>BMAO01010119.1:0-22207 GCA_019973975.1 Trichonephila clavata
GAAATGAAGACGACCTTTTTTTGTCTTTTATAAGGTTTTATTGCTGGACGACACGGACATGACACGAACATTAAACATATATGATTAAAACTTAGGTTGTATTATTAGGGCAACCACCCTTCAATTACAGATTACAACTGTACCAAATGGTAGCTCACCTGCCACTGAGCTCCTACACATAACCAAAACAAAAGTTTCGCGTTACAGAGCAGCGCCCTCTATACGACGCTTTTCAACACTCCCCACCTGTGAACTTTTAATTTCACACAAAACATAATACAATAACAAATTAAACAATAAAAAGTTTCTAACACTAACTAAGCAATGTTACATTACAATTAAAATCACGATATTTAGATACACACATACACAACAAATTACACATTCAATTACTTAATACAAAATACTAATCATTCTACAAAATATAAAAGCAAAGTATGTAAACATTCATTAAAAATTCACATTAACAAAGTGAAGAAATTAATATATGATAAAATCGTAAATATATAGATTACAGAAAATAACTCATTAGTTACAAAATTCATAATAAATTAATAATTATACTTCAAGATTATACAGCAATTGAACTGGTCTTCTTATGGCATTATTTTAGTTTTAACAAGACAAGAGCGAATCTTACCATCTCTTCCAGTATAAGTTTCAATAATCTTACCCATTGACCACAGATTCCTAGGGAAGCGGTCATCATGTATGAGTACAACATCATCAACCTTAAATTGACAAGTTACTTTAGAAGGAGGACATATATTCATAGATCTTAGAGATAGCAAATAGTGTTTCCTCCAACGATTCCAAAACTGATTTAATAAATTTTGCTGATGTCTATATCTCTTAAGTAAAGAAAGTCTAGACCCAGTAAGGTCTTCTCTGGATACTCTTGTTACTGGAAGAGAAAGTAAACGTTTACCTATTAAGAAATGTGCAGGAGTTAGTGGTGAGGGCTCAGAAGGGTCATCATAGATATAAGTTATTGGCCTTGAATTTATCATGGCTTCGATTTCTACGAATACAGTTTCTAGCTCGTTCAAAGAAAGACTAGAACGGCCAATTATTTTTCGTAAACAAGTTTTAATTGTTCTGAAATGCCTCTCCCAGAACCCTCCCCACCATGCTCCTTTTTCTACAATATATTTCCCCGCTATACCATGAGTTGAAAACAAATCTTGTACAGATGGATGTAGCATACATTTCCAAAATTTTTTCAATTCTAATTCAGCCCGCTTGAAAGTTTTAGCGTTGTCTGAGTAAATTGTTGAACAGAGTCGTCGGGAAATGAATCTGCGGAAAGCAAGCAAAAATTGTTCTGTGCTCATTGAAGGAAGAAGTTCGAGATGCAAGGCTCGAGTGGTTGCACATGTGAACAACAGCAGGTAGTGTTTCTTATCACTGTCTTTTATGAAAAAAGGGACCAGCAAAGTCCAATCCTGAAATTGAAAATGGAGGTGATTCCAAAACTCGATCTGGTGGCAAAGGGGCGATTTTCTTGGTTACCAGGACGTACTGTGTATTTTTTGCACAAGAAACACCTACTTAAAATAGATTTGACACATTGACGTCCTTTTAAAATCCAAAACTTCTCTCTGACTTGGGCTAAAGTAGCCTCAACACCAGCATGAAGTAAATGTTTATGGGCATGTAGAATTACTAATTCACTGTACCTATCCTTGTTAGGTAGCAACAATGGGTGTTTTCTCCGAAATCTAGATCAGAGAGAGAAATGAAGTCTTCCCTTTAGAAGCAGAAGACCATGCATATCTAGCTCTGGGTTAAGCGAATAAATTTTAGATACCTTGTCTAGAGACTTTCCCTGAGAAAGATCTACAGTCTCTTTTGAAAAGTGTTTTCGTTGAATGGCTTTCACCCAATAGCGCTCGGCACTTGAGATTTCAGTTGAACTTAACGGGCCTTTTAATTTAATGGATTTTCTTTGAGTATTGTTGATAAATCTCATGACATACGCCGTGATTCGATGAACTCTCAATAAACTAATGAATCGGGTCAAGTCCAACAAAGTCGAAGTTTCAATGCCTCGAATAGAAGCCGTAAGTGAATGAATGTCCTTAGATCCCTTTTCATTCACAACACTCTCCTCGTTGACATGTCTTTGCTTCCTCATCTCCTCTGGTTGGGTTTCATCCCAATCAAGTCCTGCAGTCCATATTTTTTGTAACATGATTGTCATCATCATCGTAAAGGGCTGAGACAATCCCATTGGATCGTAATCTCTCGCTACAGTCTGAAGAATAGTTCTCTTAGTAGCCTTTTGAGGAATACGATCGAATGAATTCTCTAAAAATTCACAATTTAATTTTATCTCGTCCATTTCTGGGGTCCAAACCATGCCCAAAATTTTTGACTCTTTAGTCAATCCCACATTGAAACCCTTTTCAATCCATAAAGAATTAAGTTCCGAGGAATTGGATCTTAATTTCCGTAGATCCATCCCAGCATTTAAGAAAATTTTAATTGCGTCTGTTGACAATCTATATGCATCTTTTATTGTGTCTGCGCCATAATACAAATCGTCTACATATAAAGATGAATCGAGCATTTTATAACCTTCCGTATTTGTATTTACAAATTTTTTTATATGATATTTTATCGTCATTGCTAAAATTGCTGGACTACAGCAGAGTCCGAACGGAAGACGTTTAAATCTTAAAATTTTATGTTCATCTTCACTTTTACCATACCAAAGAAATTTTAAATAATCCCTATCCTTTTCTGCGATACTTATCATTAAAAATGCTTTGGCAATATCTCCGTTAAAAGCAATTTCATATTTGCGAAATTTTAAAATTACGTCCAATACAAGAGGGGACAAATTAGGCCCAATATCTAGAAAATCATTAAGGGATTTTACGTTTTTAGATCGTGAAGAGCTCGCGTCATAAACAACTCTACAACTCGTAGTTTCATTTCGTTTAAGTATTTCTCTATGTGGCATAAAATACGACGAATCATATCCTTCATCTGAACATTCCTCAACTATACCCTCTTTAATTTGCTCTTCTATTACTCTTTTATACTGCTCAAAAATATCGGGATTTCTATTTAATCTATTCTTAAGATTTTCAAATCGCCTTAATGCAACTGCGAAATTATTTTCTAACTGACCCATTTCAGCTTTCCATAGCAAGCCAACGGAATATCTATTATTTTCAAATTGTATTTGCCTTTCGAAACCCTGAATTATCTCCCTTTCCTCCTTAGAAACAGTTTGGTTGTCAGTAATTCCCATCAAATCTAAACTCCACAAGGATCTTAAAGAGTCCTTCACGCAAGAAGAAAAATTTATAATTGCACTGTTTTGAGTTTCGAATTCTCCCTCCCGTGTGTAGGGGGATCTTGTAACCCTGCCGGTACCCAACCAAAACGAGTTGAAATCGCATAAATTTCTTTCCCTATTCTGACCTTTTCACCTCTTACTATTTGCCAATAGTGATCCACCCCAATGAGAATTCCCACTGTGGTCTCGGACAACCCCGCAATGTGTAACCCTAACTTGTTCATAGCCTTTAGTGTCAACCGCGAAGGGGCAGTGACCTCTGCCGCCGTTATAACTTCAGTAACGAGGCAGCTAACTTTTATTTTATTTGTTTGCTTCATATCCGAAATAAACAGCTCGACAACGGAGTATGTTTTGGGTGTGGCATGAGTCATTCCGAAGGAAAAAACAGAAAGTATTTCTTCTCCAACAATTTTTAAGTTTAATTTTTCACTAAACTAACATGTATAAAACTTCGCGTAGCACCACAATCTAGAATTAAATTAGTTAACTCAATTTTTTCCTCATGAAAAGCTAGTACGGAACATGTTTGTAATAAAGGATCTTTTTTACATAAAGATTTATTTTGAATAATAGAAAGAGAATGCTCATCCGGAGAGTTAATTGGTTCTTTTACGAGATTACTTTGCGGGTTTTCAATATTTTGATTGACAATTTGATTTGAAGCTGTTCGCTTGTTGTTTTGATTTAATCTATTAGTACATATTGATTCATGATGCGATTTAAGTCCGCATTTTAGACAATTACTTTTATTTTTACAATTTTTACTAATATGATACTTCCGGAAACAAATATAACAACGATTTTCGTTACGTAATTTATATAATTTTTCTTTTACACTCTTATAACAAGAAAATGAGCAATGGCATTGATTACAAAAGATGCACACACGATTGTCAACAGTATTGAAACTCGCAGCCGTGGGTACATTTCTAGACATTTTTCTATTTTCATATTTTGCCTGTTCGAAACGTGGAGACCATGTATTTGTTTTCTCTTGTGTCAAAGAACTAGCCGCTTCACGACATTCTATTTCGGTTTTAATGAAATTCAATAAATCTGTCACGCTTATGTCTTCTTTTGAATTTTTCCTTCTATTAAATTCCAGAACAAACTCTTCTGGAATAGATTTTAATAAAATTGGTATTAATAATTGACCAAATGATCCTTTCGTAACTCCCTGAGAATCCAGGTTTCGAACAGCAATTATTATTTCATCGTATAAATTTCTTAAAGCTTTAACATTATTTGAATTCTTTACCGATTCTAGTTTTAACAATTTATTCATGAATTGACTAATTATAATGTCTTTTTTTCCAAATCTTTCTTTTAAAGCTTTTATGCTCTCATCATAATTCTTTTCATTTAATTCTAGTGAAGCTACGACATTATGTGCTTGACCTATAAGTAATGTTTTTAAATACGCAAATTTTTCTATTTTACTTAAACTTTCCTTTTTATCTATCGTACTTTCATAACTATTCCAAAATTCTGTAAATTTTGTTGGGTCACCTGAATATTTTTCTAATACTAGTTTGGGAAGTTTTACTGAACTGTGAGCACTTCGCATGTTAATCCTGCTTTCATCAGGAATTTTATTGAAAGTTTCTGTTCTTTCTCCTTTTCCTAACACTCGTGCTATTCTTTTCACAGCTCGAGAACATTTTTCCTGATATTCCTCTGAGTTCGTTACATCCGTTTCTAAAGACTCTAATTCTATTAATGAATGAATTGAGTCATCAATTTCTTTTAAATTACTTTTCTTTTCTAATAATAATTCCTTCAAATCACATAATTCATCCCTGTCATCATTCGTTTCTAAATTATCTTCAACTTTCTTAATTAGCTTAGTAGTTAATGTTCTCAGCGCAGTTCGCTTACGTTTTAATCTATCTAATTGTTCCTCCATTATTTCGTGTCAATATAAATGTACCCAAGACTGCAATTATTACTATCAAATCTTCAAATTTAAAATCAAATATTTTAAACTCTTACCTCAACCCTGGGCACAGTTTGGATGTAGTAGAACCTTGACGGCCGATGCGCCACTATTACGTCTGGTGAATTCAGTGGTAGAATGAAGACGACCTTTTTTTGTCTTTTATAAGGTTTTATTGCTGGACGACACGGACATGACACGAACATTAAACATATATGATTAAAACTTAGGTTGTATTATTAGGGCAACCACCCTTCAATTACAGATTACAACTGTACCAAATGGTAGCTCACCTGCCACTGAGCTCCTACACATAACCAAAACAAAAGTTTCGCGTTACAGAGCAGCGCCCTCTATACGACGCTTTTCAACAGTGTCCTTAACTTGATTGGGTGTTTGTAGAGGACACAATGTGGGAAAGGAAGCATTCCGAATAGGTTCAAATGACCAGGAACACTGTCATGACTAGTTTCAAGCTTGAAGGTTGTAACTAATAGTTATTGATAGATTTTTTTATTCTTTCAAAACTATCGATTTCTTTCTTACTTCACCTTTATGCGAATTTTTTAAGCGTGTTAGCATTTATTTTTTAAAATAATGCCCATACATTTTCTGATGGGGGACTTAAGTAAAAGAAAGACATAAAATATGAATGTATATTGAGTATGCTAAACTAATATTTAAACTAATGTTTTTAAGAACGTTAGTTTCTTCATATTTAATGTAAATAGTTGATAACATGGTTTTTGAATGTTAACTTCCATTTCATTGTCCTCACTCCATTTAGAGAGTTTCCATAGCGTCTCATTAAATTTCTTAACGAAGAGGAGTCTTTTCTAACGAGTTCTTGATGCACGGATAACCAAATCATCAACAAAATTAGCACATTTTATAGTTTGGCAATAATTGGAAATTTGAGGCAGATTATCATTATAAGTGCTGAACAATGTTGATTTTGTTACTCTAAAATGTTGCAAACCTAGATAAGATCATCTTAAGTTTGAAATGGCGCTTTTCTATGTAACGGGAAAAAAGCGCTGTTGTGTTAAATTTCTTAGGCATGCAAAAATCTCCTTATTCCTCAATACACATTTAGCTTTTAATGCAATTTTAGTTTCAATGATCAGTCATAAGCTGATTTTAAGTTTTATCCTTCTTCAAGACATTTTTAATTTTGCTTGAGACAAAAATATTATGTTTGCGTATGTTGAGTAGCTTTCAGAAGCCAGCCTAAGCGGTGAAAAACATTCAACTTTTTCTCAGAAAGTATGTCAATATTTTCTTTACTATACGCTTCATCATTTAACACATTGTACTCATCAATGCTATCAAAGTTATTGTAATAAAAGGTTTTTTTTTAAAAAAATTGTTGGAACCTCCCAAGACCATATCCTGTTAAATAAAGACAAAAAAAAACATAAAGTACACTTAGGATCTAAATTTTTAAAAATTCTTACGAATACCATCTGCGTTGGAATATACTTTTTGCTCTTTTATTCTTGACAATTCTTGAACCGTTTTAAAAAGTAATATCAGATTTAAACATTTGCTCTGGTATTGTATTAGTTTTATTCTTTATAAGATTTTTTAATGTGTCTCCATTTTAAGACATTACACAATTTGCTTCATTGTTGAAGTAGCATTCAACAAAGCATCTGAAACCTCTGTAAATTGCTAACTGTTATGAATAATAGAAAGCTTTGGTGGTTTTCCGTGTTTATTATTTGAATTTGACAGAAATCTCTACAGTTTATTACTGTCCTTTTTACAGTTCATACTAAGAAAATGCTTGTTATTAGAAAGTTTGAAGATTTCCACTTTAAAATCTCTACCTAAGATTTTCCTGGTTGAATTACCTTCCGTATCGCCTCTCATTTCAGGCATTATTCGAGCCTCCTCTCGCCTTTCCTTCAGTAATTTCAGCTTCTCATCCCAATAATATACATACATTTTAGCCTTACAATTTGGAATGGATTTTATCTAGCAGTCTCTACAACTACATTAAAAAAAGCGTTTTTTGGTGCATCGACGGACAAGTCGGTGGAATTGAAATCTGCTACTCTTCATTCAAGAATGTTAATAAAAACTCAACTCCCCATTTTACTCTTCTGAAATTCCAGGAATTATTTGTGTTTCACATAGGAGTATTCATTTATTCCTTTTTTTGGAAGGGGGTTATAGAACAAATGATCCTGCGATATTCAAAACCTGGATCTTTAGAAACATACCTCATTGAAATTTCTGCCAATTCAGATGAAATGAAACCCATAATAGGATTAGTAAGGGAACCATTATAGAGGATATTCGAAGGAATATATCAGAACCCTCATATATCGAATGAAGCTGACTTGACTTTAAAAAAAATGCTCAGAACTTCTTTCTGCTTCATTATGATATCTATACCCCATTCAAGAGAATGGGCCTTAAAATCCCTCAACAATATTATCTAATTTTTAGCCACACTGAAATTGAAATTTGCTTTATTTTTCGGAGGACTACGTATAAAATACACTCGAAAATGTTTACAAAATTTACATCAAATTGAAAAAGTTCTGACATGTCATCATCATGTTCAATCTTTTCAACTATTGAAATCTCCAGCTAAATAATTTCTTATTCCAATTAGGGTAGTATCTGAAATCTGCTTAGTTTTCTCCAGATTAAACACTGTCAAGTTTTTGAATACCTTACTCCACAAGATATCTCAAAAATCTTTCAATCTCATAAATACCCACTTCCACAATAGTGAAGGTATCCATCTCAAATTAAATTTATCTGGCTTCCAGGTCAGCTTTCATACTGAGTGAAGCTACCTACATTTCAAAGAAATACATGAATAAATTATAATTTTTAAAAAATACTAAAGAACACGCTTTTATACGGAATCGAACTAAAAAGTAAAAAAAAATAATTCTTTATTTAAGAATAAAATGATGAACGAGAAAATTAATGTCATTGGGGTAAAAGCGTGGGGTGTTTTATAAATATATCAATTGTTATAGTTTCTAACTTCTTTCAATTCCGAAATTGCACCCCACGCTTTTACCCCAATGACATTAATTTTCTCGTTCATCATTTTATTCTTAAATAAAGAATTATTTTTTTTACTTTTTAGTTCGATTCAGTATAAAAGCGTGTTCTTTAGTTTTTTTTTTAAATTATAATTTATTTTTCATTTTTTAGTTCGATTTACAATAAAAGCGTGTTTTTTAGTTTTTTAAACTGTCATTTATTCATTGTTGAATTTATCCTTGTGTTTGATATTTGGAGCCAGAATTACGTGGCTGCTGGAATAAGTCTTGCTTTTCAATGGATTTTAATTAAAGTGTCTGAAGTGTATTTATTCTCTCCGTTTACGGGGCCTCGGATGAGTCCCGTATCGTTATATTTAGATAAAATCTCAAAAGAACAGGTCAAACAAATAAAATGTGTGGTAAGAAGAAAAAAGTTCGAATTAAAAAAAATTAAGATACCCTGTTTTTATAATGGACTAAAAAGTATAAAATTCCTCCTTTTCGTTTCCCCCCCCTCTTCTTTTTTCACATTTTCATGCATTGTCATCCACTTCTGAGATATGGTCCAAATTTCACGTCTCTAGCTCATCGGAAAGTCACACAGTTTAAAATAAAATATTCTCACCTTTTAAACGTATTGCTATAATGTTAGTTCGTATCATTACTTCTAAAAGTATTGCTTTATAAAAATAAAAATATTTAGCAGTTAAAACATAATTATTTTTTTCACATCACGAGCCTTTTTTTTTTCTGTATCATTTTCAGAAAAATGTTTATTTTATAGTAAGAAATTGATAGCACACACCCACCCTCCACTTTCTCACATACAGAACACATTTTTTGTTTGTTTTATTTTTATAAACAGCAAGCGTATTAATTAAAAACACTCCCTGTAGGTTTACACCTTTTTCTTTTAGTCGCTAAATCTGGAATTAGTCGCCAAATCTCGAAATGGTACATATATCGAATTAGTCGCCAAATCTGAAAATTGTATGTGCAATAAGTTGCCAAATCTGGATGTGGTATATGGACTTGTCGCCAAATCTGATTATCGTGATTCCTGACGATCTTGATGAGGACAATGGAACAAAATTATGAAATTATTGTATTGTCATCGGTCCTTGACAAGTGTGCAAAATTTCGAATTAATCTGAACTTTTTAAGAGGGTGAAAATCGAGTTCCAAGATTCCGTTACATGCAAGTGAAACTTATAAAAGCGTGTTAAAAAGGGGAAAATTCTCTGTGGTGCTTTGCAAGCTGTTGCAAATTCAGTGGATGAGGAGTACTAAGTTGCACACCAAAAGTAAATGCAATGTAAAAGTGACTTGTGTTTGTTTCGCTCCAAAAGAAAACAACCGAAATTTTAAAAAAAAGATAGCAATGGACTAAATTTATGTTGGTCACATGATAAATATAATCTCTTATTTTTTATTGGATTCGAAATAAACTGGCACTAGACTTGAACTTCTTGTTTCACTCGTAAGATTTGGATAAAATTTCAAATTTTTTAGTTGGGTATAGATGTTGAAATGCTAAAATTTATCAAAAAGTTTTCCAAAATAGAAAAAATATATATACTGCACTTTTTTTAAAACTGAGTGCACTCCAATTATTTATGTAGGTAATTATTGTTGACAAATATGTACTTTACAAGAGTACAGTTTACGAGAAAGGTGTTTTAAACTTGTATTCAATTTCAAATTTCAAAACTTTTTCAAGTTTGCCGGCAAACTTACAATATACTAAGGTCTTTTTTTAGGTTTTACGAGAAATCCTTTGTTAATCTGTCATTAAATGAGTTTTTTCTGTGTGATTTTGGTACTAAATTAATTGAATTTAAATGTTCTGCATTTTATATACAAATTTTATTTAGATTTGCAGCATCAAAATTCTGAGAAATTTTGTGTATAGTTTATTCTGTATAGCATTTTGCAGAAGAAATTTTTGAAAGGTCCGTTTCAAAAGCGCTATTTCACTTAATTATATGCACTTTTCTAGGCCTGATTTTAATTCGTATGGGTATGGATGAATGATGAAATATAGGTAACACTTTGTCCCTTGAATCTAAAGACTCGATGCTATAGTTCCTAAGAATAGAAGCCACGATGGTTTTCATTTCAATAACAGCACACTTCTGACCTAAATGACGAAAATGAAAATAGGTAAAACATATATAGAATAACTTAGAATTACAGAAAGGTTAAGTAAATATTTAAATGAAGCATTAAAATTATTTATCGAATAATTTTCAATAATTAAAAGAATATTTAATAATCGAAATCGTGATAAAAGTTAATATTATTTACCTAAACTGGGGGGTATTACCCCCTGATTTCGGACCAATCCCCATTGTACAAATTTTACAATTGTTCACACTTGTTGCTTAAATTGCAAAACAGCAATTTACATGTATAATGTAATTCTTTATCCAAATTTATTACAGCGTCACGAAAAACCTTTTATGTATAGAGTGAGAGATTTTAACAAAAACAATGTTATCAGCATGCTTAGATTTTTGAACTTAAAAGTTTCCTCTTTGTACCTAAATAAGTGGGCGTGGTTTTCAAAAGATCCTTTGTTTCTTGAAGTGAAATTACTAGCTCCCATAGTAAGTAGGAATTTTAATTAAAACTTCTCCTAGAGGTGTGGGAAGAAAGTAATTTGGTGTCAGTCACACGAAATATTAGTTTGGAAATTGAAGAAAAATAGCTCACAGATTTTCTTTTGCAGGCTTTAACAAATTGAAAGTATACTACGTAACATTGAATATTAAATCTTGCACGTGTCCCATTAAAGGTTTTTAGTCCCTATCTGCTTTAAATTCCGTATAAAAGATATATAGTAAATAGTATAATACACGTTAGTCCTTAAGTGGAAGAGTAGAGGGCGTTTTAAAATATATTTCATGATAGCTTTCACCGATTTTAATTATGTGAGATCCTATTTTTAAGTAGGCTGCGGTGGCCAAGTGGTCTAGGCATCGGATCATGGCTAGCGTGTCATGAGTTCGATCCCAGTACCACTAAAGATCCGCCGTGTAGGGGAGCGATCCACGTTAAATCTGTCGAGAGCTCAAACGTTCTCCCGTTGGTGTGGTGTGGTAGTTAAGAGAGGGGGGTGCCAGCTCAGGTGTCGTCCGCGTCACTTGACCATGGTTCAAAATTACGCGGACCGTCGCCGAAAGCCCTCGTGTTGCTAATTAGTGCGACGTTAATATTCACTCACTCACCTATTTTTAAGTATCTATTAAATCACATAGGTTCTCAAACGTGGGCGATAACGCCCCCTTGTGGGCGTTAAGGCTTTCATGGGGCAGTAAAAGACCCAGAGAAAATTAGGGGGCGTTGAGATGGCACGGAGGGGCTTGGGCAGATTAACCAAATGTAGTCTAAAAAAGACTAAAAAACACACTGATTATGTACTAACAAAAGTAAGCTTTAATACTGTTTACCATATGTTGATTGAATGTATTTAAATTATTTCTATATCACATGTACGAAAATTCACATATTTCGGTAGTTCGGGCAGTGGATGTATGTGAAAAACTTTAAGATTATATTACATTCAAACCTCTAATAACTAAATGATATAGTGCATTTTTTAATTTTTGTAGTGCACCTGTTTCTTTGTCTGCGAGCAGTAGGAAAAATATTTCGCCCAATGCATTTTATCACTTATATTATCCAAGAAACATAATTAAATATGTTAACCAGGAATTAACGTGTGATTCTTTAAAGACTGAAACTGTCAATTTATAATAAATTTGAAAGCAAAGGTTTATTATGAATTACTTCGTTTCATCAAACCCCCCTGCTTTTCTTTACAACAGTTTCATTCCACTCTTTTAAATGAAGATATTCCGTATCGTTTTTCAATTACAACAAAATATATAATATTGTACATTTAAATATATTTGTGGCACTAGCTACTTCAGATTCGCAAGTAAAAAAATTGGGGCTTTAGAAAAAAATTAAGGTAAAAAAATATATTCTATTAGTAATAAAATATTTTTTTTAAAAAATTAACTCTGTTTCCACTATGTATTATATACACTTTTATTTCTGTAGAGTGGGAGGGGGTGGTATCGAGAGAGAGAGAGAGAGAGAGAGAAGTATTTCCTAGAAAAGGGGGCGTCAGTTCAAAATAGATTGGTAAACTATGTATTAGATAAAGGAATTTCTTATTTAAAGCTTTTTTTTCAGACTCGTAGAATTATTTCTTTTTCATTTAACACAAAAGAGAAATTAACATTTTATAAAACAGATTCGAATCGACCCATGCTTATATATATGCTTAGAAACATGTCATTTCTTCGTAGATTATATCCCTGTTAATTAATTCTCGAGGAAACAATTAACTATTGTATAAAATTTAAGACAAAAAAGTATTTGGATTCGTCTTTCACGAATTCAGATACAAGGTAGCTGACATTTACTAGCAGGTTGTGATGAGAATTTCAACGAGTAATCTCACACCTGATTTTAAAAAAAAATTGTAGAGAAGTGCAACACGGTATACATTTGTTTCATTAAACTAATTCTAAAATCAAATGTGCTTGCAATTAGAGATTCTATGAAATTAGTACAATCAATTAATTGAATAAAACTGCCAATATATTACTAAATTTTAAGGTGCAATTTATACCTTTTCTGAGATAAGTTAACTAATGAATGCAATCGCTAGTTATGCCTTCGGTACCTTCCGGATCCACTAAGTGGCCTTCAAACCAAAACAATTGTCTACTCTCGAGTAAATATAGGAAGAGTCTGAATTTTTTAGATTAGAGTATTTTTCTGCTATCCACGTATTGCCAGCTTTTCAGGCTGACAGTGCCTGAATAGTGGGAGCAGATTTACGGGGCAATTTGGAAACTAACTGTCGTTAGGGCGTGGCGCTAGAAGTAAGGTTCGGAGCGGCCTTTAATCGAATGCACGGGCAATCTCTGATTCAGTAAGCTTCCAGTCGGTGAGGGAGAGTATCGTAGGGTCAAGAGTTTGCTAGTTATAACGTGACAAAGTGTGTGCCGCTATAGAAAATCCAACGAAATGTGATGTGCGAGGAGTGATAAGATTTCTTTGGGCCATGAAAACTCTCAGCAGCGGATATCCATCGTTAATTGTGCGCCGTATACGGGCCAAATATTATGAATGAAGGTGTAGTACGTCAATGGATACGCTTTTTCAAGGACGGGAGAACAAACATCCATAATAAATCACGGAGTGAAAGGTCATCTGTAGTGAATCCTGATCTCCTCAATGAAAGAGATGAAAAAATTCGTTTGCTTCTTAATGTTTTAATCTCCCAATTTTCAGAACACTTTCCAAAGATATTTTGGACAGTTTTGTATGACAGTTACGAGAACATTAGGCTACCGGAAGTTTTGTGTTTGATGGGTATTAAAAATGCTCACGGAGATCCACGAATGGGCGAGGCCTTAGAATTTCTTCCACGGGACTACACGGATGGGGAGGACTTTTTGAGCAGAACAGTGACTGGTGACGAAACTTGGGTAGCTCATGTCAATTAAGAGACAAAATAACAGTCTATTACCTGGAATCTTATCGGTTTTCCAACCCGGCAGAAGAAATGCCTTCAAACTTTGTCAGCGAGGAAGCTGATGGTTACCGTCTTTTGGAATGATCAAGGAAACTGGCTTATCAAATTAATGAAACGTGGACAACAACAAATTCAGAAGTTTACTGTCGCACGTTGAAGAAACTGAAAAGAGCCATCCAGAAGAAACGTCGTGTCCTACTGATGCCTGCAGTGGTGCTTCTGCACGAAAGCGCGTGCCCTCATACTGCTATAAGAACACGAGAGATTTTGTGCAAATTCAAATGGAATGTGTTTCAATGACCTCCCTACAGCCCAGACTTGGTTCCTACTGATTACCACCTGTTCACTGCAATGAAAGAGTAGCTTGGGGGGACAGCATTTTACTGACGATGAGGAACTTAAAAATGCTGTGACACATATGTTTAAATCGAAGGCAGCCATTTTTTATACAGAAGGAATTGGTAAATTGTGTTAAAACGGAACGACTAGTGCTTGAATAATGGGAGAGACTATGCTGAAAAATAGAGGAGAGTTGTACCTTTGATATAAATAAATTTTCCCCTCTACCCTGGTTTGTTTTTTTGCACCCACATTCGGAGGCTGCCCTCCAATATAGAGCTTTAACAAAAACGGCTTTTGGAGCTCTAAGGAAAAAAATTCATGCATGAGCAGTTTATTGAAATAGAAAAATAAAATGAGTCCATTTTAATTGTAAGAAAAACACATTTTAATGTAAACAAGATATCAATCATTGGCATGGTCAAGTAATTTTAGCGCGTTTTTCCCATGTTGTATTTTACAATAATGCAACTAATGAACTTATTACAAACAGAAAGTAGTACTGTACCACTCCTCTAAATGTACTACAATTGAGCTGAAAAGAAAATTTTCTGGAAAAATTTTGTGCAAAACTCGGGAAAATTTTATGGAAAACTCGGGACATTTTTGTGGAAAACTCGAGAAAATTCGGGGGAAATATTGTGTAAACTCAGTAAAATTTGGGATAAATTTGGTAAAATCCCGAAATATTCAGGAGAATCTTGTGGAAAATTCGGAAAATTCCATGGAAACTCGGGAAAATTTGAAATATTTTAAGGAAAATTTGGTACGATTTTGTTAAAAACTAGGTAAAATTTGAGAAAATTTTGTTATATGCTAGCGAAATTCAGGAAAATTTGTAGGAAAATTCGGGAAAACTATGGGAAAATTTAAATATGATTCGGCTCATCTAGGGCACAAATGCGACCCAATGCCAAAAACCCGAGGTCAATATTGGTTGCTTATTGGCTGAGAAAAAGGTACGACAAAATATGGAACGAAGAGACGAAATTTGCGTCTTAATAGCGCTTTTGTTCCTCTACGTGAAAAACGCGCTAAAAATCCAAGTTTAATCCTTAACCCCGTAAGAGGTCAATTTTTTTGGCCAAAAAAGGGCACATTTTTTTATTAAATACAACTAAGGAGAATTATTAACACAGAATGTGAAATTAGAAGAACTTTATTTTAATTTTTAACTTCAAAGTTTTCGCATTATTATTTAGTTTTATAATTGTGTATCACAAAACCCCTAAAAATTTGCTTTTTATAAGTTCACTATGCATGCTATAAAGAATGTTTCATGTATCTTGAAAGAATTTTTCTAATATTTACAAGAAAAATTTCATGTTCGTACCCCTTTTTCAAATGGTGGAGGATTTTACGTGTGCGTGCATACGTATATAAACAAACAATTTGAAGTCTGGCGTAGTACTAAGTCTGCAGTGGAAAGAGATAATATCGGTTTTTTGGATTATTTTTATTTCTTTTGACGCGACATATAGCATATTGCCTTGCCAGTTCCTGATTTTTAAAGAATATATTTTTAAGAATATAAATTCCTGCCTTCAATGAAAAATGTCCACCCTCGTCTCAAAGAAAATGCCAGATGAGAAGTATTTCAGCACCATGGGCAAACTGAATTTTTTAAAAACACTATCACCTGTAATTTCACTATAAGAATGAAAATGTGTGCAAATCAACTATAAAAAGAAGACACTATTAGTTCCCGTACAGCGTACGGGCAAACCAGTTAAGGTGTTAAGCTTAGTTTCCTTAATTTTTAACATTCACCCTTTCCACTAGATTTCAAAAAGTTTCGATTGCTGAACTATGATATTTTTTTATGTATATTGCACTTGTAGATATGTACCTCCCAGTACTATATAATTGCACGATTTTAAAACACTCTCCATTAAAACAGTTTCCATTAAAACCCCGCACGATTTTGAAACAGTTTCCATTAAAACAATTTCCAGTAAAACACCGCACAATATGAAAACAGTGTTCCATTAAAACACCGCCTGATCAAATCGCCGGCAAAAACAGTTGGAACAGTGTCCATTAAAACAATTTCCAGTAAAACACCGCACGATATGAAAACAGTGTTCCATTAAAACACCGCATGATCAAATTGTCGACTTGTTTTGAGAAAAATGAAGTTAAAAATACGAAAGCGATAGGGTTTTTATATAAATTTCACTGCTTATATCTCAACAGCTTCAGAAGTTTTTATGTTGAGGCTTTAACGTATATCTTTTTCAAGAAATTGAAAAATTTGTCATTTAAGAGTTCTTTATATATATATATATATATATATATAGAGGCTTTAAAACATGAATAATTGAGTCTGTGATTAAAGCATTATTAGCTTAAATCGGCTGCGTCGTAGGATTTGAGTTAATAATGTTTTTTGGTTCCGAAGGTTATCAGTTCTATTCTCGTTGCGAGAATTAAACAAAAAAAAAAAGAGAGATGAGGGGAAAAAAATTCAATCGAGGTCAGTGAAAGTGATCGCAGAATCTTGAAACAGAGTGTGGCGTAATTCATTTCTCTCAAGGTGAAGGTTGAAAAGCATTGTGCAAGAAAAGCGCGTGGCGAGGTTACTTTAGATAGCGCGTGATCTAAAGTAGTTATCTTTTCTCAAGGATGAGGGATTTTAGAAAATATAAAAAGATAATTTTTCGGTGCAAAACATCATTAGCGTTACAGGTGTCAAAGGAAATGGACAAAAAATATATTAGTGTTCTGATTTTATTTACTCTCGTTGTCGTAGAATTAATTTTTATAATATCAAATCACATTGAGGTAATTCAAAATGAGATTGATATAAACAATAGCACATGCTTTCTTTCAACCCATATAGGAAGGAAAATATATTATCATGAGTGTAAAAAAGGGAGTGAAATTGTATATGATATTCAACGTTTCTTTAGCATAAATTCAACATATTTGACACCAAGTATATTAGGAGTACAACTGAGCGTAAAAGAATTTCGGAAAATCTGTAAACAATGCTCAAACTGAAACATCCTTCTTGTCTTTTGTGCGTGGGGCAAGCCAGTGTGGAAAAACTACCGTATAATTCGACACATTATTGCACAGAAAGCGTACGATTACGAATTCAAAACATTATTTGGTCTTATAAAGCGTTCCAAGAATGGTTCATTAAAGAAAAAGAATTAAATTCATAGAAGGCTTACCTGAAAGGTTTGAAAGTGATAGCCTTTATATTTTTGATGATTATCTCCATTCCTTAGATGAGAAAGTTTCGCAGTTATTCACTATCACTGCGCATCATTCTAGAATAAGTGTGATTCTAATTTTGCAGAATCTATTTCCTCGAAATAAAGTGATGCGAGACATAAGTTTGAATGCGCAGTATATAATATTGTTTAAAAACAACCAAACAACCGCGATGTCGGACAAATACAATGATTTGCCAGACAACTCTATGGAAACAAAGCAGCATCGTTTATGGATGCCTACAAAAAGAGCACGCAAGGTTATTTTAACTATTTGTTGGTGGATCTACACCCGAGAACGGACGAAAAATATCGGCTCAGAGAAAGTGTGTTCCCTGATTCCAATGGAATTCATTGGATTTATGTACCGATAAAATGAAGAATGTAAAGAAGCATTATCATTTATTGAAACTACTCCTCGCGGCATCTCCTGCGCAAAAAAGAGCAATTACACGCACTGCCGACAAAAGTCAGTTACATCTTTTCTGTGAGATTTGTTTAAATATTCTAGAAGGCAACCTTGCTGTCGATGTGAAGAAACTGAGGAAATATAAAAAAGCCATTAGAAAAATCGGGAATAAAAAGTTATCGTTAAAACAAAAACAAAAGAAATAATTCAAATTCGTGTGGCTCTCCCTTTTCTCATAGCGCCAGTGTTGACGGCATTAGCAGGCATTATAGGAAAAGCAATAGGGAACCGAATATAACATTTATCAAAATGTCAAAACGCATGGCCGTTGTTCCAGAGGAATTAGCAACATCGTACTTTTCTAAAACCCCAGACGCAGGATTGCATGATATTGAAAGTAAAATAGAAAATCTCTTGCATGCATCAAGTTATTCAGATGATGCAAAAGCTAAACTATTAAGCCAATTGATTCTCAAATATCGGCATATGGTGAGCGAACCTAAGCCTCCAGTACGTGTGACAATTGAAGAGGAAATTCCTAAAGAAAAATCCGCAGAAGTAGCGGAAAGAAATATTTCGGAAGATCCTATTGTACGCGATATCATTCTCTCTGTGCCTGCAAATTTCCAAAATTCATTCCAGCGATTGTGGAGAAATTGAAAACACGCAGCTATTCTTGGAATGAGTTGGGGGAATTGATTACCGATAATCAGGCAGTTAAGCATTCAAATGTGATTGATCTATTTTCATATTGATGAGGAACGTTAAAAAGAGTCTCGAACCTCACGGCTTTGCAGTTTTCTGGAAAGCTATCAACGAAATAAAAATCCCTACCCGGTGGATTGGAAATCAGAAGCTAGTGCAAAATCTAGGAGGTGATACGAGCTTACGCGAAAGTCACAACGACGATACGTTGGAATGGCCGCACACGCCTCGGAGGAAACAGAAGAACAGGAAAAGGAAATGGAAAGAGTATTAAAAGCGACATATTATGATTTTGTGAACCCTGCATCCTTCGGTGGAATTAAGAAACTATCAAAGACCACCAAAGTACCTTACGAAAAAACAAAACAGTTTTTATCCTCACAAGACCCCTATTCCCTTCATAAAGGCGTTCGATACAAATTTCTTCGAAGAGCGACGCTTTCATATGGTATAAATGAGTCATGGCAGTGTGATCTAGAGCAGCAATTCTCAACCGCTGGTCCGGCGGACCACCAGCGGTCCGCGGAGAAATCTTACCGGTCCGCGGACAATTTCTTCTATTCGCGAAAAAAATTTACTTATCAAAAAAAAATAATAATAAGAACTAAATTTTAATTTATTAAATTACGAAATACAAATATATCTTGAACTATTTATAATTCTATGTAATTATGGTTAGTACTGCACTGAAGAAAAATTCCCGAAATGCTGACAAAAGTGCGCGAGAGCGCGGCGCGTAAACCCCTCTGTTGGCGACAGACACTTAAGCCGGGTTATAATAGTATATAGATCACAGCTTATTTGTGTTCGGTGGATCACAGAACACGGAAGCGTTGATTGAAGGAGTTCTTACAGAAGGTTAATAGATTTGATGTGTGATCTGGTACAGTTTTATCGTTGTATAGTCTGGGTGTTTTAATATTGTTAAACGAAACATTGTTATAATAATTATATATCTGTTTAACTGGATTGGACCAATATAACAGTAAGTTTATGATTATTATATACTTGTATGTATGTATGTATGTATGTAGGCCTAATAAAAAAATATTTTTTAACCCTTAGTAAGATGAACCGTAAACAAGGCACGCTATTCAATTTTTGAATACCAGTTCAATGTCTCAAAAAAATGACGACAAAACAGAATAGTACCAGGAAAAAAGAGAAAACCATTTATCAGACACTACAACCACGAATATATAAAATATGGTTTTATTCTTTGGCCCATTCTACGGAAGAAGATATACGTCCGATGTGTATCATTTGCCATGAAGTTTTAGTAAATGATGCTATGAAACCAGCGAAATGTTACGACATTTGAAGGCTAAACATTCCGAGCTGGAAAAAAAGCCGCGTGAATATTTGAGCGTAGAAAACAAGAATTAGGATTACAAACAAAAACATTTAAACAAAATTTTATTCACAACAAGTCATTATTAAAATGTTCGTACCTAGTTGCCCTTCGGATTGCTAAAACAAGAAAATCCTTTACTACTGGGGAAAATTTAATAAAACCATTTTAATAGACGTCTGTTTAGAAATGTTTGGACTCTCTGCTGTTGATAAAATCAAATCGATTCCCTTATCTAATGATACTATAAGAAGAAGAATTGAAAAATTATCAGAGAATGTGGAATACCAATTAATACAAAAGATAAAGGAATCAACACTTTTGCAATACAAATCGACGAATCATGCGATATTCTAAAAAGGCCATATTAATTTGCTATGTTAGATATATTGATTTTACTTTGGAAGAAATAAAAGAAGAATTCTTGTGTTGTATAGAATTGGTTTCATATACAACAAGTGATGAGATTTTTAAAGCACTTAATTCTTATGTTATTAAACATTCTTTAGAATGGAAAAATTGCGTAGTGTGTGTTCCGATGGGGCGGCTAGTATGGCTGGCAGACATTGTGTGTTACTAAAAGAATTCAGCAAGCAGCTAATTCTGATTTATTAATTACCCACTGTATAATCCACAGACAACATTTAGCAGCGAAAAGTTTATCCACAGAATTACATGAGGTTTTAGCGAATCTATAAAAATTATTAATTTTATCAAAAAAAGCGATTTAAACAGTAGGTTATTCGCAATATTTTGTCAGGAGTTGGTGCCAAACATGAGCAGTTATTATTGCATACAGAAGTTCGATGGCTCTCGCGGGTAAGATTTTAACCAGGCTTTTTGAATTAAAGACGGAAGTAGAAATATTTTTAAGAGAAAAAAATAATCCTTTAAGTATGCATTTTCTGATGTAGAATGGGTTGCAAAACTAGCATATTAAGTGATATATTTCATATATCAACGATTTAAATTTGAGTTTACAAGAACTTCTACAAATGCGTTCATTTATTTAATAAAATAGATGGATTTAAGAAAAAATTAATTTTGGGTGGATAAAGTAAATACCAATAATATTATGATTTAGTAATTATTTTGATTTATTAATTACAACAAGATTAAACGTATCAGATTAAATATAATCATGGGCATCACTTACAATCTTAAAAAATGGTTTCGAAAAATATTTCCCATCTGAAAATACCACGTGTGAAAGAAATGTGGATAACAACCCCTTCATACCATATGAGAGTAGTAAGTTAAATTTAAGTGACAGAGAATATGAATCCTCCTTGAGATAGTACAGATATTATGTTAAAAGCTAGTTTTCAACAATGTCCCTAGATAAATTTTGGATCAAATTGAAAAATGAATATCCATCTCTATACGAGAAAGCAATGAAAATGTTAGTCCCTTTCGCAACTACATATTTATGTGAAGCGGGATTTTCATCTATGACGGTAATAAAAAATAAATTTAGAAATCGTCTTTCGTTATTTCGCCGCTCCGACTTAGCTTGACTAATTTAGAACCCACAATTGAAAAGTTGATTGAAGAAGAGCAGCCACAATCTTCTCATTAACAATAAATAACAATATAAAAATTGTAGATCTTTAATTTAGTGTAGTATCACATGTTGAATTATTTTGTTGTGTTCATATGCAATATTTTGTGATTTTTTTATAATTTCTGATATTTTTTGTTGTAATTTTTTCAGGTTTGTTACTTATTAAAAATTATTATTACAAACAAACAATAAATTATGTTAAAATGGTTGAGGCTTTCGCGCCGTTGTTTGACTGAAGTAGTTCTAGTCGGCTTAAAGCCGTCGTTGGTTGAAATTGCTTCTCCCGTTCCGTGGCACGTTGGCTAGCTTTTTCTGAGGTGCTTCTATGCCATCCAGTCTGCATCCAACCTTTGAGATGGAAACACCATAGAAAAAGCTAGCCACTCGTGCCAGCGAAACGTCAGGAAGCAATTTCAACCAACGACGCCTTTAAGCCCGACTAGAACTACTTCAGTCAATAAATTATGTTTTGTTTTACAAATTTTTTTGATTTAATTTTTTAGTAATCGTAAGAGTGATATTTTGTTGTGTTTCTATGTCCATGAATTTGTGATTTTTTTTATAATTTTCTGTGATTTTCGTTAAAGTTTTGTTATATATATTATATGTATGTAATAATTACATATATTACATTAAATATTAGTGTACGCAAATGATAATAAACATGTTCCAATTAACGTATTTAGTAGTTTCTTTAATACCTAGTAAAATTTTGTTGTTAAAAAAATATCACCGGTCCGCGAATTTTTTTACAAATTTTACCGGTCCGCGGGCCAAAAAAGGTTGAGAACGCTGATC
>BMAO01010120.1:0-136624 GCA_019973975.1 Trichonephila clavata
ATTCATATGAAATTTTAAAAATTTTGATACAATTTGGTATGCTCAAATCAGTCAATTTATTTTCCATCGAAAGAAATCTTTTTTTAAATAAAGTTATTTTTTTTAATTCTTTAAAATCTGTCGTTTCCATTTTCTACTTTTTTATCAGTTCGTGACAGATTTCCACAGTACAGACCTACTTATAAAAATTTATATTCTAAAAGAAAATTCTAAGTAGTATTTAGTTTTCGCGTCTATTTTTACTTCGTATAGGTATTTCTACAATTTTTATCTTTTTAATGGATCGCAGTCTAGAAGATTAATCATGGGTTCGAATCCTGGTTTTACCAAGAATCCACTTTGTGAAATTCTGCAAGCGCGACTTAATATAAGAAACGGGATCTCAAATTTTCGAATGATGTGTTGGTAGTAATAGAATTCAAATTAAACGTTCTAGCTGAGTGACTGCATATAAATTTGAAGTCTGCTGCCAAAAAACCCATGTTATTAAATTTCAATGTTAAATTAATTTATAAAAATTAGTTGTTCATTTTTGTGTTTTTTAAATTAATAACACTATTTGATTACTATTATTTAAAATTTAATTTTTAGGTTTAAGAAATGTTGAATAATTTTTAGCGATGCATTGAATATGGACAATTTTTTGCCAAAAGTCATTGAATATGTATCTATAACTTATCAATAAAACATGCATATTTTTACCTTATTGCACAACGCTCTAATTAAATTCGATTACTAAAAAACCTGAACACATTAGTTATTTTAGGTGTTTTTAACATCAGAGCATATTTCAAAATTAAAAATGTATCATACCATATAAAAATAATGTAGTCATTTTATATTCCTTATTTTTTTTTCAATTCCTAATATTAGCTCACTCTCTCTGTATATTATCTTGTTCAAATTTTCAATCCTTAATAAAGTACTTTCTATTCATCCTATCAAGATCAAATAAATTTTTTAAAACTTGTAGAGGAGGAAACTTGATGTTAACACAATTTTTTTAAAATATTAATTCATTATCTACCAGTTAATTAGTTAAATTAAAATAATTACCGGTTTTAGACAGTCAATGTAGGAATTGACTTAAAAAGATTTTTTTGTATTACTTGTTAATGCTTAATTTTAAAACAGCATTCATTTTTTGAAAAAATATGTACGTATCAGATAAGTAGTTTTTATAAGTTTATATTTATCGGCTAAATTTTTAAAATTAGATGTGTAATCAACACTTGAATTTTATTTCAGATTAACGTTTTCAAGAGTTGGCTTTCTTTAACCCTAAAAAATTTCTTATTTTTTTATAAGAATGGGAATATTAATTATTTGAATGGGTGCATTTGAATTTTTTCCCCCGCTGATAGTAAAATTTAAAATGTTGTGAGAAATGTTTTTCTAAGTAATTATATATATATAAAAAAAAAGGAATACAAACTTCATAAACTTTTTCGAATTGGTGTGACAATTGTAGGATTTCGCGTTTCAGTTGTAATAAATATAGAGATAAATATATATTCAATCGTCAGGTTCAGGACTTATTTTATAACAAGTGAAACGAATTCAACGGGTGAGTAATTGCTAGTATTTTTATATGATTAATCACTGAACGAAAATCATTATATTTCTTATTAAAATTTAATTATAACAGCGGATTTTTTATAATGAAATTATTAGTTAAAAAAATGAAATCTAAACTTATGATCCTCAGTTTAAGACAAGAATCACAGCAAAAATAAAGGAAAAAGAAATTCGTAGCATAACTTGAAGGGTAGTTTTTAGGTATTTGAACCACTCCCCTATTCGTGACAAAAGAGGGGTCTATAGGAACGTATTGTGACTCCTATGGAATGTGAAAGACCAGGAGAATCGTTTCCTTAGTTCTGAACAAAAAGAAAGGGGAATGAGCCTCGAGCATCACTGCTTGTGGGGAACAAATAGAACCCATCTCTAAACCTTATCTTCAAAAAACTAATATTGTTTCGAAATCAATCAAAGTATTAAAAAGCTAGGAATATTAAATGTTTACATTATTTTTTACAAAGTATGATACATTTTAATATTTATTTATATTTTGATGTTAAATAATGCTAAAATAAATAGATTTGCTGAAATGAAATATTAATTATAATTGAATACTTCCCTCTGTTCTCTAAGTACCATGAAAAATTATTTAATATTTCTTAAATTTAATAGTTAAAAGGTAACCATTAGCAATAAAAAGGGTTGATTAAATATAACGATTAAAAAAGAGAGAGACCGCGCCTTTTCCCCTTCAAATTATTATAATTTCGCAACATGTGTTTACTTAAATTTATAAACGGCCAGATATAAAGTTAAATTAACTGGTACAACAGTTCAGAATTGCGCGCACTTGAGATCAATCGATTATCCAAATTAAAATTTATATTTTTGTGTGATTATGACACATTCCCTTGACTCTCTTTTACGGTAATATGATCTTTAGTTAATTGGTTATTCATGCAGAAATCAATAATTCAAAGAAAATTTTGAGAATAACTTTCATAGTGAATATACTACATTAAGCTATAGCTTCGAACCAAATGATACATTTCTGTGTTATGAATTAATGCCCATCATATTGTACAGAAGTCATTATAATAATTATTAAGTAAATTACTGCAAACGAATTCATGTTTTACATGCAGTCAAATACATTGAGAAATTTTTAAAGAATAAAATCCAGATCGGGAAGAACAGAAAAGTGTTTGTTTTAAACATATTTTTTAATGCTGAATTTAAATATTGATTTAATCAATTTATTCAAGAAAATCTATTCATTTTTAAAAGTTCAGTTTTTTAACTCTTTAAAATCAGTCACTTTCATTTTCTTTCTTTTGTACATTAGAAAACTGCAATTCTTGACATCTCTGCAGTACACATTCCGTGTATAAAAATCTGTTGCCTGGTGAAAAATTCTGTTGTTGTTACTTATGCACCTGATCGACAGTAACCAATAGTAATATCAAACCATGGCCAGCGAAATTCATCGATGACAAGGTGCTAGATTTACGCTTGCCGTTATCCGCAGCTTTGAGCACCATACAGCTGACAGAGCGATTTAGCTCTATTCCACTCCAATTTTAAGGGAGAACACTCTGGGGTTAATCAGGGGCTTCCAACCTCTCTTCCCCTTCCATCGACCTCACGAGAAGACTTGCGGCTCGACGGCTATTTAGAGTACCCCTATGCCGCACAAAGGCACTCTTCAATGGCAAATAACTATGCCTTCTCTGGGATTCGAACTCAGGCCCAACAGCACAGCAATCAGCGCCACTAACCGCTATATGTTTCATATAAAATGTAACATTCATAGAAAAATTATTGCATAGGTACTGGAAGAACTTTTGCCTACACGCATCTAGTTTGACATCCAGATCATACGAGAATTAAAAAAATATATATACTGGATTTTGTTTCTTACAAAAGCTATATTTTTTTAAGAGTTTTCATCATTGTGACTGAATTTTTGTAATAAAATTTTTCAAGTATAATTGCGAAGAGAATACTTCAAAACATTTTCCTGTGTGGTTTTAGAAATACTTATTCATTTGTATACAGGATTTTTTTAAAAAAAATCTTATTAAAATGTATGAAAAGTCAAAACAGTGAAAGGATTACATTAAAGGTGCACAATAAAGCAACAAAAGGGTTTTTGGCGAAAGATTTCGTAATTTTGAGACTCGGTCAAGAAACAAGGACGACACATGAGCTGGTTACCCCCTTTACCACACCACAACAACGGGAAAACATTGAGCCTCTACAGATTTAATGTATATCGGCCTTCTCTACACGGTGGGTCTTCTGTGGCACCAGGACTCGAACCTGCTACATTCCGGCATCGAGTTCGTGACCATAATCACTAGGCTACCGCGGCCACTATTAAAAGTGAAACAAAATTATAAAAAATTTTAAAAGTCATATTTTAAAGCATACGTAAAAAACACAGACGATTTAGAGTTTCAAAACAATTAAACATAGTATTTTGTGTCTACTAGTGAAAAAGCAACAGTAAAGTAAATAAATAAAATTAAAGTATTTAAAACACTTTATACTAAGTTTGTTAATAAATTTTTGTAATAAAATTATGTTTAGTAGAAAAAAAGTATTTAATGACTTGATATATAAACGAGTTTTAAACTTTTGTCTTCAAGATATTAGAATAAATAATTGCATCATGAAACTCTGCAATAACACACACACACACATAATTCAGTAAAAAAAAAAAGTGTCAAATTTAAAGATGAACATTAAGATTTTTTTTTTAGAATATGCAAAGAGAAATGTAGGAGTCTTCAAATAACAAAATTTTATTATTATGAAGCTTAGAAAGAAAGTGTCCTTTTAAAATTTTTAAAAAGCATATTATTTTCTTATGAATATATATATACATATTAAAAAATTAAATAAAAGTATCTGTTTTTTTTTTGATAATAAAATTCAAAATGTTGCTGATATTTCTAAGTAGTGATATATGACAGAATTGAAAGGGGTATGCTGTATATGATATTTTACAAAAAAAAAAAAAAAAAAAAAAATTAACCAATTAAATGATTTTTTTTAAAAAAAATTTACCTTTTTAAAGAAAATCCCTTTTAAAAAAATCACCATTTTTCTTTTACTACTTATTTTTATTTTAAGTTCTGAAATTAACCAAATGCTATTAATCATATGAATCATATTTTTTATTGGCTATAATCTATAAACAAATCTAAAATTAATGCTGTCATTTTTTTAAAAATTAGCTATAATTTCTGAAAAAATCTAAATCATGTTAATTAAAACATTCATTCTTGTTTTGCAAAAAGAAAAGTTAACACGCATTAACACAAAATTAAACACATTATTTTTTTCTACCATTTTCACACTCTAAAATTTCGCAGTTGATATAATGCTCAACTTTTAGTAATAATGAAATATTCTTAATATAATTTTCTGAGTTTTTGAGATTTACAAGTTTTTAAATGTTTATTAACTTTTGTTAGAAAACAATGAATTAAGGAACACTTAAATTTTGACACATCATCATTGTCTGAATGCAAATTCTATTTTGATTTTTGCATGAATATTTAAACTATGCCAATTATAATTTTTCGTATAATTGTATTTGTGTATGGTTGAAATATTGAAATATAAGTTGTACAAAATGAAAATAACTCATTTTCATTTAAAAGAGCTTTTACATCTTATACCTTGTTTAGAAATAAAATATACACATATGTATGTAAAAGTGTTTTATTAAATGATTCAAGAGCTTTAATAAAATTTTTATTAAGTTGATACAATAATAAAAAAAAATCATGTAGGATTGCAAGGAATAAAGAAATTTCAAAAAGGCATTAGCAAATTCTAGAGTTTTTTTTTAAAATTGTGTTAATTTGTTTAATAAAAAAAATGCTAAAATTTTAAATGTTTATTTAAGATAAATATATTTATATCCCTAAAGAACTCTTAATTGAATCAATTTTTTATATCAATCAAGTGGTGCAGATAAGAAATCATTTTACAGTTACCCCTTTCAATAAATCCAATCTTCTAAGAGTCGTGATGTTTTGGTTAAGAATTCTTGATTTGCTTACGTGAATAATTTAGGATTTATTTTCACCATATTTACTTAAGGGATTTTATTATCTAGAGCAGAAATGAATTTTCTTATGCTAATCACTAACTTACGCAATATAAACGCTTTTTTGTAAATTACTATTTTTTCGAAAAACTATAAACGGAAAAAAGAGAAAAGTAATGAAATGTGTGAAATAAAATACCGTACTGCAAGTGTATATTCTTTTCCTATCTTTCAACTATTACATCGAGGGGGGGGGGGGACTCAGTATGAAATGAAATAATCTTTGTTGAGAATAATAAATCAGCTCTGAATAAATATAATGGAGGAAAATTCAGTAAAGTATTTGAGTGTTTCGAAAAACATGAGTGATTATATCCTTTAGGAATAAAGATAATAATAAAGCTAAAACAAATAATAGAATTAGAATAAGATACGTGAAATTTCTGGATTAGATAAATAATTACTTTTCAAAAAAATTAAACTACGATTAATTTGATATTTATATCTTGTATTTGTAAAAATATTGTAATTTACCTTCGTTTTTAAAAAAATAATAATTATTTGCTTTAAAAAAAAACTTGAAATTTAACTTATTTGACAAATGCATAAAGTTTTTTTAATCTGATTTTGATAAAAACAATTTTTTCAAAGTGAATTCGAGAAATCGTTAAAACTACTGCTGAAACTACACTGGTAATATTTGTAGAGAACATCAGCTTTAAAAAGAAGCAGAATATCAGAAATGCAGGAGGAGAAACGTACCGCCTATGGTTGCTGCAAACCGGTTCCTCTCAAGGTTAAGTTTTGGCGATCGACCTTTAGCTAGAAAAGAGAATTTGGCGGTGGTAAATCCCAGCCCACGTTATTGAAGATTTCCCAAAATTTCAAATTGCATAATTGGGTACAGATACTCAAGAATTATAAAAAGAAATTTCTGCCAAAAGATTTTAAAATTAAAGAAAAAAAAGTCTTGTTTTATACATGTACTTTTAAATAAAGTTGACAAATATTAATTTAAAAAAAAAGTTTCTGTAGAAAGCGTAATTAGTCAACAACGAAGTGCATGAAATGATTTGCTGAAAATAGATAATTGCATTTATCGTGACAATGATGCCACATGTGTTTTTGAACTTGATTGGCTAAAAACACGTGGTTTAAAATTATCATGTGTTTATGACGTCACATGAATTTAGTCCATTGGCCCGAGTGTAGTATAGGGGGCGGAAGGGTTTGGCCTTTGGATTTGGCGATTTTTCTTCGGATTTAGCGATTTTTAGCGAAATTTCATGGTGAGATAAAAATTTCATTCTGGCGCGCGGTTTTATTTGGTAACTCTTTACTTTTGATTAGCTGTCTTATGCAAATAAGGTCACGTGTTGCTTTTAAAAAATTGCTATTGGTTAATTAATAAATTTGCGGATAATTTCAACACGCGCAGACGATTTTCAAATTAAAAATTCCATCTTTAATTTATTTTTCATTTTAACATTTATTTTCGTCCATATTGGATAATTTGCGCTTCAAACCATTTTTTTTATTTCATTTTCTTACTTACTGTTCTTTTCCTTCGATTTATCCTGAAGAGTATGCCTAAAAGGTATGATTTGCGGTTTTTTTTATTTGGAACAAAAGGGTAAATTGACTGTGATACTGTGGTGTATGGAAAAAGGATTGATTGCTGCCAGTGCTGAATGTTCTGTTTGCAAGAAAGCTATGCGTCTGGTGAAAAAGAATTCTAGTGATGGATATATTTGGGAATGCCGAAAGAAAGGAGCGAATGGTCATCGCATGAAGAGATCCGTCAGGAAGAACAGTTGGTTCGAGGAGAGTAAGCTGAGTATGCTTGATATTCTAAAATTAACGAGTATGTGGGTGCGAAAGGCCAACCGTAACTTCATTTCTTTTGAACTAAATGTTTCGAAGAAAACAGTCATGGATTGGATGAGTTTTTGTAGAGAAGTATGCATGGAAATGTGCGTGTACGATAGTTCGATGCTTGGAGGTCCGGATGTTATTGTAGAGATTGACGAGAGTATGTTTGGTAAAAGGAAGTACAATAGAAGCAAACGAGTGAATGGAACCTGGGTGTTTGGAGGAATTGAAAGATCTTCGAATGAGTGTTTTTTCCATGTGGTTCAGGATAGGTCGAAGGATACTCTTCTACAATCCATCAAGAGCAACATAAAGGAGGGTACCACCGTCATATCGGATTGTTGGAAAGCTTATACTTCATCTTTCAGTCAATCACATGTTGCATTTTAAGGATCCAGAAACGGGCGCTCAACTCCATCGAGGGTTCGTGGAGCGCCATTAAAAATCTCTGCCTGAAACCCGCAGGTGTAAGGATAAATTTGATTCTTACCTTGCGGAGTACATGTGGCGAAAGATGAAGTGACCCAACAATCCGAATGACCTATTCACTGTCTTTATAGAGGCAGTGAAAGAAATATACCCTCCTTTGGAAGAACTCTCCTGAGTGCAGGTAAGCCTACTTCTGAAGTATTCTAAATTACGATTTCTACTGCTTAGCATAATTCTATTTTTAATTTTATGCATAAATGATACATTTATAAATATTTCTTTTAATTTCACATCAATATCTCTTTATATTTATTTCAATATTACATTTTGTAAATTCTTAGAACACCTACTGATTAATTAAATAGCTTGGCTATCGCTTCCGGTCGCCAAAACCAGCTATCGCGAGAAAAATATCTTGGAGACCGTTTTTAGTCGCCAAAAAATTAACACCGCCAAGGCTTTACTACACTTTAACCGATCTATTATAATTTAATATGACGCTAACACGGATGAAACAAACAAGTAAGCGAAAATTCCTTATATTTTACATTGAAAGTGATGATAATTCCCTCGATGAACATAAGCCAATTTTACTTTACATAATATTCCCAGTTTCCCTTCAAACTCTCCCTACAACTGGTTTAAATTTAAAGAGCAAATAACCTTAAAACTTCCAAAGATAATTAATTACAATAATTGGTAATCACGAACTAGATAATGCAATAAACTCTTTTATCTCCGCTATTAAAAAGTCCATCAACTTGTAAAATAAAATAAAAACAATCAATCACCTCACTGTTCCATCTCCTCTCGTCATTCTAGACCAGTAGTCTTCAAACTGTATTCCATGGAACCCTGGAACAAGGCATACACAGGGGTTCCACGAGTCACAGTAAAAAAAATTGAAAAAAAAATAAATATGTGACGTGGCGCGTTTTTTTTTTTTTATCCTGATAGGACAGAACCCGAGACCTTTGGGTCCGAAGCCGAGTAACTTAACCACTACACCAAAATGATCACCATGGTGCGGAGGTTGTTACTGGCTTATATATATAGATTGTATCACTACATATGTATGCAAAATGGATTCGCATTCTCTATGAAGTTTGTATAGTTTTAGTATCTAAGTTTGTATCTCATCTCCCCTATTCATTAAAACTGAAAATTTTATTCATATATAATAACTTTATTTTTTTTTGCAACTCTTTTTAAACCTTTATTATAATATAATAAAAGAATATTAAAATATTTTTATCTTTATATATAGACTTCCTACTAGATTGTGAATATTCTATTGTTTACTATCTCGGGTTCCACTAGATAATGTAATACTCGTTAGTTAGCACAATGTCTTGCAAAACTAAATAGTTTTTAATGGAAAAATGTCCTTTCTTCATTTGTGGAAAACAACACCTATAGTGAAGAAAATAGAATAAAATATTACCAAAGTAGATGTTGAAATTTAAATTTAAGTAAGAACAGTTTCTAAATTTTAGGTTGCAATTCATGCAAAATACACAGGATTTCTCACACATTAAAAAACACTTTAATACTATTCGGAACATTGTGTTTAAGGGAAATATATTTCTCAAAGTAAGTGGCTTCAAGAACAAAGTATAAAAACCAATTTATATCGGAATATGTAATGCGAATGCATTTAATATCAATATACCTAGAATTCGACAGTTTGTGTAAAAAATACTAGCATATATCCTAAATGCATGGGTAGGAGTCACTTGAATCACAAAATTAATATTATTAATAAGTAAATAATATTATAAAACTAGATTTGAATTTTTTAATAATAAATCCAATACTTTCTTTTAATTGCCTTTACATAAAGTGCCTATAACATGTTGATCTACTTTAAATATCATTTTCAGATATACTCTTCGAAGTATGTGTACGAGTATGGCGGGAAGTGAGTATCTATTTAAGGTTTATTCCACGCCATATAAATAGTAAAGCAAATGCTAAAAAAGGTTAAACATATCTTTAATTTACAGCATTAGAATATTATAATAATTACTAATTAACATGGAAATTGAATAAAGGCAAAGCACGTCTTTCCTCGTGCGAGTCAGAGAGAGAAATGAGTGCGCGTGTCCCAAAGAAGACAGATTTTTTGAGTGTCCGTTCATATCAGTTCACTTCTCTCTGCTCGCAAGTTGGTTCCAGTTAAGACGAATCAGATGGGTGCCGAGGCACGCCACAACGGGATGGGGTTTCACGAAAGCACTCTAGTTCTAGGGATTCTACAAAAGCACCTTCAAGTTCTAGACGTTCTGTGAGTTGAAAAGGCTTGAAGGTCATTGCTCTAGACTAACTGTTTCATTGTTTTATATTGCACTGGGCTGTTCGTTGACTTATGACCGAAAGGTAGGAAACGGGCATTGGATTTTTTTAAAAAAGCTAGTAATGTGAATTGTGTGCGTAATATATATATATATATATATATATATATATATATAACAAAGTCTGGGAAGATTTTACAATCCCTTCTTCAAAATACTATCGATAGCTTTCAACACACAGCAATAATTAAAAATAGCTTAGAGATTGTTAGAGTCACGAAGGATATGACAATTTTTTCCATGCACGGCTTTGACTTCGACGACCTTTTTAATTCTATTGATATAGATGATATGATTAGAGTTCTACATTTAATTTATGATAAATATGAATTGCATAATTCAATGAAAAAGGAAAAATTTGATATCCTGGTTAATCTTGTCTTACAAGAAAATTTCATAGCATTTGATCAAAATCTTTTTAAACAGATCAGAGGATTACCTCAGGGTGGTCATGCCAGTAATAGTTTAGCTAACCTATATTTACATTTTTTTAAAATTGATCATATTTTTGATGAATCTTTCTTACTTTACCGTTATATAGATGATATAATAATTTTTGGTAAAAATAGTGAATTCAAACCAAATATTATGTTCTATCCTGACAATCTCAACCTTCTTAAAACTAATTTTAACTCGAATATGGTTGAATTCCTAGATTTAGACTTGCATCTTATTGACAATAGAGTAGTCTGTAACATTTATGACAAAAGAGATTCTTTTAGTTTCCATGTAATTAAAATTCCTGTATGGAACAGCAATTTGCATATATCAATTTACAGAAATATTGTTTGGAATTTTTTACTTAGGAATGATAACTTAACTACCAACAAAATAGATAAATTTAATAATATCAAGAAATTCTTCCAATGCTGCTTAGATCATGACTATCCTTTTAACTTCTTACGAACACATATTCATCACAAATACATTAATCGTCTTGCTATTTCTGATTTCAAAACCACCATACAACAATAGGATTTCAAAGTCAACATTTTAGTGGTTTTGCTGTGAAGATTCTGTTTTAACACTCTTCACACAGTTTATTTTTTCCACATCCTTCTTAAAAATCTTATAAAATGAAAAATTTCTACATTTTTGGCAACTAAACCAAATTTCTACATTTTGACAACCAACCAATTTTCTACATTTGTGACAACCAACCAAGTTATAGCCTACCAAATTTGAATGTAATCTTTCTTGGTGTCTTCCTTACAAGCTGGTATAAAGGATGCGTTTAAGTGCAATTTAGATTTTTATCACAACATATAAAAGCTTTCCATCGGTTTCAAGAGTGTTGGATCTCCTGGAATAAGCTCTGTGAGCAGAAGTTTTAAAATCTTTTTGGAAGAATCCTTTTACTGGGTAATTCTTTTGATATTTTTCTGCTTAAACATTTTGGGAGAATTTTTTGCTTAATAGTAGTCGTTTGTTCTTTCATATATCTATGAGATTTTTTATACTTTGGATTTTTATACTTTGATTTTTTATACTTTGAATTTTTTATACTAGAATTTTTATACTTAGAATTTTTATACTTTAAATTTCTATTTATTTTATTTTGGTCTTTCCTACCGAGTTGCAAAGGGGGAAGGTTGGCGCCTTCAAACTAGTTTAACCCCACTTATTCGGTCCTAAGTCCGAAATTGCATTTTGACTCGCTAGGTTCTTATTTGTATTTCATTAGATTTGATCTTAATTTTTTTTCCTGTTATGTTCTATATTTTATATAAATTTCTTCCATATATATATATATATATATATTATATAATATATATATATATATATTATTAAAGTTACTATCCAGTTCGGGAATGAAGGACACAGGGCCTTAAACAGAACTTTGCCGCTCCGACCATTAATTTTTATTACCTAGTATTTCAAATATACCTCTTCAATAAAAAATGTACTTGAAAAGACATCTGGCTTTTGAGTAGCCGCGGACTCTGATATTTAACACGTGTTCGTCTCTCTCACTCTTAACAATCAGGTTCAAAAGTGATTTCATGGAATAAAGACAGTTCAAAATAAAATGTCTTGATGTTCACTCGAAAAACACGACATATATATATATGTAAAATTGCTCTTATCATAAACTAATTTTTTACTATTGGGTATAAGGGAAATTTCTGCCGATTTTGAACTCGGGCATTTTTAAGCGTTGTTGATTATCAAGAATTCGGATCCGACTGAAACCAGTATAAACCATTAAATTCATATATTATTGATGATTTTTACGCATTTTTTCTAACTATCTATTTTGTAAAACTATCGACATGAGCATAGAAAAAGTACATTTTAAGATATTGCATATTATATGAGTTCCAAAAAGGGAATATATGCAATGGAGGCAAAAGAAACTAGTGGTGCGTGTTTAGAGAGAACGCAGTAACAGCTCGAACATTCCAAAATGGTTTATAACATTTCGTTTAGTGATTTTTCTCTGAAAGATGAACCCGGATCAAGAAGGCCCTCAGATGTTAATGATGAAGCACTACGCAGTATAATTAGGACAAATCCATCGTTAACTTCCACGGAAGTGGGCTTCAACACTGGATTTCATCAGACTGTGCTGCTTCGGATCGCATTAAAAGGCTTGTTTCTATGTCCAAACTCTTTGTTTGGGTTCCACGCGAATTAAGCGAAAAAAATTTAATGGACAGAATTTCGATACGTTCTTCAAATCTTGCTCGTCACAAAATGGAACCGTTTTTCAACCACTTAGTGACTGGAAATGAAAATTGAATAGCGTATAATCACGTGGTTACAAAAGGGCATGCGTTTACAAAAGGGAGACACCACCGACCACCCTCTATGTCTAAAGCTGGCGTGCATCAGAAGAAAGTTTTGTTGTATTGTTGGTGGGAGCACAAGGGTATAGTGCGCTTTGAGTTGATGAAAGAAAATGAAATGACCGTTATTGTTCGCAACTTGATGTACTGAATAAAGAAAGTCAACGTAAACGTCCATCTTTGGCCAACAGAAGGAGCATAACAACGCTAGACCACACATGGCAATAAAAACTGCACAAAAATTGTAGAGTTCGGTTGGGAAATGTTACCTCAGCCAGCATATTCTCATGATATTGCACAATCTATCACCTGTCCAGTTTGCTGCAAAACTTTCTTGATGGAAATGAATATATAAATTATAAGGGTGTCCAAATGGCAGTTAAAGAGCACTTTGCCTCCAAAACAAATGACTTCTTTTCCAGGCGATTAGAAAAGCTGCTACAAACGATAACATAGACAACTGTAACTAACAAATAACACTTTATTTTGGAATGAATTTTATACAAAAAGAGATTTTTTTTTCTTTAGAAATAAACGACAGATTTTTCCCTTACAATCTGTATAAAAGTTTACTTTAAGCTCCTAAAATATTTTAAAGTAAACAAAAATTACAAAACAAATTTTTTTTTCTTTTCTTCAAAAGAAGTTTTCTTTTAGGTACAAATTCATTAGATCGTGACTTGATATATATATTTTTTAAAAAAAACCAAGACACAATGCTATTATTGAAAAAAAAAATACTTCAAAACAGTGTCTCTGTCATTTTTAAAATGAATTAAAATAATTAGAGGTTTAATCTAACTACTTTTATCGGTTACTAAATAGAATTCACAAGTTTAGAAAAAAAAGCAATAGAAAATCTTAAAATATAAATGCTAAAAACTATTTACTTTTCAAAAATCACAATTCATTAATAACATTCATATGCTTTATTTATATGATGTAATAACTATGAAAATTTCTTTGTACAATTGAAAGTCATTCAATTTTTAAACCATATATCAAAAATATAATTTATCTAATTACTACACCCTGCGGTACACATACTTCCAGGGATTTCGAAATGGTTTATGAGGCATGTGGGGAAAAAATTAAATGAGATATTTTTACTGTTGTTTTTAAAAAGATATTAACAGGGAAAGAGAGGGGACATCCAAGCACAGGTATAGCTAGTTCTGAGTGGGCCCTGTATCGAAATTCCCTAGGGGGCCCTTTTTCGAATAATAAATCAGACTGACACATTAATAAAATTTATTTGGAAGTGTCAAAATACTATACACTTTGGGGTCTCTGCGGCTTGGGGAATCCGTATCATTCATATGGAGGGAGCTATGCCCCTGCTTCTAAGATATTGTAATGTCCTAGAGCTTTTTCAATTAATGAACTTCAATGATGTTTAATTGTTTATTTATACACAGGACACTCACATACACCAAAATTTACACTTTTTACACGGTTTTAAATACAGAGCCCGTTGACACTTGAAGAAAAATAAGAAATGGGCCTGGGTGGCCTCCAACACATCTGCCTCCTGCAGATACACAATCTTTCAAGCACAGCTCCTTGGTGGAACTCACAGATCTCTCCTCGAGAGATCCAACACTCAACTATCTCTTCAGAAAGCTAGCTGGTGGAGCGTACCGTATTGACTCGTTGCGAGATAATCCTCGGGGGGAAAAAATCTCCACACTAAGCTCACGGGTGGAGCTGGCAAAAAACGACGACCTCTCGAGAGGTAAACTCCGAACTCCCTGGCGTGGCACTTGCGCAGGCTCAGTCCGCGTTGCCACCTTGAATTTCAGAATGGGTCTAGAGAGTTCGTTACAATATCTTGCTAAGAGCGGTTACTTATAGTTAATTTATTATACATGAATTCGTTTCATAAATATTTTATATGTTTAATTAACTCAAATTCTCTAGAACTAAAACAAAAATTAAATAAATTTGTTTTTCAATTATTGTATCTCTGAATACTTAAATGTACTATATTTTTGAGAATTTTATTTTTCAATTAATTTAGTGGGCCTAGTATAACGGACTTCAGTAAGATTGGCAACACTGCTTGTATATCAATTTTTATCATAATAATATACAATGCCGGTTTAAGCTCATTTCAGGTCCTGGCGCAGGTGGATCGAAATTAATAATCGAAATTAACCAGAAATTAAATTTCTGGTTAATAATTAACCAGAAAATCTGGTTTTCCAGCTTGTCTGGGCCCCTAGGTGCCCGTCCCAAGCGCCCAATGGATAAATCGGCACTGATAATACAGTTTTTAAGCAGCTTCTAACTCGTTCTCGAAGTAAAAATTACCAGTTTTATGCTTTAAAAAAATTAATGTGTATAATTACCAATGTGTGTGTACGCAATTCTTGCATAACTAATACAAATATCCCTATATTATAACGTTATTACAGAATCTTTACATGTGAGTAAGGATACATAATGGGATTGGGGTACGTGGAATAGTGATAGTAGATCAAGATTTGAGTAAAAAGGTCGAGAAACTGAAGTCATATATCTTCATTATGTCCAGATTAATATAATTATCTAATAGTGTGCTACAAATATATTACAAATTCATCCAGAAGTGAAATTAGTAGGCGGGTGCATTCAAATTAGCATTTTATTAATATAGACCATATTGTTAGCACTTAAAAATACATATAAAGAAAAACATAAAGCAACTTTATTTCTTATATTCCTATTTTGATCCAAGTTTGTAAGTCATATAATAGAGAATTTATCTTTTAGCCATTTTCTCTAAGTCATCAACTTCATTTGAATCAACTCTGGTTATTTTCTTTCCGAAATGACTTTCAATTTGTTTCAACACAGCCATTGATTTGCTTCCCTCAACCATATTTATTGCAAGTCCAGATCTTCCAAAACGACCTGCTCTTCCGATCCGATGAAGGTAAGTTTCACAAGCAGCTTCTCCTCCTTGATTAACTGGCAGATCAAAATTTATGACAACTGTTACTTGTTCACTGACAGGACACCAAAAAAAAAACATTGGTAGTTATCAAGACCTAGAAGAAAACAAATATCAATAAATAAGCATAAAGTTAAGGTTTCTAGTTGCAAGTGTAGCATGTTTAATTATTTGGTATGATAATAATTGAAGTATGTAATGCAATTTTTCAGGGGGAAAAACAGTTATATTCTCTTAGACGCCAAAATTAAATTTTATTCCAATTTAATTTTCAATGAAATTAAAAATTTTATACAAGTAAGGCAAATACTACTTTTCATCAATAATCTAAAAAAATGGGGAAAAAATATCATTGCAGTATTAATAAATAACAGGCTCACAAATTTCAGTCCTAAGAGTCAAAGTTGGCTTAGTTTTTTTCCAAACCTACCTGGAATGAATCTCCAAAGCTATCTATGTTGCTAATGATTGTTAAACAATAAGTAACAATTTAACAGAATTTATACATTCTCGTTATAAAACTAATGTGCAACTTGACATAAAAAAAGAAAGGGAATATTTTATATCAGGCTTGTCAAAAACTATTAAAACCCAATTTAAGAAATTGGGTTTGAATTTTATTTTAATAACTAGCTTTTACCCGCGGTTTCACTCGCATTGATGTCTTCGCGTTGATGATTCGTTATGATAAAGTCGTAATCATTACCATTAGAAAGTAAATAAAATAATATGATAATTCTTTTATTGCTTGACTGGAACCATGGAAATTTAAAGATTCTAAAACTGAGCTTAGTTTAAAAAACTGAAAACATACTTTATTATAATAACAACAAAAATTCAATAACTTAAACTTTTATATTTTTAAAAGTTAAAAGTTTCTACGTTTAATATATAATTTCTCTTTAAAAGACCTCAAAACAAAATATTATTCTAAAATGCTACTGTATATTGTATATTATATGTTCTTCCGTCAGTTGCAAATAAGTGAATATTTCAGGCATTGGACACACACAAGCAGGCTACATGTGTGTGTGTAGTTGGCCATGGGGAAAGCATTGCTTTTCTAAAAGCACCCCTGCTACCTGAAATGTTTGCCCTTGCGCTTTGTTAATAGCAACAGTAAAACTGAGTTTGATTGGAAATTGAAATCGTTTGAATTGAAACGGTAGGTCAGTGGGGATAATTGAAATTCGAGGTATGATAACACTTTCCCTTTTCATGGCAAATGTTAAAATAGAGGCACCAAGTATATTCTGCATCAATTTTGTGGTCCGAAGCCTTGTTCCATTACATAGTCGAGGAGCATCGAGATTTTGTCTAAGTATAACTGTTACATTTAATTTTTATTGAAGTTTATGTGAGGGTACACGCGAAAGTTCAAGCGAATTTAAGAACTCCGTGGGATATGAAGTACTTTGTTCTTTATCCATGATTGTATATATATATATATATATATATATATATATATATATGTGGGGGGGAATTTCCATATAGACGGCACTCTAGAGGGCGCTGGCGACGCGAGCCACCACCAGCGAGCGAACTAACCAGAGAGAGATTAGCGAGCGAGCGATCTCGACGCGAAGGTCAGAGAGAGCCAACGCTGCTGCTAAGAAAAGCAACCGGGAACCGACTGGCCGAGTAGGGACCAGCTCCAATCCGAGACTAGAAGTGGTGTGACGAGAAGGTCACCCATGCTTCACCTGAACTGTGTGTGTATTACCGTTGTGAACTGTGATAAAAGAGAGAAAGAGACTGAAGTTCGCGAGCAGGCGTTCCCGTCGTCGATACATCAAGGAAATCTATCTGTTATAAATTAGCTACTTGTCTTGAATTAATTATTGTTAAGTTTTGAATAAATTAGTAGAAAGACAATTGCTTTAGCCCCTTGTTGTCTCCTACATATATATACATATATATATTCATTGATAAATATTCCTTCATTTCTCCCCGCACGTCATTTAAATTTTCAGTGTTGATTTTATTGAGAATGTCATTGTTAGAGGCGCCAATATTGATCTTGCGCACAACTCCTGATCACAATTTAAATTTTGTTGAAAGCCCGGGTAAATTTGAGGAATAAGGTCTACATCATTTTCTACCAAACTAAAAAATTATCTGGAAAGTAAAATATAACCTCCAACACATCTGCTTCCAAGCATCCATCACCGATTTTTAATTGCGTCTCTGCATAATTTTTCGAATTTACGTCGTTATGAAAATGCACTCTCATATTCGTTTTCAGACTGAATTTTTCAACTTTCGCCCATAAGCTTGATGATTTAATACAGGCTCTGATTTCAGCTTCCGATGTACCCCTCTGGATTACAGGGAGAGTTTGCCAGAAATCACCAGCCAATAAAACTCCTCCCATAATAAATGTATTATCTCGTAAATCCTAAAGAGTTTGATTTAACACTTCTATAGTTTTCTTGTGAGACATCGTACTTTCATCCCACACTAAAAGCTTACATTGTCGAAGCATCCTTCCTCCAGAGCTATTTTTGCTTAAACTGTAGATGGATAAATGTTCATGTGCAATATTCAACGGTAATTTTAAAGCGGAATGTGCAGTATGACCGCCGGTCAGTAGTGTCGCGGCTTCACCAGAAGAAGCCACAGCAACTGCTATCTTTTGATTTTTTCTGATAGACATTAATAAAACGTTTAGAAAAAACTTTTTTCCGGTTCCTCAAGGGACGTAGAGAAAAAAAGAGTGCACCACTGCCGGATTCTATTTTACGTAACACTTGATTGAAAACATGACTTTGTTCTGGAGTTAATTGAGAGATTAATTCTGTTACTTATTATTGTAATGCTATAAAATTGTAGTCTAATTCTTGAGCAATTTCATTATTGAAGTCATTTCTGTCGACTTGTCACAGGACTAATCATTCGAAAATTTTGTGGTTTCTTCCCAACCATTGTGAAAACCTTATTTTCAATTATTATTAGCGTTTCGTTGTAGATGTGTTTATTGAAAAGTATATCTTCTCGTACTTGCTGCAGTCGTCGGAAAATATCTTCCGCCGTGTACTCTTTGTACTTATTCCAAAGGATTTGAGGATTAGAAAGACCGCAAGATGATATAAGTATTGCGTAAAGCTCCTTAATTTTATTTGGCGATTGACATTATATGGCTTCTTCCATAGTAATATCTAGTATATATATCTTCATAGTAATACCTCCATGTTAAAATATCTAGGTTCAGTATAAATGAAAAATTTAGTGCAAAATATTAATATTGTGGAATTAGGTTTAAAAAAATTCAAAGTATTAAGTCGATAAATAAAAACGTTTTATGAAACTGTCATTTAATATTACTATTGAGCTTTCAATATCATATAATTTGCTAAAACTTTATGTCGTTTCTCTCTTTAAAAAGTGGGAGAAAATTTGCATTAAAATTTCTGGGATTGTCGGAATAGAGAATTTCTTAGCCAATTTGGCAATATTTCCCAAGTTTGAGTTTGACATTTAATAAACCTAACGTAATAAACACTTGACATTTAATAAAAAACCATTTTAAAAAAATGTGCTTTTTGTAAAGATATTAAATTACACTATGTTTCAGTTATTTGTTTCAAATGTGAGAAAATTTTAATAAAAAACTTTCCGTATTAACAAAATGTACACTCATGCGCCAACTTAGATGGGAGTAAGCAACGTCCCATGGTTTTACTCGTGTAGTTCCCGTTTCCGCAGAAATACCGGGATAAAATATATCATATATTACTTGCTGATATTGTAGCTTTCCATTGGTGAAAGAATTTTTAAAATTGGTTCAGCCGTTTCAGAGATTAGTCGGAACAAACAGACAGACGGACAGACAAAAATTTTAAAAATGGATTTCTTAACATAAGTACCGTATATACTTTTAAATGCATTTAGTAACAAGTTGTTAATTTGAAATTACAAACAGACACTTCAAAAAACGATATGTAATGCAACAAACACTGGAAATTTTCGTTAAATTTTGTAAGGTATATGAGAATCTATGTAAAATTTATGATTGTGTTGCTACTTATTAAACAAAAAGTTTTCTACATTAAAATTACTTAGCAGTGATTTTTAATATCAAAGTGTTTAGTTCAAGAATTTTCTATTGGGGCAGCAATCAAATACTATTGGCTGCTTGATTAGCACAATATAATGTAATCTTAAAATTTAAATTCGTTATATATATTAGGTTTGAATTCGTTCAATTCTATTACCCAGGAGGTTTCACAGTCCCTCTGTTTATTTAGCTTGCAAAATGTCATGTTACTTTCTTCAAACTTGTTATGAATATCCTTTATATATTTTTAAAAATAATAAATAATCAAGGCAAAAAGTACTTGGAGTCATGTCACCAATGTGTTTGGACTGTTCTGCTGAAGTTGGTATAAAAATTGTTGCAGATACGATGAAATAAAATACCAACTTTATAAAATTCAATTTTGTTGTTTCACTGGCATGTTCAGTTATATAAAGCAAATTATATAGTACAGTCGGACTCCAATTTAGCAAATTCATTGGGACCAAACATTTTGTTCTTTTAATTCCGGGTTATTCCTTATATCGAGGTATCAAACAAAATACAAATTTTTGCCCTTACCTTTTGGAAATAACATCATGAGCAATTACACAAAAAATATCCATTACACACTTTTAATTCAACAACTGAAAATACTATTAGTGAATTATTACGCACCAGTTAATTGGACATTTTAAAATATTGACTAATAGATGTTTGACAATCTTTTTGATTCTTGACTCGAAAGGGTTCTTTTTAAATTTATGCAGAGAGGAAAATACTGTGTCGTTTCCAAACAAAAAAAGCAATAGAAAATGTAACATTTTGAAGTGATAATTTCTTTAGGCACGTTTTTCTGAAGAATGAATCTGAATTAAGCCTCAAGTTCGGATACAATACTCGAAGCGGATTTATTCGGCTCCAGTCGGAGAAGCGGGCTTAGTTTTGAATTGAAAACTTTTTAGGCGCGTGTTTTTTTAAGTGAAACTTCCAAGTACATTTTTTCCCGTGGAGTTTTATTTTCTTTATTTAAATATTACTGTTAGGCAGCCCACTTCCACTCAACTCCAGCGAGTAAACGGGAGAAGAGCAAGCAAAAATAATCGAAAAAAAATATTTTTCTTTTGTAGGGGATTGAAGATAAGAAGAAACGAAACATGTGTGGGATCTATTTTTTGATTGACCAAACTATTATGATCACTTTACGCTTATACGGAAATAAGCCATAACTTCATATTATTGCCATTACAAGGCAAGAAGGTTATTAAAAGAAAAGACAGGAAGAGTGAAGCATCAATTTCACTGTGTTACCTACAAACAATTAGAGAGGGGGACGTGATTTAAATGAGTTTGAATGTGGTATAATTGTAGATGCTTGAAACCAATAATAGCAAAATGGCTGCTCTTATGAAGTGTTTCAGAACAGTAGTTATTAATGTTTTTAAAAAAAAGTTAATTAGCAAGCAAAAAACCAGGTCTCTATGCTAGGTTTGAAGTCGTCACAGGCTACTGAATGCCCGTTCAGAAAAGGGGATTGCGAAAGTTGTTCAATCCAACAAAAAAGCAGCCGTGCGTCAAACTGTAGGGAATCAATCAAACAGCAACTGCAAATGCCTCTGAATGAACTGTTTTTCGTGCATTGCACCGTATAGGTTATGGTAGCCATTGACTTGTTAGAAAGGTTTTGCTGTCAGCCTTGAACAAAAGCAGATGTCTCCAATTTTCAAATGATCTGTGGTTCGATGAATAGCATTTTCAATTGCATCAGGAAGATTGCAGGGTGCAAATATGGAGAAAATAGAACAAGGCAAGAACCTCACTTGTACAGTCACAACTCTTTAATCTGGTGAAAGCAATATTATAATTTGGAGAATGTTTTTTGACATCGCATAGGTCCTTCAATTCGTGCAGATGAACAGCTGAAAGCCTAAAAGTATTTAAGTTTTATCACAGATCAATTATATCCTGCTATTACCCTGCTGGCGATGGATACTCTCAGCACGACAGTGCTTCTTGTCATACATCTGGAATTGTCTGCAGATGGCTCAAAAAGCACAACAAAGATTTTACCTTGCTTAGTTGGCTTGCATAATCCCCAAATCTCAAATCAGTTGAGAATATGTAGCATAATATTGACTAGGGTGTCAGGCAGCAGGATACAACTCATCGCATTTGGTCCCAGATTCCTCATACCATCTACCAACAACTCATCGAGTGTACAGTGCATGCCACTCTCACCTGCGCCGGAAACTTTGCGATATGTGGCAACCCTGTACCATTATATAAACTCATTCGATAGAAGACTGTTACGCGTTCACTTCCCACTAGCTCAGGTCGACTAACGATCGTCGATGTTTTTGCTTTAATTTAAAATAATTATGTTATATAAATAAAGTTATATTTTTTAGTAAATGCTTGCCCAACAGTCATTTTACATTGGTGACCTTGACTGCAGAACGTAAAACCTTCGAAAGGGATATAAAGATCATTTGACTGGATTACTGCTACACGTGGCTATGATTCAAGTAAGTGTTTATGGTTATTCGTTTGGTTTAGGGATCAATTCATTTAGGTCAATAATTCAGGTTGTCGTTTTTGATAATAATTTTTCTAGTTGATTTAATATCTTAAATTTACAATCGTTAAAAATAAACATGCAGAGCGACGACTCGCAAATTGCACGAATAGTGGTTAAATTACCCCCCAATTTGGACAAACAATATTAAACTGTGGTTTGTGCAGGCGGAAAGTAATTTTGCTTTATCGGCAATTACTAATGATCAAACAAAGTATAGTAATATTATTGCAGCTATCGATCCAGAAACATTATCCTCTGTTTCAGATATTTTGTTTAAGCCCCCAGCCACAAATAAATATAATGAACTTAAAGAAAGGCTTATCGCAGAATTCTCAGACTCTGCAAATAAACAATTCGAAAACTTCTATCTGAACTCCAGTTAGGTGACGATAAGACGTCACACTTATTAAGGAAAATGCGGGTATTGGCATCCGGTGCATCTTTAAATGACGATTTCTTAAAAACCTTATGGCTACAACGATTACCATCAGAAATGCAATCAATTCTTTCAGTCAGTTCGGAGACACTTGAAAATTTAGCTAAGTTAGCCGACAAAATAGCCGAAGTTAGAACTGATCCTTTCCAAAATGTTTCCGTGATGGATAAGTCCACGAGTTCGAACCCAGCACTACCAACAAATCATCGAGAAGATTTGCCTAATCTTTTATATCAGGAAGTGGTAGCACTTCGTCAACAAGTAGATGCACTTAGCCAACAGTTCCAAAGATTTTCTGGCTGGAAATCCCGTAATCGTTCACGAATGAGAAGTAATTTTTCACGAAACACGACCAGATCACTAGAAAGAGAAGGGTCATCCGAGATATGTTATTATCATTCAAAATTCGGTAAACATGCAAAGAGATATCGTTCTCCATGTAGGTATAGCAAAAACGGGCTGCCGCAGTTTCGGTGGCAAACAAAACGGCAGCCATACACCAAAGCCGCCTATTTGTATTTGATAAAAAAAACGCGTTTAAAATTTCTGGTAGATTCAGGTTCGGACGTGAGCTGCTTGCCGGTTCCTGAAATGTTTAAAAAATTAAGTCCGGAACCATTACAATTGTTTGCTGCTAATAATTCAAAAATTTTGACATACGGATCCAAGTTATTAAATATCGATTTGGGATTACGACGAAACTTTACCTGGAAATTTTTGATCGCCTCTGTACCAATTCCAATAATCGGAGCAGATCTTCTGGAAAACTTTGAACTTTTGGTTGACTTAAAACGGCGTAAATTAATAGATAGTGTCGCTACTCTTTCTATATCTGGCATTTCTGCGGCGACTGACATTATTTCAGTAAAGTTGATTTCAGGTGATACGTATTATCAGATTGTTGTCAAATTTCCCAGATTTAATTAAATTAACTCCGAAAAGAAAACAAGCATGTCATAACACTGTCCATTATATTGAGACAACAGGTCCGCCCATACACAGTAAACCCAGACGCTTGAGTCCAAAAATATACGAGGCAGTAAAACACGAATTCCAATTTATGTTAGAGCAGGGTATATGCCGTCCTTCTAAATCGCCGTGGTCGTCTCCGCTACATGTAGTCGCTAAGAGCTCGGGAAGCATTCGACCGGTGGGAGATTACCGAAAGTTAAACGCAGTTACAATTCCCGATCCAGTACCCAATTCCCCACATTCAGGATTTCTCCTACGCTCTGTATAATAAAAGCATTTTCTCGAAAATTGATATCGTCCTTGCTTATTTTCATGTCCCGGTACACCCAGACGACATAAAGAAAACTGCAGTGTGTACGCCTTTTGGACTATTCGAATTTCCTTTCTTGAATTTTGGATTATGCGGAGCAGCGCAGACTTTTCAGAGGTTTATGAATGAGATTCTGGGAGAATTGCGTTTTTGCTATGTATACCTGGATGATATATTGATCGCTAGCGAGTCAGAGGAAGAACACAAAATACATGTTCGGGCCGTATTTCATAAATTAAATGAATATGGTTTAACAATAAATGTATCAATGTGTGTTTGGGGTGCCAGAAATTTTATTTTTAGGACACTTAGTAACTAAAAATGGTATAAAACCTTTACCAGATAAAGTGGACCCTATTTTGAATTACCCACAGCCAAAGACAATTAAAGAATTGAGGAGATTCCTCGGACTTCTAAATTTTTTTTTGTCGTTTACTACCACGTGCGGCTCATAATCACTCATTTAAATGATTTCTTAAAAGGTTCAAAACGCAACGACAATCGTAAGATTAATTGGTCGGAACAAGCCAAAAGCGAATTTCAAAATTGCAAAACCCTTTTATCCAACGCTACGCTGCTTGTGCATCCTAACGCAAATTTAGTATTGCAGGTAGATGCCTCGGACTTTGCTATTGGCGGTGCTCTATTTCAAACAGAGGGTGAACCCTTAGCATTCTTGTCGCGCAAGTTATCCGAAACTGAAAAAGGCTATAGCGCCTATGACAGAGTTGCTTGCCGCGTATGCCTCGATTAAACAGTTTAGGTATATGCTGGAGGCACGAAATTTCATTTTATGCACGGATCACAAACCACTTGCATACGCATTTAAACAGAAGCTGAACAAGTGTTCACCCCGCCAGGCTCGTCAATTGGATTTTATATCCCAGTTTACAACAGATATACGACACATAAAGGGTTCCGACTATTACACTGCAGATATGCTTTCAAGAATAGCTTCTATACACATGCCAAACCCAATTGATTATAATGAAATCGCGAAAGCTCAAGAGAATGACTCCGAATTGATTAGTTTGATAAATAATCCTCAAGGATTAGAGATTAAAAAAGTAAATATGCCAGATTCAAACGCTCTTTTATATTATGACATTTCCACTAAAAGCATTAGACCATTTATTCCAATACAATATCGTAAGCAAATATGTGACACGTTTCACAATTTATCGCATCCCGGTATTAATGCTACTAATAAATTAATAAGTACGAGATTTATTTGGCCCAAATTAAATAAAGATTGCACCCTTTGGTCTAGGCAATGCATCCCATGTCTAAAATCATTCGACATACCAAATCACCTATTTTTCCTTTGCAAATCCAAACGATTTGACCATATTCACCTTGATATCGTTGGCCCCTTGTCTCCCTCACGAGGATTTGCTTACTGCCTGACAATGATCGACCGATTTACCAGATGGGTTGAAGCAGTACCCATTCCAGATATAACAGCTAAGACAGTCGCAGGATCTTTCTTCAAGACCTGGATTGCTCGTTTTGGAACACCTTCGAGAATAACAAACGACCAGGGTCGCCAATTCGAGAGCCGACTTTTCAAAGCCTTAGCACATCTCCTTGGTATCAAGAGAATTCGATCTTCTCCTTACCATCCGCAGAGTAATGGGATGATAGAAGAATGGCACCGTCCCTTGAAAGCTGCTCTCAAGGCCTACAACACAGAACATTGGTCTGACGCCCTTCCGGCTATACTTTTGGGTTTTCGAACGGCTTATAAGGAAGATCTACAGTCATCATCCACAGAACTTGTCTATGGGACAACAATTCGTCTCCCTTGAGAATTTTTTGATTCTTCGCCAATGGACTCGTCACCAATCCAGCTTGTTGAGAGCCTAAAAAGTCATTTCGACTCCATCAGACCATCTCCAGCTTCAAACCATTCCAAGAGATCAGTATTCATCCCTACAGCGTTAAAGGATTGCAGCCACGTCTTCATCAGAAATGATACCGTGAGAAAATCCTTACAAGCTCCTTACGATGGACCTTTCAAAATACTTCACCGAACGGATAAAACGTTTGACGTTGACATTAAGAGTCGAAAGTCAACGATTTCTATCGATCGTGTTAAACCAGCTTTCCTTGAAAGTGATTCAGTACAGCCTCCAGTGGTAACAGAGACTGTTCGAAGTGACAAGCCTTGCATTCCTGTGACCAGGGAAACCAAAACAAGGTATGGAAGAACTGTACGTTTTACAGAGAAGTATGGGGAGTGAAACACTGCGGGGGGAGTGTGCGGTGCATGCCACTCTCGCCTGCGCCGGCAACTTAGCGGAATGTGGCAGCCCTGTAGTATTATATAAACTCATTCGATAGAAGACTGTTACGCGTTCACTTCTAACTAGCTCAGGTCGACTAACGACCGTCGATGTTTTTGCTTTAATATAAAATAGTTATGTTATATAAATAAAGTTATTTTTTTTAGTAAATGCTTGCCCAACAGTCATTTTACAAAAGCACTGTAAAAGGTGATTCAATATTGAATTGACGGGGTGGTCATAATTCGGCCACTCTACATATCTATAAAAACAATCTTTTAGGTTAAACAGTGATTTTACAATTAATAACATAATGTTATTTATAACTGTATAATATATGGATCAATAAGAAACGTTTTACGTACAAGCTGTTGTAACATCATATCGAAGATAAAATCAAAAGTAAAAGAGTGAACTAATAAAACATTTCCGGAATTCAAACCAAACATGCAGGATAATGAAACAAGAGAAAAAAAAAGAAATCTACATATCTCCAAAGCAATTACAGCGGGAATTCTTGCCACTTTCGAAAGTAAAGCCAAAGCAGCTGTGAGTCTAATGTTGGAAACATAGGCACATTGCAATCTGACACCAAATTGTAGGAAATTAAATTCTGATGTCCTTTAATTTTAACAAAAGTGTTTGAAAAACTTATAATCTTTTGAGTGCACGATGAATCAAAGTCATCATGACATAAAATGTCTTTTAGTTTCATTGCTTAGATTCTTATCGCTCCACCTCTATGTCAAATGTTACACCTATTAAAAGTCTGCCAGAACAATTTGTCAAATATAATCTTATGGGTTGAGGAGTTCCTTTACTATAAAGATCCCTGAAATTCCAAATTCTTGGTAACTCTTTCATCGCTAAGTAAAGCATGGGATTGCAGTAATCATATTGAAAAACCTTCTATTTCTTTCCGCAAAGGATGGCTAGCAGGAATCTGAAAATCACCCAAAAACTTTTCAAAACGAAAAGTCTTTATATTAAATGAACACCGTAAAATAATAAAGTAGCAATATATGCACACAGCAATCACTTTTGATTTTCTTAGAAAATAATAATTTTTATGTGTGTGTATACACATACATCAAACTATTCACTCAAATTAACATAAAAATTTAAAAATAAAGGTTTACGTAAAAGTTTAAATGTTAGAGTAAGATAAGAGTAAAATAAAAACATTTAAAACTAAATCTTACTTTCTCTTTGCCTTCTCTAAATCGGTTCAATAAAGCTATTCTCTGTACCACTGTCAACTCTCCAGACACTAAGGCAACATCATGTCCTTCTAATGACATTTTTTCAACCAACCAAGCAGCTGTTTTTTTAGTGTTACAAAAAATCAAAGTTTGACCAATATTGCATGCACCATAAATATTACATAATGCTTGAAATTTCTCTTCTGGTGTCTTGCACACAGTGTAATATTGTTTAATGTTAACCAAGCTTTCTTCTTCTTTCTTGAGTCTAATGATAATTGGATCTGGAGCTATATGCTCAGAAAATTGCATTACTTCATCTGAATAAGTAGTAGAGAAAAGCATTATCTGACAGTTTTTGGGTAGAAGTTTATGAATACGAATAGATTGATCTTCATGGCCTTGTGTGGAGACCATCACATCAGCTTCATCTAATACAGAAACTTGTATTTTTTTAAGGTCAAAGAACTTAAATCGAACAGCCCAGTCAAATACTTTTCCTGGTGTACCAATTAAAAAAGGTTCAGTAATACGATGGCCCCTGTCTAGATTTTCACCTCGAATAGCAAAGCGAAATTCAATGTTTGGACAATAGTGTGCCATCTTTTTAGCAACCTTGCCTGTCTGTACAGCCAATTCATATGTAGGTGCTAGCACCAACACATGAGGATATTTAAGATTTGGATTTACTCGACTTAAGGCAGCAAGAATGAAAGCAGCAGTTTTGCCAGTTCCACTTTGGGATTGGGCAATTAAATTTAATGGAGGATCAGCTAGGAGAATTGAAAGAGCTTTTTCTTGAATTTTAGATGGTCTATTAAATCCCATCGCATACACGCCCTTCAGGAGTTCTGGACGTAAATTAAATTCTTCAAATGACTTTGTAGAGTAAAATGGAGAATTTGGATCTTTCTCTGGATAGGTTCCTAAATAGGTTCTCAAAGGTTTCAGCATTGATGATGTATCTAGAGGATTAGGTTCTGGTTCATCCTCACCATCATTCTGTTGAGGTACATACTGTGAAACAGGTACTGGCAGTGGTATAGGAGGTGTATCTAATGAAAGATTATTGATGGCAGATCAGCAGAAAGATCAGCCATTTTTCTAAAAAAAAAATAAATAGATAAAATTTCAAAAATTATTTGGGAAATAAACGCAAAAAACAATTTTTTCTGTCTTATGCCCATCATCAGCATCTCTGCCATTAGTTGACGAGCATCCCAATAAAGTGATGAAGCATATAAAATTAGAGTCCGTAGAGTTGTATTCAAGAAACTTTAAGACAATAGGGCAGTGCCTGAGATGGTCACCATCCATATCACCTTGGTGGCACAGAGGGCAACAAGTTGAATCCTTGACTTTAATGCGATATAAATGCTTCTGCAAATAGCTATGTCCGGTATGTACAAGTTTTGCACAGGTGTCGATAGCTTACGAAATGTTTTTAAATACGAAATAAAGTTCAACGAATTTTTACCAACGCATAGCGACTTCTTTATTCATTCTCGAACGAACAACAACACACACAGAAAAAGCAAACAAAGTACATGAAAAAGGGGGGTTGTTCCATTTCTTCCATACAAGGGATGATGCAATAAGTCCATAACATCCTTCTCCACGTTAAAATAACAAATTTCAACCATACATCAATATAAAAGTGGAATGTTACAAATTATCAATACTCTAATTGTTACAATATACAAGGTTAAATGATCCAAATATGCACAAATGTCAAAATAACAAATACAAATACAACAAATTTCAAAATAATAAGCAAGAAAAAAATACAATTATGCAGAGGAATTCAAACGTGCTACAGGCAGAATTGCGAGGCTATTGATAGACCTTTTCAAAATTTTATCTTTCATTTTTATTTGAACCAGACCATCTAAACTAGGTATGATTTACATAATTCTGCCTAAGCACCATTTGCACGTAGGCATAACATCTTCCTTTAATAACACTAGAATTCCTACATTAACATTTTGTTTAAACAACCATTTAGTTCTTTGTTGTAGATTAGAAAGATAATCTCGATGCCATTTGACCCAAATAATTTATACTATTTTTGTTAAACTTTGCCACTTATCCAATCTATTTATCTTTAAATGAATCAAACTACGCTCAGGAATAGCATTTAGAGGTCTTCCAATTAAGAAATGGCCTGGTGTAAGGACTTCAGTCACCCGGGTCGTTAGACAGTAGACAGATAGGTTGCGAGTTTAAAATTACCTCTACATGATTCATGACAGTACTAAATTCCTCAAGTGTTAGCTTGACATTTCCAACAATTTTTTAAAATGATATTTAAAGGACTTGACTCCCGCCTCCCAGAGCCCTCCAAAGTTGGGTGCTCTAGGAGGATAAAAGTTCCAATTTTAATATTCTCTGATGCATAATATGTTGCTAACTCTTTATTTAGATTACATACCATCAGGTACAAGTTTTTTTTAGCTCTGTTTGAGCCCCAACAAACGTTTTAACATTGTCTGTGAAAAGTGTTTTGCAAATTCCACGCTGAGCAAAAAAATTTTTAACGTGGCTATAAAGGCGCCAGTCATTAAAACGAATAATTTCAAAATGATTTGCTCGGGAAACAAAACAAACAAAAATGGTTACATAGATTTTATGATACACACCCTTTCGTTGCTTCTTACATTTAATACAGAATGACCCTAGAAAATCTCTATCCCACAGCAATTAAAGACAAAACCTTGGTTTACACGTTCACTTGGAAGTGAACCCATCAATTTCTCGCAAAGTTTAGGTATAATTTTGAAGTAAGCAACGCATTCATTAGTAATTTTACGAGTTAGAGATCTGCCATATAGAATCCAGAATTTCTACCGAACAAAGGATAAAAGTGTCTGAGGGCCCACATGCAAGTTTTTTATATGATAGTACAACATAATTAATTAGAAAACATTTATGAGTATGAGGTAAAACAATTGGAAATTTACATCTAAATGACATATTTGAATTTACCAATCTTCCCTCAACTCTGAGAACGGGCATTGAGGCATATAAGTTCCGTATGATGTCCTGATATATCTAGTTTCACAGTTGCTGTATATGCGCTTCTCGTTCGACCGAACTCGGAAGCTGTCCAACTTGCCGTCCCAAATGATCCCCGATATGCTCGGTTGGTGACAAATCTGGCGATCTAGCAAACCAGTGAAGGATGGTAATGTGGCGGAGGCAGTTTTGTGACATCCTTGCTGTGTGTGATCGAGCATTGTCTTGTTGAAAAATGGCTCCTGGGAGCCCTGCCATGAGTAGCAATACATGTGGCTGAAGGATGTCATGGAGGTACCTCTGGGCTGTCATTGTGCCAAGAATCAATATTAGGGGTGACCGGGTATAATAAGCAATGGCACCCCATACCATCACATCATCTGTGGGAGCGGTGTGTCGTTGTAGAGCGAAGGCAGGATTGAACCATTCACCATGGGGCCTCCACACACGAACATAATTATCATTACTGCTCAAATTGATTCTAGATTCATCGCTGAAAACGACCAGGTTTCATTCCGTTGCAGCTCAATCCCGTCGTGTGCGTCACCACTCCTAACGTCTTTGGTGGGTGGTGATTGGCAGTACATGGGATGGGTGCCGCGATACCAGATGTCCCTCAGCCAGGCGCCTTGCAATGGTTCGGGAAGACACAGGGGTCCGTAGTGAAGATCCTGCCTGTGTCTGGACAGTGGTCAGTGAAACAGTTGGCTTTATGCATGCGAGTTGTATGATGTGACGGTCCAGTAAGTGACTAGTCTGTAGAGGACGCCTTAAATGACGTTTCTTCTGTCTACTGGCCCCAACACCTCATCACAGTCAAATCAGAGAGTTAACTTGACGAGCTACTCGCCGAGCTGGCCACCCAACTTTTATCATCCCGTTGATTCTTCCCCTCACGAGCTCTGACAGCTGCTCATATTGTCTTCGATGACTGCGTAACGGCAAGTCTACTTCAGTGTTTCCTTTGTAAAAGATTAAGTACACTTAAACAAGCTCTGCTTATCTGTTTTATACTCTAAGAAGAACGAAGTTCAATGTCCTCTATTGGCATTATGCAAGACGCAATCACGCTGCATTTCTAATCATTTGCTTATCTACCCGACATGTACCTTCATTCCAAGTTTCGTTACGATGTGTTTCTTAGTGCGCAAATTTTTATGGCAATGAGTGTATTTAGTACTCGAATATTAAAATGCTAGCCTTTACCCACCCGCTTCTCCGGGTATTTCATGATGTTGTATAAATATATACTGTCAATATATATATAAATTATTGACATTTAAGTCTTAGTATTAAGAATTTGATTGCATCGAACAATATTCTTACAAATATCACCTCTTGATTTAAAAAGGACAGAACTTCTAAATAATAATTTTTAAATAAAATTCTAAATAAAAAAATCAATTACCTGTTTCGATAACGCAACGCCTTTGGTTGCGGCATCTAAACAGGTGATTGATTGACTAGAAAAGTGTTCCATAATCGAGTATTACGGCTAATTACGGGAGCTGTGAAATCAACACCAATCGATGCTCTGCTGTTATCAACCCATCAAATGTCTATTAAATTTATTTTAGAAGAACGGGCTTTATTATTATGAGAGAAAATTTTACTAGAATCCCATAATGTCTATCCCTTTGGAAGGATTCTTTTCCCTATACCAACAGAAATCTCAAATCACAGAGAGGCTTCCTTCAGAAAGCCATGGCTCTTAAAGAGCTTCATAGTTTTCATTTCGAACCAGAAGATCTAATAAAATCTTCCTGCCCGAATGAAAGGTATGACTTTGCACTTTCAACAGAGCTGCTCTATGAGGTCCAAAAGAAACAGATAGTCAAATCTTAAGGATCCTTTCTTTGGAGACTTTGGATTCCCTATACCCTGAAGATGAATGGCTAGACGTTTGCACGGATGGTTCTAAGTTGATAGATTACAGTAATGCAGGTGCTGGAGTTTGCTGCAACCTATTCTCCTTCTAAACACCAATAGGAATTCACAGCACTGCTTTTGGTGCAGGAATTTCAGCTATACTTCTTTGACACACAGATCGTGTTTCAAAAGTAGTTATTTTGTGTGACTCAAGGACGGCCTTCCAAGCAATATCTTCCATCGAGGCACCTTTGTCAAAAAATATTCTCAAATGTCAACTGTTAATTGGCTATTTACTTCAATTCCATGTAGACATTGCCATGCAAGGGATTCCGGCACCACTGTGGCATTGATGGGAATGAAAATGCCGATTGCTTGGCGAAGAAGGGGACAAAAATCTTACAAACTTCTAACAATACAGTTCCGTTTTATAGTGCCAAAAGAATAATAAATACTACAGAGAGCACTTCTGGTCTAAATTCAACCAAAAGAATAAACAAACGGTGGGGTTTAGCAAACTCCTTCATATTCCAAAATGACCACGAGATAGAGCTGTGGCTGATTTTCGAATCGCCACTGGCCACGACTGCCTATCCAAGCATTTAAACATGATAGTCATTGCCCAGAGTCTACTTTGTAAATTGTGCGACTCCAATGAAGAAATGGACGCCATTCATATGGCACGCTGCCATGCACTCAGCTCTGGATCCATGTGGAGCAGATATTGGCCGGCCAGACACAAAATGTGTGATTTAGAGACTATACTGTGAACTTGTGTTTCTTTTCTTATTTTTCTTTCATTATTTTTTGTGTTGTCCTTTGTTTGTTTTTTGTCAATATTCTCTGCTTCTCATTTTGTTTGCAGTTGTCTTGTAATCAGCCATTGGAAATAAAAAAAATTGAAGTAGAATTATCTTTTACGCTCTCGTAGCCCCCTTTAAAGTGGATTTCCGCAAAACCCCTTTTTAGAGGATCTCTTCTCAATAAAGTTAACATGCTTGCGAAATTTCAAGAATAAACCTGATATTTTAAAAACGGAATTCTTTTTTGAATAAGCTTCAGTAACCACCTTTGAGAGTCGATTTCCGTAAGACCCGTTCTTAGCGGATTCCAATTAAACAAAAGAAACATGCATACTAAACTTCATTACTGTAGGTTTAGTAGTTCGAAAACAGGATATTTTTTTTCAATACGCCTCTGTAGCTTTCCCCCACAGGATTCGATTTCCGAAAATTCCTTTCTGAGCGGATTTCAATTCAATAAAAGAAACATGCATACTAAATTTTATTACGTTAGATCCTTATCCATCATAATGAAATTTGGTATGCATGTTTCGGAAACGGGAATTTTTTTATCAATAATGTCCCAGTAACTCCCCACTCCCCTCCCTTATAGGAGTCAATTTCCATAAATTCCGATTATGGTGGATCTATATTCAACAAAACAAACATGCTTACCAAATTTCAAGTCTGTAGGTCTAATAGTTCAGGAATATATTTATCTTTGACGACCCTTAAGCCTTGGAGTCGATTTCCGCAAAAAAAAATCCGTTCTTAAAGAAACTCTATTCCATGGAAGGAATTAGCCTATCAAATTTCAAATCTGTAGGTCTAACAGTTCAAAAACGGGAATATTTATCTTTAACCCCACTTAAGTCCTCCCCCCTCCCTTGGTAGGAAGGTGGTGATTTTCGCATAACCCCTTTTAAAACGGATCTCTACCGAATCAAAGGAGCGGGCCTACCGAATTTCCAATCTGTAGGTCTGATAGTTCAGATTCGGGAATATTTATCTTTAACTCCATTTAAGCCATCGCAACGCCCCTTGTGGTTAGATTTTCTTAAAATCCATTCTTGGAGGATCTCTACTCCATGAAAGGAACATCGTTACCAAATTTAAAGTCTATAGTTTTAATGGTTTCGGAGATATCATGATGAGTGAGTGAGTCGCTTTTTTATCCTAATATTATATATATATATTTGAAATATTAGGCCACAATTTACTTTAGGATCCTGTTTAAGAAATAATTTTCCAAACGCATAATGTTTTAAAAAAATTTTTCAAAAATAAAATAAGCTAATTGATGAGTGGAGCCTTCCACATAATAATTAGCGTTTTAAAATCAGTTAGATTAAATAAGCTATGTAAAAACAGGAAGGTGGATTTTCTTTAGACAATGTAGTTTCTTTAGACAATTTTCTTTAGACAAAGTTTATTTTACGTCTCTTACGGTTCTATCTGAGCTCTTTCTACTAATTGTCCTTTTGGGAAATTTCTGGTCTTTAAAAATGATTTTATTATAAAACTCTCCTTCGAAGAAGAAAACAGGATTATGTTAATTATAACTACTATATATAGTTCAGGTTAGAGAGAGAGAGAGATAAGATAGACTGCTATCGGAGCACAGATTAATCAAATTGAATATGAATCGCCGGTATTTAATATTTCATAATTGAATTACTTAAAGTGATGAATTGTCACTGAGAGTAAATCCAGATTAAATATATAAGAAGTCAGAGTGATCGTCTTGAGTAAGTGTAGTTAGTATTGCAGTTTTCTAATATCTCGCATACCTCGTTTATTATCGTTAATTGGGGACTTATCAATCTTATATTGGATCGATTGAATTTGTGTGTTGATTAATATTGTGAATAAATTAGATTGTTTTCTTAAACTCTGGCCAGTGTTCGTTCCAATCCTCCTACACTTTTAGACGTGCAGGCAAGATTGTTACAGTTTAAAAATATTCATTTGCTATCATTACTTTTATTGATTTACATTTTTCTTTGGTGACCTTTCAGACTATCTTGTTGTCCTGATTTTTAAATATATATATTAACACAAAATTTTGCAATTATACAAATATTTCATTTTAGTAAAATGCAGATCGTTCTTAAAAGATTTTCCTCTTAAAATTTCTTTCCAGTGGATATCGGCTTATTATGTATGACATTGCTAGGAAGGAGCATGTTGACTTTCTCGCTAAGAAAGGAGCCCTTGTGATCCAAAGACCCATGAGAATTTCAGCTTTTATATCCTTAAGGCTTTGTACTAATACAGTAGAACGTCGTTTATCCGAATCAATTGGGACCGGACACCGTTCGGATAACCGAAAACCGAATACGATCCATATGAAACCGGACACTATACGAATATTGAAAATCATCACATGCTGGAAACGTGCTTGAAGAAAAAGCGAAATAGGTGCAAAATGTCGCAAATTTACCTTTAGTGTGGAAAATAATCACTCATTTTTCGCTGTACCATTGTACACCTTCGTTTTTTTGCTGCAAGGTCTCTGATTCTCTAGAAAATCAGTAGTTGAGAAGGACAGCACTCTGATTGTTGTTCGTACTACTACATAGCTGTCTCTAACGCAGAAAGCCTCAGCATTTGATGGACCCTTGCTACTTTCGTTGTTGTTGTCCTTGTCTTCGACAGGGTCGGATCTTCTTTCACGGAAGTCATCATTTCGTCATCATTTAGCATTTGAAATCCCCAGTCTTCTGCATCTCATGCCATCCAGGTTTCTACATCAACAAAACTCAGCAAAAGAGTACGTATACACCCTCTCACTTGGAAACAAACTGACCTAATATTCCACGCAGATGTTTACCAAATCACACAACTAAAATTCTCCAAATATCCCTCATCTTGGGTTTTCCCGTCATTTTTGGCCTCACGCGAAACAACTGTTGAGCATTGCTCTGTTCGAAAACGTATCTGAACTTTGGTCCGGATATTTGACGCTCCAGATAATAAACGTTCGGATAAACGACTTTCTACTGTGTGTATGGTCTTTAAATATAATTTTAAAATGGAAGCTGCGGAGATGTCGAAGGACAAGAACTGGGCAATCTTGAACGAGGACCTATCCTGCGTTTCTGTGGCTTCTAGAAAAGCTGCTGTAGCTCATTTTAGACTTTTGACAGTGTATGATTGTCTGAGATCTCATCTCTACAGAATGTATATCACCGACTCACCGGACTGTACTCTGTGTGACTCTGGTCAGTCTATGACCGCCGAACACTTGGTTGTGTGCCCTGCATTAATTAGTCTTAATTCTGTTGTCGAAAAATATTGGAGAGCTCGTGAACTAAGGGCTTAGGGGCTATTGTAGTATGTGGCATTTGTAAAATAAATAAATGGAATATATTCCGGATAACTTTATTAATCTCGGATATGGTTTTATTTGAAATTTAAGAAAATATTGCTTCAAAATAAAAGAATCTCTATAACAGTTTATTATTCTAAAGAAATATTTAAAACTGTTGTAAGATTTTTTTTTTTGTTTATTTCAATCAATAAAAAGTCAATAAAATGATTTTTTTTGAAAAAAATCGCAAAAAAATAAATAAATAAATGGTTATTTACGTAGTTAAGGAAAAATAGGTTTGTAAAATAATGTTTCTCCACTCCGAAACGAAAAGGAAAGCAGTAGCCCCCCCCCCCCCCGTTACCATTTCTTTCTACTGCAAGTGGAAGTTGAAAAACAATGGTGGGACTCTTTTCTAATCCCGATAGGCATGAAAATGAAACGTGATTTGAATTAAAAAAAAAAAAGGCCTGAGAGAGAGAGAGAGAGAATTCCTACATAAATATTAAATTTGAAAAGTAGTTGAGAAAGACAATTTTTTATAGAACTATGTAAATAGCATAAAATTATCATCATTAACAATACTGCATTGAATTAAAGAATAAAAATCTATTTTTGTAAGTGATTCACACGGAATAGTAATGAAAATATATATATAGTTCTGTTTATCAACATAATCACTTTAACATACATTAAGCCTAAAAGAGATAAACACACTAAAACCAATAAAAATAAAATTTTAAAGTAATAAAACTAAGTACAAAGAAGGTATGAAGGAAAAATACTTACATTAAGTTAAATTCAAATAAGACAAGTCAAAAACAAAATTGCACAGCACCTAGATACATAAAAAAAAAATGAATACAATGACAAAAATAAGCTTTTATCTTCTAGAAAGGTTAAGTGATAAAAATGTTCTGATTAAATATCTTTTTCACAGATTCCTATCTTCCCTATCAACTCTATTCGTCCTTCTCTGTCCTTTTACTTAAAATAATATGTGAATAGAATTGATTGTTAAATTAATTCTTAAATTTAAATTTCATAAATATTTTAGAATGTTGCCAATTTTAAATTGTAAATAAATTAATGTGGCTGGATCACACAAGAAATCCGACTAATCTAAAATTGTGAATTTTGCCAAAAATTGACATTTTTTTTATGATTTTATTTAATAACTCATTTTATTAGCTTTAAAAAATATCAAGTTTATAATTTTCCGTTCATAGAACAAAAACTACAAGTGTTTTAATAAAAGCAGATGCCATTATACTTTAAGCAAGATATGTATGTCATACTTTAAAACGCGTTTTACTCGAAATGTTTTTGTTTTGAAAATGCTCGGATTGCTGAAAATGTTTTGAAAATAATTAACTGAAATTTTTTGTGTGTGTTCTGTATACTACATAGTAGAAGTGTTTTAATCTTCAGATTTATCAATCACTGTTTTATAAAAAAATTTACAGTCCCATATGTTAATATAATCACTGTTTTTTTAAGAAATTTCATATAATAACTAAGATTAAGTGCTCTAATTTTTGAAAAATTAAAATATCTCTTAACTTGAAGGTCATTTCAAAAAGGAATAACAGAGCAACACATCACAATTGAAAAACTGAAAATTTGTTCATAAACTTTTGGTATAGAATGGGCTCTGTTTATGTTATTTTTTATAAATTTTTACCCATTTTTTCCCATTTTAGTACTAATAATTTCTTTTTCTCTTCTTAATTTTATATTTTTCTTAAAATGCACTAAACAAATCTAAAAACCACAAAAAGATCCCCATGTATCAATTTTTTTAAAGTTGTCACAAGTAGCTGGATACCTTAAACATTTTAAAATAAAATATTATTGGATTATTGATTGATTAGTGGGTTTTATAATATTATCTCGACTAGAACCAGATTTAATCAAGTTGTACACATATTTCTGTTCATTATTTTACATGTTTTGTACTTTTTTTAAAAATAAATGTTAAGCATTAAGTTAGATTTAATATCCAGTTAATGCAAGAGAAAGTTGATTTGTGTGTGTGTGCTATAAGCTTTCAGATTCATTCAATGAGTTTTTTAATTGTGTAATCTACGTACCATAAAGTTGTCGCGCTTAAAATTGGTTTTGAGGATATATTAATCTTTTTAATAATAGAGTAACAATGTATATGAATTTGAAAGAATATAAATCACTAAGGTATAAAAGTGCAAACTATATAGAAAATACTCTCAAAACATTTGAATTCTTGAATGAAAATTAAATGAGAAAAAGAATCCAGTTTATAAAAATATCAATGTGACAGATTTCAGTTGTTTCAAGCAGCATAATATGCAATGAATAATTTATTTTTGACTGTGTTATCTAAAGATGTTCAAATGGCAAATTAAATTAAGACGTATGAAAGACATTAGAAAATTTTTATTTGATTATACGAGGGTGAGTCGGAAAGTAAGTTTCCCCTGTAGACTGTAGTCAGAGTTGAGTATGAAAGTCAAAACATAGAGTAAGACATTAAAGATAAAACATAACTTTATTTTTCCACGTTAGTACCAAGTACCTTGAGACATTTGTCATGACGCTCGACAAGCTTCAAAAAACCCTCCAGGAAAAACTCGGGGCTTTGCATATTGAAGAAGCATTTACTTCTATGTGAACTTTCTAGCAGTTTGAACCATCAATTCTATGCGGTACTGTGGCACCCTGTCGAAATTGAAAGAGGCGATTCGGAAAAAGCGGCCTGGACTTCTTAAATCTGGCGTTCTGTTGTTGGATGACAATGCTAGACCACACTCGGTGACGGCACCGTAAAACCATGTTGCAACTCTTGTTTAGAAGCGCCTACACCATCCACCATACAGTCCTAAACTCGCACCAAGTGACTTTCATCCGTTTCCAGCTTTGAAGAAGAATCTCGCCTAAAGGCGCTTTGGAAGCAATGCTGAAATCAATCAAGCCGTTAAACGCTTCTTCCCTGAGTTTTTCCTGGATCGCTTTTTGAAGCTCATCAAGCTGTATGACAAATGTCTCAAGGTATTTGGTATTTATGTGGAAAAATAAAGTTATGTCTTATTTTTAATGTCTTGCTCTATGTTTTGACTTTCATACACAACTCTGACCACAGTCGACTGGGGAAATTTATTTTCCGACTCACCTACTTAATTCTCATCTCAGGTGAAGCAACACGAGGGCTACCGGCGACAAACATCGCAATTTTGAATCACTGTCAAGTGACGAGGGCGTCATTTGAGCTGGCACCCCTCTCTCCTAACTTCCACACCATGGCATATCAGAAGGAGCAATCATTTTAAGTTATTTTTTCAATTTCTGTCTTTCGAAAAATTAATTAGTTTTTCAAACAGTTTTTTAATTTTCCACATAATTCTGTATAAAATTTAGTATTAATGTTAAATTTTAGGTAACTTTGTCGTACTGCAATCTTGAGATTTAGTAGTGCAGTGTGATTTACAGGGACGTCTTAAGACTTCTTGAGGCCCTGGGACCCTACGCAAAAGAAGGCACTGGGACCCTACACAAATGTAGGCCCCTCCTACAATTCTTAAAAATAGACAGTGCACAACATTCGTTGTCAAATACTCGTACCAACAATAACCCGAAACTAAGAAATGTATAAGAATTACAATTGCACAAATCGGCTAGACCAACTGCCCCCTTTTGACTGAATGAGTAATAATGGTGTATGTTGATAGTCTTAGGCCTATAGATGGACGACGGTCATCACATATAGCCAGTTGACATACCGTCCGAAATTCCCTGTTTTTCGGAGAATACAACCTTAAATAACATTTGACCGTTGAAATTATTCAAATCATGATCTTATTAAGGCTGAGTCGAGAACGAGATGAGGCCCCCATTGTGGTCGGGGCCCTGGGCCTGGGCCCAGTTGACCCATGTCTTAAGACGTCCCTGGAGATTTATAAAGAAGTATACACTTCCCAAATGTTGTAAAACAGTAACATTCAAAGACATGCATCGCCTCATCGAACCGTAAGTTAGATGTACAGTTAAAGCTTTGTATCTCGCCCCTGACAGAAGTGACATAGGAAATAGCGTGCATGCCATGCGACTAGTCAATCAAAATCGTGGCAACTGCAGTGGAAAAGTCTTTTCGTGTTCCTGGATTTAGCAAACTGTCACGGGAATCAGTTTTTTACGATATGTTAACTCTTTGGTTCCTGTCGCAGTTACAGAACGACATTGACAACTTCATTACCCAATTGGAAGGTATACCACCACACTGGTCGGCCAACATGTGAGATTACCTCGATGAACATCTTCCTCACTGATGGATTGGAAGAGTCGCGAACTAAAACATGCCACTTTCCAAATGGCTATCCAGAAGTCCTAGCTTAACACTAAGTGATTTCTTCCTCAGGGGAGACAAGGTATTCGTCCCTCCCTTTCCTGTTGATCTAGTGGAGTTGAAACAGCGTATCAGAACCACTATTGATGAACTTGATTCAGATAACAAGTATTTGGGTGGAAATGGATTACCGGCTTAGTATGTATCGAGTGACTAAGAGTTTATACATAAAACATTGGTGACTGTCTCTAACAAAACTTAAAACAATTCCATACAATTATGTTACAAAAGTAACATATAATATCTTATATTATTCTTGTTTTATAGTGCATTGAATCTGTATACTTCTTTATGAATCACCCTGTATTTATAAACAAAGAGGAAAGCTGAAATTTGATATTATTAGAAGTGTGGGGATTTGCAGAATCAGAACAAGAGTTTAAATTAAATCATGTGGCACTAAGAGATGGAAATGCAATACTTACACCATTATAGTTTTTTTAAAATTGTTTTTATCAATTGAAATTCAGATTTTAATATTAAAATATGATAGATGAATAAATGCCTATTTAAGATAATTTTAACTAAGTAAATTTAATAAATATTTTGTCATTTTTTGACAATATTATTATACAAAAATAAATTCTGCTAGTTTCTGTTGAAAGATTCTCCATATTTTTAGCTCTGTGTTGTTATCAAAAGTATGTTATTTTCTGATAAGAAATGTGTATTGCCTCAAAGCCTGCAAGCATCATTGTGACTCCGAGGTAAGATACTCGTTTTCTGACAGACAGGTCCTGGGTTCAAAACCCGGCATCGACAACATCTAAAAAAACTAATGTAAATATTTCATTTATCTGTTTCATGTTCTTTTAATAGTTTCATTACTGTTCCTTGTCTAGAATATTCCTTCAGTTTTTAGAGCAGTGTTCTGGATAATTCCATTATGGTATAAAAAAACCCTCATTTTGATTCATTTTATTACAAGCTTTTATTTAACTTACACTGTATGTATGTATGTAATTTGTTCGGGTGGAATCTTGCAACTCAAATTTTGAAGCTGATATCTTCACCACATTGAGCTGCAATTTTGTATACACGTTTAGTTTGGATGACAATGCATGTTTTGACCATTTATATTCCGATATTGCAATTAATTAAAAATATATTAATTAAAAACGTTAAACTAGTTTTCGGCGCCAACTTCGATATATCTGCATTGTTGTAATTATGTTATTATTACAACAATGACAAAAGTTGGCGTCGAAAATTGGTTTTCAGCCAAACTGGAATTTCATAACGTTGCGCTATTGACTGTATTAATTAACTTTGTCTAAAAAATAATTACATTTCTACAAAGTAAAATAATCTAATTTCTACAATGTCTGCAATTTTTTTTACAAATTTCTATCTATATACTTGGATTTAAATCCAAAACAAAAAAAAGTAAAGCTGTTTTTCAAGTAGATTGGTACATTAAATACCTTTCTCAACGCTGCCAAGTTAAACTGAGATGGAGTATCGTGGAAATTCTTTAAAAAATTTATCTAACTTTAATCTATGAAACTCAGACACAAAATAATTACAGAATCGGAAAGATCATTTTTTATATATCTTACCTATCAAAAAAGGAATCCACTAGGAAAACAATAAGAGAAAAATATTATCCAGAAATGCAATGTATTTTCAATTAAAAAAATAATTTTTAATTAAAATGAATGAATTTTTTAAATAAATTTTCTAATTTTAAGCCTGCAAGTAATTTAAATATACCTCATTTTATCACCAGTAATCTAAACACACACTACGACATGTGTCCTTAAATTTAATTACAGATAGAATCTGTTAATTTTATTTGAGTTTTCTTTTGTTTGAAAAATTACTGCAATTTTTGGTTTCTTTAGATGAGTTAGGCACATTGTAAAACTAGTTCAAGGTTATTGATATATAAAATGTGCCAAAAGAGAATAATTTGCAAAATGACTTGAAAAGTTTTAAAAATAAAGAGAGAAAAAAATCGAATCTTCGAAGAAAAATTTCGTTAAATTTGGAGTTATTTTACGAAGAAAAGAGTAATATGTGCTTGGTTCCAGGAAAAAGTTCTTAAAATAGAGAAATTCCTAAAATAGAGGTTCGTTATACATGCAGGTCTGAATGTATAAAAATAATGCGACGGTTAATTATTTTTTCAAAATCAAGTTTCTAAAGATGATCTGAGCAATTAAAAAAAATAGATTCTTACGTAGAAGATATTCAATGTCCAACAAAAAATTATCATTAGTTGATAAAACTTGCTTTTTTGATTACAACATGCGTTTTGAATTTTAAGCATGTTATTGATTAATACAAATCTTTAAATGCCTTTTGAAGTTTTTTAATAAATAACTAGATTTTTCTTCGTAGATGTTAGAGAAATATATCCCTTACCTTCAAAATATTTCAAATAAATAATATATTCTTTAAGATTTTTCAAAAAATAGTCAAAATTTTAATTAAACATTGAATAACTTCGTCATCTATGAAGATAATCTCACGAAACCTTTTTTTCGTATGTAGAACAATATTACCCAAGATTTGCACGAAGATTGAAAATATTGCTTAAAAATTACGGATTTAAAAAGATTGTGTTTTTCGTCAATACCCTTTTTGCGAGAACTGATTCAGCTAAACCAGGGATGGCGAACCAACGTTGAATGAGTTGAACAGGCTGAAAAGCCTGTCCAGCGATAACTAAAAAGTAAAAAATAAATTAAAAGTAAAAAAAACTTTTTTAGAAACAAGCTTTTATTTAAAAGCGCAAAAAAGAATAAAATAAACTTTTCCTTTAAAACTTTTTTTACTATCAACTTATAACGTCATTACACAATTTATATGATATAAAAGCTTGTCGCAATATTTAAGTACTCGTATTTACTTAGTTTGAATTTCTAAAAATTAAAATCAGTCAGGCCAAGTTATTTATTTTACTTGTTTATCTACACAGGTAAATCTCGCGACAAGCTTTTATATCATATAAATTGTGTAATGACGTTATAAGTTGATAGTAAAAAAAGTTTTAAAGGAAAAGTTTATTTTATTCTTTTGAGCGCTTTTAAATAAAAGCTTGTTTTTAAAAAAGTTTTTTTACTTTTAATTTATTTTAACCAAGTGTAGCTGCTATTCTTTTCTTAATAAATCCTGTTATTTGCAATTTCCCGTGCCTTTTGATCAACCTGCTTCAACATCTAAGCGACAATATGTGAAGGGGGGGATAACCGAAATTGAACTGTTGCACGCGCATGCTTTTTATTTATAAGTTGTGTTGGGAGGTACTGTTAGTTGGGGGTCTCTTGTGACCGTTAGTGAGTTGATGTCAGTCTGAGTTAAGCGGATTGCTTGTGGTGCTGTGTTGTGTGCACGTTTCTGTTTTCAACCCTTTGGTGATAAGTGAGATGACCGACTGTATGTGAAGTTTTGCTTTCTGTTGAGAACATTGAAGCCGAGACTGTTGGGATGCTTCAATGAATCTTTAATGGTGAGACTTTGGGGAAATTAATGGACTACGAATGATTTTCCCATTCAAATCTGGCATCATATGAACTGACATGCCTCCGCCAAGGCGTCCTTCGACAGGAAGAAATGACGATAACATTGCCAAAATCAAACGTGCAATTGATGGAGATCGTCGAAAGACTATTGACCAAATTTTTGATTAAACGAACGTGCCATAGAGCACTTTCATGACAATGCACCAACTCACACAGCTTTGATGGTTCGACAGTTTTTGACAAACAACATATGGTGCTTGTGCCTCATCCACCCTACTCATTCGATCTGGCTCCGTCGAACTTTGAAAAGTAGTCTGGAAGGAAAACGATCCAGTGATGTGGGTGAAGTCAAGGAAAACAACTAAACGGCTTTGAACAATATCCTACCTCAAGAATTCCAGAGCTGTTTTGAGGTGGTGACAAAAGCATTGGAATAAGTGCAACAATGTACATGGGCAATACTTTGAAGGTGACTAATATATAAATCAACAAAAATGCAAAATAAAAAAATACTAAAAATAAATTCTGGTTATTTTTGGGCCCCCCCCCCTCGTATATATTTGTGATTAGAAGGTATTCACATTCTTTGCTTTTTAGTGTTTATAAAGCAGAAATGACAACTCTATGAGAGATAAGACCTCTGGATTACTACTTTCTTGAGTAATTCATATTTTAATGTTTCACATTATTTGGTAAAGAATCTAGAACTTCACGAATCTAATTATTGCCAACTAAAGACTACGAACTATCACCTGATAAAGAACTTTAAAAAAAAATTAGCTTTTTTTAAGGATCGTCGATCTTATGTAATTTTTAATGAAATGTTTTGTGATGCAAAAGAACTAACCGACGGGGATAACATAAGTTGACACAGCTATATCACTGACTATGAAGCTCAGGATGATTCGGTGAAAAGTCCTAAATCAAAATTCGGTCAAAGTTTTATTATTTTTTTACGATAGATCCCTCAATTAATACCTTGGAATGAAAATTTGATTTAGCGAGTTATCCACAGCAATTATTTTCAATTTCTAAACAACATATATGGTTTTAAGGATACTCCTAAAAATGCCATAATTAAAACTGTAAAGCTTTGGGAATAATAAACTATATGGAGAATAAGGGAACCTTAATGTCTTTGATGTAACATATAAAATACTGACAGATTAGGAAAACCAACACCAGCTGCTCTGAGGCCCGGTTGCTTAAATTGTTCGCAGTAAACGAATTTAGGTATCGAAAAACGTTCGTCATTATCTAACCAAGTCTGCCAACATGAGTAACGTACAATTTTGTGAAATAACGTCGAAATCTGTTTGGTGAACTCTGACTTTGACAATTGAGCGTAAGGATTGCAAGTTTATCCTTGGTGAAGTCTAATAAGACTTGCTGGTATGTGCGAAGGGAATTTAGAGTCAAGCGCAAACAAAACCGAGTTTTTGAATTAGAATCTTTTGAAATGCTAAATTTAACAATATAAAAAAGGCTGGCGGCTTGATGGCTACTAGATTTGGACCCCACGTGGATATATCTTTACAAGATCCAGCTAAAGGACTTTGCTTCTTGTCTGATCCGAAAGTGAGAAAACAAAACAAAAATCCCACGGCCTAAACCACAAGGGGAGGCGGAGCCCCTCCCGAATGAAGGAGAATAAACAGAACTTCACTGCGAGGGTAGCAAAGAGACACCACCAAGCGCGCTGATTGGTGAAATTAAATAGCGAGCGCTTCCCCAACTTCCTGTTAGACATTTCCGTCCCTTTTCACGAAATCAGTCCCACAAATCTCCAGCAACCGAGAGGAAAGATGTTACACATGAAAAAGTTCAAGAAAGTAGAAGTTTTAAAATTAATTTTAGATTTTGCTATTGCTTTGAAAATGTAGCTTTCTTTGCTAATAAGTTTGGCACAAGAGGAGTTTCTCAACAATATCAACAAATTTCTAGCACACACATTTCTCAACTCTTACAAATATCTTTAAATCTTCCATATTCAATATACGACACGCATGCGGCCCTTTGGTGCGGAAGTTAGGAGAGTGGGGTGACAGCTCAGGTATCATCCTCATCGACCGATGTTCAAATTTCCGAAATCCTTCTCCAATGACGTCTTAAGGCATGGGCCAACTGGGCCCGGGCCTCACCCTCGGTGGGGGCCTCATTTCGTTTTTGACCCTGTCTTAATAAGATCATTACCCGGATAATTTTAATGGTCAAATGTTATCCCCATACATATTCTCCAAAAAATAGAGAATTTCAAACTGCATGTCAAATGGCAAAAGTAGTAGGACTGTAATTATTATGTAATGACCATTGTCCATGTTTAGGCCTAGGACTAATACCATACACTCGTTTAGTTAAAATGCGGCCATCGATTGAGCCGGTTTGTACCTAGATTTTTGAGATTGAGTCTTGCACATATATTTGTTTCAAATTATCGTTTGAACGAATATTTGACAATGCATCAGTGACGCAACGTACACTCCCGCATCACGAGGGAACCCAGGAGGTCCAAAGCCTGACTGCCGTTAAGTACCTACCCTGTGTAAAATCCAACTTTGGGGCCCAAAACCTGACTGTGTGGTTTTTTGAAATGTTATTCATTACGCCACTGCGATGCATGCTATATACTGTCTACTTTTAGAGATCTAAGGTAGGGTCTACTTTTGCATACGGGACCAGGGCCTCAAAAAAATCTTAAGATTTCTCTGGGCCCAGGGCCACAAAGAGTCTTAAGACGTCCCTGCCAATGACCGTCGTGTTGCTTCAGAGTGTGAAGTTAATCAGATCAAAATCGGGCGTAAAAGTTCCCAATCGAACTTTTACGAAGGTCCATGCACTAAGTTAAATTATTCAAGAGCAATCTATTAAAAATTAAGCAGTGAGTACACCAGTTAACTGTGGATAACAAATGACAGTGAAGAAACAATCCTTCTATGAGTAAAACTGCTTTAGTTATTCTTCATGTAAACTGTGTTTCCCAAGCGAAAGTGTTCGACGAAACGATTGAGAAACTAATATTTTGTTGTGCAAAACAAATATGGCTCAACAACTTCTTTGATTTGTTACAAAAGTGCTATATTAAAAAGTACACAATACTCGTCATTTAACACTAAATATAAAACGTTGAAAGACATTTTTCCACAAGGATTTTTCACAAAAGGTGATAAATTGACTTTTTTCAAAAAGGATTTACAACAGCAACAAAATGTTACGTCAGTGGTAATTTTGCAAGATGCAGTGGTAACTGAAGAACCCTATATTAAGTCTTAAGCCCTTTAAGTCGACCAATTTCGCCATTAATTTGGCGACGTTTTTTTCATTAGAAATTTTTGTCCCCAATGGGGCTGCGGATAGGCATATACTATTGCAAACCTAGTACATTCCTCTGGAACTTGTATCACTTTTTAGTGCGGCACCATATAGGTGGAATACCAATCACCAAATTGTAGTTTTGACGTCGTTTCCTCTCTAGAGGGAGGCACCAGGGCTCTGATAATGCGAAATGGAACAAGAGGAATTTAATTTTGCCGACAGACAATTGAAATATTGGTCAACGATATAATACATCTTTATCGAAATTTGTTATATTCTTGGCACTGGCGCAAATAGTCCTGAGCGGGCCTTGCATCAAAACTTCTAGGTTTCAAAAAATAAAAATGATAGCATTAGTAAAATTTCTTAATATACACTCTATTAAAAAAAAAAAAAGAAGCACCAAGAACGAGTTGTTCGATAGAGACAAAAATTGATGGGTAGAAAGATTATGTACAGAATAGCAAAAGATTAAGATTTCCGAAAAATTGAATGATTTATTTCAGTTACAAAGTAACGAACTCAATAAGGTGTTGACCCACCTCTAGCCTGGATGCAAGCTGCAACACGTGGCATAGAAGGATTGGAGAGAGATCTGGCTAGCCAAGGAAGTGTTCCACAAGCTGTAAGACAGTTCACAGCAACATGTGCCGTATGTGGTCTAGAATTATCTTACTGAAAAATAAGGCAGGGTACTGCAAAAAGAACAGCAGCAAAATAGTTCTCAGAATGTTGTTGACGTACCGTTGTGCTGTAAGTGTGCCTCTAATGACGACCAAAAGAAATGTCACCCCAGACCTGAACTCATGGTTGAGGGCTTGTGTGGCATGCAATAATGAAAGCAGGATCGGCATGTTGCCCTGGGCATCTCCAGACACGTCTTCGATGATCATCAGGACACAGTTTGAAGCGCGATTCGTCGCTAAACACTACACGTCCCCAGTCAGCATGATTCCAACCTGATTGAGCCAAACAACACTGTAATCTGGCTCGACAGTGTGCTGGCGTGAGTGGCAGGCTGCGTAGCGGTTGGTACGAAAATAAATTTCACTCTATCAGCCGTCTGTGAATGGCCATGATGGACTCTCGTGGGTGGCTCGCACGTCTGATGGTTGATAATGATGAATCAAGCGCTGTGACAATCAATCTGTCCTCCCGATCTGCTGTGGCCTTATTTCGACCGCTACCATCATGACTCTGAAATCTGCCCACTCTTGCCAGCATCTTCTAATGGCCGCATGCTTTGACCCATATGACGAGCGATTATTTGATTTGCCCAACCTGCCTCATTCAATCCAATGATACGATCTCTTTCAAACTCTGACAGTTGCTCGTAATGAGCTCGAATCCTGCAGCAAGGTAGTTCAATCGTTGAAAGGTATCCTAAATCGCAATGCAACAGAAATTTTGACTATCAGATTGAGAATCGCTTCTTATAGACATCTGCTTTGTGCGCAGTAGCTCCCACTATTCATGGACACCAATCTTAAATCATTCGCATATTCGTTAAAAATGTCTTTGCATAAGAAATTTCATTACAATCGGGCAACTTCGTGGTGCGTCGTTTTATTGTTATAGAGTGTATAGGCACAAATATTGTAATTGTGATATTTCTATTCTTAAATTATTTTTCTGCCATTAGTTAGTTCTTATCGTAACAGGATTCGTACAAATAACTTGAGTGTTTTTAAAGAAAAATAAGTATAGAGGTTTTGAGAGATAAGTATTCTTACATAATATGAATGTACTATATTACATACAAATTATGTACAATTATGTCTTAAATTTTCTTCTACTATTTGCTTTATGGACTTCATCAAAATCAATACATCATTTTGGTACCAACCAATCATAAAAATTTTATTTATTTAAACTCTTCCAATGTGAAATTTCAGTTATTAGGAAAAATAAAAATATCTCTAAGTAAAGTAAGAAATGTAGGAGCTACTTCTATATTATAATCTTGATTTTCTTTAAAAAAATCATTAAAACACTATACATAATGATTTTCCTTACTCGTTATCTTCTTCATACGTTTGTAACAAATAAAGGGTTTTGAGTGATATAATAAATAAATAAAACCCTTCTTGATTAATTGAACTCTAACACAGTTTAGGAAGGAGATGACATTTTTATTCAGAGGGACAAAACAGCAAGAGCCAGCCCTGGCTCTATAAGAGACTCTATTGAGAGAGCCAGCAATGACTGGCACTATAAGAGAAATGGAGAGGATGTTGATAATCTTGTGCTCCGTATGGGCAGATGATATAAACCCAGCATAGCAATCAGGGATGATCCTATCATCCACTACAGGCTGGATTCTTGCTCAGTTATCTGTTACTGGATTTCTTTTCTTTTTGTCTTAGAGATGTTATGATATTATTTGAAAGATTTGAATATATTATTTGGAATGATTTAGAGAATTTTCCAGGATGTTACATTAGAAAAACAGTTTCATTCCTAATGTATGCACAGAAGTACATTATGAGAAAACTGTCAGTTAAACTTTAAAAATAGATACATTGTCTCTCAACACAACATATTATCCATATAACAGCATTACTATCCATATTGAATTCAATGTGTGTAAGTATTATCACTATAAATATATACAACTAAAATTTTTTTTAAGCATGATTGATAGTTCCCAAACACTCAAGTTTAAAAAAATCTTACAGGGTTTATGAAAAATTTATTTTATTTTGCTGTAACCCAGATTGACAAATAAATGTACATTAATGAACGGCAGAGTAAGTTATGAATTAATCAACAAAATGCAATTTAAAAACATTTAATGGCACAAAAAAGGAAACATAACAGAACCAAACTTAACAGACACACTTGCTGATCATTCTACACCACATCAGATTACAAACTAAATTTACACCAGGAAATCAACTAGCCTGAAAAGAAAAGGTTCCACTATAACTCCAAGTTTCAGCGTCTATAGATAGTCAGACTCCTCTCCTAGTGATGTTATAAGTAATGTCATAGATGGGGGTTATACAATGCAAGTTACTCCACATAAATAAAGCAAATATTTCTTTTTGATTCTTATACACTTGCATCAATGAACATTCTAAAAATAAGGAATTTTCATTACATAAATTGTCAAACATATTTCTAAAATACACATAGAAGTGGTTTTTCTAAAAAATGTATTTGTTAGCTCATCAAATAACTTGTGATATTATATGTTTCTAAATTCATAACATTTTCTCAAATTTTGTTAAAATCAAATTAAAATAAAAATGGTTAGAAAAATTTCCAAAAATAAAAATTACTTTAATTAAAATAGAAGTTTTAAAACAACATAAGCAAAACTTTGAAGCATAAACTTTAATGTATAACAGTATTCTAATAATTTATCTTTGAAGCTTATGATTTTCTACAATGGACTTTAGTTTTCACTATTGTACTCATGTACCTTTTTAAATCTGAGAGAGACATAATGCAAAAACAGTTGCATTGACTAGGATATTGTTCTCAAAATTTTAAATGCTTGAAACTGCTATAAGAGTCTTACAAATACACACATAAAAATCAAATAAAAAACTTACATTTAACTATTTTAGGATTCTGAAACATGAAAAATTACCAAAACACAGTGAAATAAAGTGAATGTTTATCAAAATAATATTTAAGAATTTTTTGGCCATGCCACATTTTAAATGAATTATTGAACATAGCATAATCTAATGGAATAAGAAATTAAATCAAATTTAGATGCTGGAAACACACAGAACTGTTTTAAAAGAGTAAACAGGGATAGTGTTCCTAATACTGCATTAGTTTGGATTCACGATAATAAGATGAAGAATGGACATTCCCAATTGACTTTGACATACCATGGAGCAAGAGAGAATTGAGGCTAAAGGGGTAAATTGAAATGAAGCTAGATTTGCTGCTTGCTAGTTCTCTCCATATATTCTTGCCATACTTTCATATGGAGAAAACCAGGGAGCAGTTACCTGTCCTCCAATGTCCAGGAAATCAACCATTATGATAGTGCAGGCTTGATGGTCTGGACAGGCATGTTGGATGGCCTCACACACCTTTATGTCTTTGCAAGAGGCACTGTGACTGCTGTGAGATATAAGGATGAGGTCTTGGAGCCCTATGTGTTCACCTTTTCATGAATGCAGTTGGTCCTGATTTTATTTTAATGGATCACAACGCAAGGCACATAGAGCTCATCTGGTTGATGAATTTCAGGAAAGTGAGGATATTTGCCAAATGGATACACCAGTTAGATTTCCAGACCTCATCCGTATACAGCATGCCTGAGACACTCTGAGGAGGACAATTGCAACTCGCAAATTTCTCAGAGAACCATCCGAAGCCTGAAAACAAAGTTCCTGAATGAGTGAGATTAATTGCCACAGAAATTCATCAATTCCTTTATTTTTGGTATAAAAATCATGGTGTGAGGCCTGTTTATCTGAAAGAGAGGACCATATCCCCCCCCCCTACTAACCAAATTTTTTTGTTATATTCTGCAACTGCTGTTTCATACCTTCCAACTTCGATGAGGGTTACACATGATCACAGGTATGTATTTTAACTGTTGAATGATTTTTTTTTTTTTTTGCATTATAACAGCTCTATATACATACAAAATTTTATTAAAATCTCTCCAATAATTCTAGAAATAATTGACAAAATCTAAAAATTCTCTTAATTTTGAACATTAGCGTAAAAGAAAATATAAACATAAAATTTTTCACAGATAGTAAAATATGCACCAAATGAAGACAATAATAAAAATATAATTTATTTGTAAATATTGCAAATTACATATTTAGAAAAAACCACAAGCTTCATATACAAAATAACTAATTTCATGAAACAAATACAATTCAAAATAATTTAAGGTTACAAAAGAGTTATAATTCAATTTATTTTAGATACACTTATTTACAGCTATACTTTCACATTTCATTATACTTATTTTCTTACACAAAAAAGAAATTTTTTACAGAATTTTTTAAAAACACCATTTCAACAAAGTAATAACATGAAAAAGTATTTAAAATACTTCAATAAAAGAAATTTTTTTTAAAATTTCCCCAACATTATAAAAAAAACAAGATTTTGTTTCCATTAAAAAATACATATATACAAATAAATATCAATATTGAAAGTTCAAAAACAAGAGTTCATTTCCTTTTTGAAGTCCTAATATTTTTCTTTTTTATTATCAATAGTTCATTTAATGTAAATACTTATACGTAAAGTACAAATGACAGAAAAGTGACATTTAGTTACTTTTTTATATTTTATCATACTATGTAATAAACATGCAATACATATTGCATTTTTCAAGAATCACTCGGAGGAAATTATTTCCAACACACAACAACTTGTTGTTCTTTTTCCATTCTCTCATCCAACTCTTGATAACTTAAACCTGTAAAAAAATGTGTTTTTAAAATTATAGATCTTACTTAAGAAAACATACTATATACAGTGTGCCCGCTAAAGTCCATTGTAACCCCAATAATTTATGAATGACATAAGCAATAGTCATAAAAGTGGGGTCTAGGTATAGTAAAGTTGTAAGGCCTACACAAAGAAACTGCTCACAGCACCCTCTTGTGGCTAAATTTGGAGTTAGCAATTTTATCTCGGAAATACACTGCTAGCCACCATAAATGCAACACCAAGCACAAGAGATAGCACAACAAAATTTATTTTGTAGATAACATTGTGACCAAGTATCAAATGATTAAATTTATAGACTTCTGTGAAAAGTGTGGTCAGGGCCGATCCTAGCAGGTGCAGCACGCCTATAATTCTATAGATCAAGCAAAAATTTTTGCGAATTTCTCAAAACAATTTTTAAAAAAAATCGAATAAATATGTTGATTAGTTGTTGAAAAATCAACATAAGTCCGGATTTCCCGATAGCATTACATAGTTCAAGAAAACTAGAGTTAGTGTAGAGTTCACTAGTCCATTCTTCATTAATGCCTACTCTTTATACATATCCTCCATTTCATAATTAAAATTCGAGGCAGAGCCGGCAATACCGCAATAGAGAAAGTATTTTTTTGTTTATCAGTAGAAATAGTGGTGCATTGGATCGATGCTTAACAAAGGCATCTCAAAAATGATTTTTGCAAAAGTTACTTTTCGAAAGCATCTAATATGGTTAATATTACCTAAGACACGAGTGTGTAAATTCAATATGCATTTAGGGAAGTTAAAAGTTTTCAATTTAATAATAGCTTTACAATTTTGAAAAACAAAATAGTTGAAAGAAGTGATTTTTGTGTCAATGGTTTTACAACGCTTATAAACAATGCCCAATTTCCTTTCTAGTGGAAGTGTTGTACCCCTATTAAAAGGCAGTTTCTTGTTGCTTTACTTAGTATCAAGTTATTTGAGAAAAAATCTTGCAGCTTCTTTTGATCAAATTATTTTTATTGACAATGCCTGCTAGAAAAACACTTCATCTAGTATTATTAATGTTAGCGAAATTCTTAATTTCATTTTTATGTTGTATGTACTTAATGGTACTTTAGTACTATAGTTAAAAGAATGCGGGTTTTATGCATTTTCTTAAAACCCTAAATGTTACACTACAGCATATAATCAAATAGGCAAATCAAGAGATTTACAACATGGCACCAAAAATAGATATTAAAGCTAATCATGATATATATATATATATATTTGTCCACTTTTTTTTATGTATTCTCCATCTAGTTGAAAAATAATCTCATGTCGCCTGATCCACTTAGCCCGCTACCGTGTTCACTATTTTTCTACGTTAGCAGCAAGGGCTGGGAAAACTGGATCCATGTCCGGGGCGGCATTTGGACCGAATTTGAAAAGTACATTTTTTTTTGTTTCAAAAAAATTTGTATGAAAATATTTTCTGAAATCAAGGCATGAATAATAATTCATGCCTTAGAAACCTGGAACACATAATCATTTTATAGACTGAATTGTGAAATGCCGACCGCTACTAATAAAATTTGTAACTACTACATTTTTTGTAAAAGCGACTATATCTTTTATAAAAAGGACGATATCACACATTTGTAAAAAAGACTATCTTTTGTAAAATTGTACTAGGGGGCGATTTGTTGTAGCAAGTAAATTGGCACCCGGACTCGGGATATAGGTATAGATACGCTTATCTTAGTATGATTTTCACTGGCCTGATATTAAAGGGGAAAACGGTGATTATCTTGTTTTACTTATGGTATTACTACTTTAAGGAGGACTCAAATGTGCACAAAACAGAATATTTTTTTTAGAGCAGCGTTCAGCAAATTGCAGTTCTTTAATATTTCATTTTTATGTACAGTTAAAAATTACGTCTGCTAAAACGTTATCGTTCACACTTTCTTATTTATAAATGTGTCTTGGTGGGAAAAATTACTTGCATTTACATGCACATTTAAATATTTTATTGGCTTACTGATAGAATTTATTGTTAAATATGTATTTGATTTATCTTTTTTGCGATGTCCAGTTATATATTTGTATTTATTATTGTGAATTTGGTATTATATTTTAAGTACTTATTTATTTATTTCGTACTGTATACGTTTGATGTCTGTTTTCTTATGTGTTGAACCTTGAATGGTTCAAAGCTGATGAGTATGTTAAATCAGGAAATTTGATACGCTTTCTCTTATAACACTCTCTCCCCATCGGGAGTGAGGTCAGAATGGACATTCTTCCCCCACACAACACAGAATGTCCGGTGTCAGCTAACTTAAAGGGGACAGAGGCAATTAGAATTTTTGGAAGATATCTAGCGCAACTGGAGATGTTTTATTTTACTCTTGAGTAAAAGTTACTTGACTTGTGATCGTTGCTATCAACAAACTCCTTTTCGAAGAAGGCACAAATCAATCTCTTTCATTTAGATCGTATGAAATAGCAACAGGTAATTATGTTTTTAATTTTGAATTATTTATTTTTTTAAGGTATACATTAAAATACACACATTCTGTAGTACCTCCCGTAAGATACACTTTGAAATAGGCTCATTTAATGTTGATATCGTTCTCTTAGAATATGGACCTTATCTATTTACCTCTCATTTAGGGACATTCAATTAAAGTGAAACTAAAAAAATCATTCAAAAATAAGTTAAGAGAAATATAAATGATTTTTTTTTTTGGTAAAATTTTAGGATCTCAAAGACAAGAGAGAGAGTAGTAGCTTGTGTTTTTCTTTACATAAATCAAATAAAGTGTTAGCCTAATAAATCAATGTAACTTAATAGAGAAGGGGGGGGGGAGTACAACACTGTATGTTCGACGCTTCTATTTATAGACAAAACAGAATGTATAATAAAGCTATTGTATACTTCATGGACTCGCGTTTTCTTTGGATTTACATAAAAATAAAAACGCGTGCTTAGGCTGACACAATGCAAAGCCTTTTAAAAAGATCCGTACAATAGAGTATTTTCCGTAACTTTCTGTAAATACAAGATTTTACTGCTCATTTCAAACATTTATTCATTAATAAAACTTTTTCAACTAAGAATTTTAACTTTTCATTAACTTCAAAATTAAGAAGGAAAAAAACCTGTGACTAATGTACTTATTTGGACATAATTTATTTAAAGAAAGATATACTGAATTTCTAATTAAATTAATTTGCTTAGCATTAAAGGATAAAATACATGTCTGGTCTTGTGGGTTTAAATTTCTGGAATTAAGACATATTGTGTCAGGTTCCTTATTTGGTGGTACTATTATATTTTTACCATATTAAGTGAAGTGTTAAAGAATATTTTATTGTATTTACTTTTATGAAAAAGCGGATTATAAAAAAAATATATTTAGCTTAATAAAATATCTTTTGGTTTATATACATATATAAATTGCGTAAAAAATAAATTCACGTAAGTGAATAACGATTTTAACTGAAAAGTCCACTGAACTAAAAGAAAACTAGCTTATTTTAATATCAATGGAATTATTTTGTATATGTACCCATAGTTATACTTAAAAGAGTATATGAATCATAAAATTTTATCTTTGCATTAAATCGAAATAATATTGTTGACGCAACCTTTTTTTCCTAAGAGAGCTTTCACTTTCGGAACTAGACATTGCACAATCTTCATAACTGTTCCATGTATTAAAAAAAATGTGCTTCATTTGGCTTGTTTATTGTAAATTTTGATTTTTTTTTCTGAATTTTTCATCATGAATCATTTTTCTGAATCATCAAGTTAAGTCAATATAACAAATGTGTTTTTAGATGGGTTTTTCTCTCTCTCTTTTTATACAAAAGAAGTTTAATAATATTATTTTGTAATTATAGGTATATTTTTAAAGTAAATGCATTATTGCTGATAGAAATATCGAAAAGGCATTTCTTAAAAATTCTTTCAGAATATTTAAAGTTTGGGAATTAGGTCAATAATAGGTGAGTTATTTAAATGTTTCCTTCTTTTTCTCAATCAAAAAATAAATTTAGCACCATTATTTCATTATTATAAATTTATTTTCAAATGAGACTACATGTGCGTTAAGATTTAAATGTTATTAAAAATATTTCGAAATGACATTCTTTGCAGAAGCTGAATAAGTGAGTGAGTGAATATTAACGTCCCACTGTTCAGCTACACGAGGGCTTTTGGGGTCTTTAATTTTGTCCGCGTAATTTTGCAGAAGCTGAAAGACGGAATTTTGTTCGAATGAGAAATATAATGTATTTCATAATATTATTTTAAATATTGTTGTCTTTTTGAGTATTTTTATAAGTGTTAATTTTAGTATTTATAATGATTATAAATTTCTAGTGTTATATTAATAAGAAAAAAGGAAAGTATTTTTTTTTTTGTAGGAGCAGTATAAATAGAACATTATATTTTTTAGATTTAAATTTATATAAATCCCTTCTATTTTCTGTGCGTGCTATGTACAGATGTATATGTGGGAGAATAATTAAAAATTCAGACTTGACCACTAGGCTACCGCGGTCTCACTGCTGTTGTAGGAACTCCTCCAAAAAAAATCCTAAAATCACAATACTCTAATAATGATATTTAGTTCAGGTCTAGGAACCTGGCCAGCTATTCTATCAGACGCCGATAGATGTTTTTTTAGTAAAAGAAGGACCCTCTATATAAGCCATTGACAAAGTATAATTTTCCTTATGACGCCGCCGGTCGAACATTTAGCTCATATTGTTACGCCAAAATTTTCAAAAACGGAGAAAAGGTTATGCGTAAATCGTTAATCCATTACAAAAAACTGTGCATATTGTTTTTGCAGCAAACTTTTTGTCTGTGTCATTAGTTCTTTCCACGGAATATTTTAAAAGTTGGAAACATCAATTGATATTTTAAAAGAACATGAAACATCAATTGATATTTTAAAAGAACATGAAACATCAAAAAACCATAATCAAAGCCAAAAGTCTTGGATGGAATTCAGTCAGCGATTACAATGCTCTAAAACAATTGACAGTGACTCAAAAAGACTTACTTCTGCGATTATTGGTGCGATTTGCTTCTACGTATTGTAGCAACGTTAAAGGTACTGGTTCAAAATTGCTTAGCCCTTCGCAGTAAGTGTGACAAATTAAATTTGTCACACTTACATATTGCAAATTTGGACAAATTTAATTCCAATATATAATGGTACTCTTATACAAATAATTCAATTACTTGCTAAATTTGATCCAGTAATAGTGGAGCATCCTCGATGAGTGCTAAAAAGGGAAGAAGCTAAATACACTATCTAGGGAAAAATACTCAGAACGAAATAATTTCTCTTCTACATGAGAATTTTAAACTCCATATTGCTCATAAAAGTGAACAAGCCAAATGTTATTAGATAATTTTATATTGCGCCTCTGATTTTAGTAAGATCGAACAAATGACATTTCTGATAAGATATGTATGTATTGAGAAATCTTATCTTAATGAAGTTACCGTTAAAATAAAAGAATTTTTTAGGTTTCCTTGCAGTTAAAAGATTGATTGGAAAAGAACTTTCATATTTAACAGCTGAGAAACTTCAAAAATTAGGGCTAAATTTGCTAGATATGGAAGAGGCAGGCCTACGATAACGGAGCCAATATAAATCAGGGGTTCAATCCACAATATACTTGTCAAGTAGTAGCCACTCTTTAAATTTGATCGTTTATGACATGGCAAAAGCATCCTTAGAAGCCTGCACTATCTCGACAAAGTTAGAGGTATGTGACATCAGCTTTTTTTCTGCAACTTGTATATATATATATATATAAGGAAAAATACTTAAAACCATTCTTATTTCAATATGTTCATTCAATTTTGATTTAACATACACTAATATTGGTCGTAACAGGATCAAGATAAGTGTAAGTAGTTATTAAGTTTTAGTGAAAAGGTGCTGCGTTGATTTTTGTTTAAATCAAAACTGTAGTGTATTATCTGTGATCAGTACAAAACTGTTATTTTATTCTTTTGATCCTTTGATATAATGTTCACTAACTCCTGTCCCCGGTTTCTGTTTCACATTTTAGAGGATAATACCCTCTATAAAAGCTCTTAATTAAATTTATGAATGAATGAAATGTTGCACAAGGTGTTTCCTAAAAGAGTAGAAAAAATTTTGGCATATTGTCACGCTAATTTAAAAAAGAAAACTCAGATATAAGCATGTGTCCTGATGATTTGTTTCGGAAATAAGTACGAAATGTTTAAAAATTGAAACTTTAAATTTAATTTTTTAAAATAGATTTTCTTACAAAATTGAGAAAATTAACAGGTTTTTTTTTTTTTTTTAGATTTTCATTTTTACGAAGACTTTGAAGGGTGCTACAAATAATTTATTTTATGTAATTTGCTCTAATTTTTTAACAGGAATGGGTATTTTTTAATGAATAATCCAAATTCTTACACTCAATAATTAAAAGGCTTGAAACATTTAAATTTTTATGTTCAACTTTAATTTGGCATGATTTATTATCAAGAATTGATGTATTGAGTAAAATGCTTCAAAATCCTAAATTAAACATTGCGGAATGCATTAAAGGCTTAGATAATCTTAAAAAATATTTAATTTTCCAAAGATTTGACGATATTTTAAAAATATTTGTTGATTCAGCAGCAATGCTTCCTGCAGATTTAGGTATTCATCCCAAATTTCCTATCTCGAAGCTAAGAAAAAAGGTTCGTTTGATTACGAAGCCAGTGATGAGCCAGTTTTAAATCCTTTTCAGCAATTCAAGACTAATTTCTATTTTGCAATTCTTGATCATACGATCTCTTCAGCAAATGAAAGATTTACCTTATTATTTGAGTGTAATTCAATATTTTGCTTCCTGTATGAGTTTCACAAGATTTCTAATGAGTATATCATAAAAGCCTGTATGGATTTAGATATTAAGTTACAAGTACAGGAAGAAGGAAGTATTGTGAAAGATATAGATGGCATACATCTCTTTAATGAAATAACTTCATTCAAAGATATTTTTCCTGGTAAAAAACAGCCAACTGAGATATTAGAAATTATAGTGAAAAATGATCTTATTCCCTATTTTCCAAATTTTGCTCAAGCAATAAGAGTTTTTTTAACCTTACCTGTTTCTGTATCTTCAGATGAAAGAAATTTCAGTAAATTAAAATCATTAAAAATTACTTGAGAAATAGTATGACACGAGAAAGGCTTTCAGATTTGGCCATAATCTCAATTGAATCAGAAACCTCTGCAAAAATTGATTTAACCGAAACTATTAACAAATTTGCTTCTCAGAAAGCCAGAAAAGTTATTTTATAGTTACAGTAAAATCCGGTGTATAACGCGCCCATATACTTTCTAGCAGCAATTGTTAGTTTTTAGGTATATTCACCGCATATAACACGCACGCCCTTTTTTGCGAAGAAACCTGGACCACACGTGCGCAATGCTCTTATATGTTTTTAAGTCCTTTATTCGAGGTATAATTCCAGGATTTAGTAAAAAATGGTGTACTTTTAGAATTACAACCCTTTAAGTTCATAAGGAATGTTATTTCTTTCACAGAAACAGTATTTCGATATATGTAAAAGTCTGATTTTTTCTATGCTCATCTTTTTGTATTTTTAAAGCTCTCATTTTTATACCTGGCTTATAACGCACACACGTAAATTTCCATCTTATTTTTTGAGTTAAAAGTGCGCATTATACACTGGATTTTACGGTACAATATATTACTTAGTCTTTGTAGAAGGACTGATTTATATACTTTTCGTTTCACGAGATTTATACCTTAGTATTTATTTTTATTAGATCATATTTTTTGAGTAAATTCTGTTGTTTTGCAATTATAATTATAAAATATATGTTTTTATTTTAAAGGTAATATTTTTGTTAGTTTATTATTTTGTTAAAGTATATTATGTCGCTATTATAACTCATTACCTGGCCAAAAAATAAAGTTTTGCACTTGTTTATTTGAGTTTTTATTAATGTTTTATTTTTTATTCGTATATAAGTAGATGAGTTTTTTACGTCAACATTAAGTATTAGTCAAAATATGAAAAATTCTCTAGGGGGGCGGCACATTAGGTGTTTGCACGAGAGCGGCCGATACCCTAAGATCGGCCCTGAGTGTGGTTCCTGCCAAAATCAGTAGCCAGAGTAGCCACCATTGTTGGAGATCACCGCTGCCACATGCCTCGGCATTGATTCAAAGGGACTTTGGATATGTTCTTGGGGTACAGCAGACCAAGCAGCTTCCACATGTTGCCAAAGTTGATCTGGTGTGGTAGCTGGGAGTGTAATCTGGGTCAATCATTGAGCAACCATGGACCACATGTTTTCTATCGGCGAAAGATCCGGAGAGCGAGCCGGCCAGGGAAGCAATTCAATCTCGTGATCGACGAAGAACCTTTGGAGAATGCGTGCCATGTGTGGTCGCGCATTATCCTGTTGAAATATGGCTGTGGCCAAGACCTGCAGGTAAGGAAGGACAAAAGGCTCCAACACCTTGGAGATGTAGCACTGGTTGTTTATAGTACCGGCAATGCATACTAGAGGAGTGCGAGAGTGATATCCAATACCGCCCCATACCATAATACCAGGTGCAGGGCCAGTGTGGCGGTGCATAACGCAGCTGCTCAGTATCCTCTCTCCATGGTGTCTCCAGACTCGAATCCGACCATCATGGTGTTGCAGACAGATGCGTGACTCGTCAGTAAAGACAACTTCATTCCATTTTACTGCCCACATCCTTCTTTCATCGCAGCATTGGCGGCGGAGATGTCTGTGGTTCTGGGTGAAGGGTAAACCAAGCAATGGACATCTTGAGGACAGACCACTTTGCTGTAAATGGCGTCAAATGGTACGCACAGACACTGAATGATGTGTTACAGACTCAATGTGCTGTGTTATGGTTCGTGATGTGACTGAGCGATCCTTCACTGCCACGCGCACAATGGGGGAAATTCGCGACTGACTGGCACCAAGCGAGTAATCACGTGACAAATTGGGCAACAATTGCACGTGCTTTTCAGTACCGTGGTAGAATCCAATACGCAAGTTGTTGACATTCTTTAGCTTTAATTTATCTAATTAAAATATATGATGTCATTGGATTTTATGCATTATTCTAGCGTATATATTTGTTAGGAAAAACTCTCAACAACTCTTTGATATAATTTTTGCTTTATTCTGATTTATTTATCTAATTAAGGTATTCGTCTGCTTCAAATAGTGTTAGCTGGTATATTTATTTAGGTTGGATCCTAGCACTTGGTACACAGCTAATAGTTATTTTAATTCTTAATTAATTTAGTAGTTATTAATTGTATATTTTTGCGCAAGAATGGCTTACAGTATGTAGGATCAATACAACTTCTTTTAAAAAACTTGAAACTGTTTGACAATCGAATAACAATTTTATCGTTTCCTTAAAAAGAACTCACTATTATTATCAAATAGAGTCAGTTAAGTGTATATAATATAAAAAAATGTCTGTTTATAATTTTAATTCATAATTCAAAGTCAAGAGAAAATATTTATTCTGAAGTAAAACAATTTGATGATAATTTGTGAAAGGAATTTTTACAAAAATTAAATAAATTTTTCTTTGATTTTTACATTTTACAAATTATTGATTTCTAAATTATTAATAATTATTATTTACTGTTAAAAATTAATGTCATTTCTTTCTTTAAATTAAAATAAAGTATTCTTAAAGGGAATGATACCATTGCAAAAGGCAACAATTTTTAGAAATGATCAAATTTAATTTGATGATTTGTTGTTATCTTATTTTTTTTTTTTGAAGTACATTTTAAACTTGCAAAAACGTTTGTTTCTTGAAGCCTGTGTATATAAATTATTAGGTAATATGAAAGTTTTAGATAAATGTAGATAATTATTTTTTGGTGAAAGTGTATTTTTTTCCATCGCCTTCCCCCCTCCCCTTTTTTTGTAAATAAAATATTAGAGTTGATATGGTATTTATCCTGTCATGAAAATGAATTTTTTTAACACTATATTTACATCAAGTTTGCCTACTTACACTTAAAATTCGAATGAATATTTTATTTTACTGTGGAACAGTTACTAAATGAAAATGAATTTTATTTTTACAATGTATTACATATAAATACTTTATATATATGTATGTGTTTTACAATATTATGGAGCATTTAAAGATATTTGAAATGTTTCTAATAAAATAACATTCTCCATCTTTGACTGTCTGATTTACTTAGTAATTATTCTTTAAAAATGTTTGAATTTTTTTTTAGAAATGATTGTCTAAAGTAATAAAAGAAAATACTATTTCATTTTTTAGTTAAAGCAATGATTCATATTAACATATAATTTTCAGGATATATTCATTGTAATGTGATTATCCATTATTATGAGTTATTTAATTACATATAAAGTACATAATCAGGACTAATAATTAACTAAATGATTATAATGAGTTATTTCTACATGTATTAACTGTTTTAATACTTTTCTCTAAGTTGCAGTCACTATAGCAAGTGCTCTTTAAGCACATTAAAATTAATAAAGAGTTACCTTCAGTCATGCATGTGTACAGAATGCTTAAAAACCTTGTTATATTAAGTATTGAAAAAAAATTGCAAAAAATTGTAACTTTCCTGGAAAAAAAAACATGCATTAAATAAACATGTGTTTGTAATTTTACTCGTTAGTACAATGCTTTGCAGAACTGAATAGTTTTCTATTGGAAATTGCACTTTTATATCTGGGATACTAAATATAATGCATGAGTATGCGACACTTGGATCACAAATTAATGTTATTAATGCTAGTATGAACTATATTAAAAGTTCGCATTACAATTTTTTATGACAAATTGAATACTTTTTTTTAATTGTCTTTGTATAAAGTGCCTTTAATATATACGTTGATCTACTTTTTAAAAATTATTATACAATATTAAGGGAATGTTTCATCAGAAAAAGGGCAATAATTATCAGAAATTCAATTTAATTATCTTTAGTCTTAAATATATTTTTCTTCTTTTTGAATTACATATAGTTTATAAAAAATAATAGTATGATTTATCTATAAACAGATTCTTGTGTTCGAATCTTAGATAATTAAATACTTAAGTACCTCTGTTACTACTCTGAAGATGCGTAAAATAAGTAAAACTTAAGTTAATTAAACATTATATGTTCTCAATATAACTTCATTTAAAATAAACAAAAATTTGCTTCAGTTAACTAACATATTTTACTTTCTTATGTATGATCTAAATATAATTTTATTTAAAATAAAAAATTTGCTTTGAAGTATTTACATGTTTGTGAAAGTCTACACCTCTCCAAAATCCTTTTAGAACAGGTTTCTTTTGTGAAGACAACAATAGTGAGAATAAAGCTTGGTTTAAGCTGGCGTCGGTATTGAAAATATTCTTCAAAGTAATTGCATACATAATAAACAGGGAGGAGATGGTTTATAATCCTCACGTTTCAACATGCTTTCAAAACACTCATATTTTGCCCTGGTATATGAAAAAAAGTGATTTTTTTCCTCAATCATATTTTCATTTATTGATTGAACAACCATTTTAGCAAAATGAGACATTTTTAAAAGTACAATGTGAAACTGCGATAGCAAAATAGTCCTAGCGATGGTAGTAAACAAACGGCAGTGTAATCACGTGACACAGTTTTCACGTGATCGTGACGTCACATGAATTTAGTCCATTTGCCTGCCTCATGTGAAGTGGTAGACTGAGGTGGATGCGATCGACCACGTCGGTCCGTCGTACCCTCCTGCATCCAACGGTCACATATCCACATTACAGTTGTTTGGTTTCGTCCAACACAACTACCGATTTCCCTGAAAGATAATCCACAATCTCGGTAGGCCACTATCCTTCCTCTGTTGAACTCGGATACTTGATCAAAAGCTGATCGCTGTTTTCTACGAGATATAACTGATCGTTTTTTGAAAAAAAAAACACAATTACCGAACTTGAAATCGTCGAAATCTCCAAGCCTTAAATAGCGTTTTGAGGTGGCGCCACAGGCGTGCGTGATGTGTGTCTGTGCGGAAATTCTAATCATTTGCATATCTCACCACTGCTAATGCATGTTGTAAATTTCATGTTATTTGTGTGCTTCCTTCAGGGTGTTGCACTTACGGTGGCCAGCAGTGTAGTACAAGATATATGAAAAAAGTCAATTACAAAGTTGTTTAGCATCATAAATTTAGTAAAAAAGACACCTTTTGTAAAGCAATGATAAAACTAAAAGGCATAAAATGCATATTTATTTGGTTTGCAACTCCCAAAATTGGACATAACATGGCAGGAAAAAAAAATGTCACAATTCATGAGCATCCCTGATCCTTGACATCAGATGTATGGATGAAGCATGCCCTGTGCACAAAAAATACTATGCACAATTAGCAAAATATTCATTTCTGGTAGCTGAATAATCCTTGACATGCTGTCGAAATTTGACATCAAGTTTGATGGTAGATTAATGTCTGGTGCTGAGTATTCAAAAACAGACTGACTGGCCCAGTTTTTAATGAGGGCACATTAATGGGATCCCAATACTTGTCATTACTGAAGGACATGCTATTCTTTTTTAGAGGATTTACTGTTTAGTGACCTCCGAGATGCATGGTTCCAATATGACGGCACCCAGCTGCACAAGGTATCATGTCACACAGTAAATTCAAGACATAATCCAGCAACAAGTTATTAGGCATAGTAGTTGTGTTGAATGGCCTGCATTATCACTTTACCTGAATCCACTGAACTTTTTTCTGTGGGGATTCATCAGATAAAATGTCTATGCAACACCTCCATCAATACTGCAGAAACTTTGAAACTGTATAACAGATGCTTGTGCCAGTGTGTCACCTGCCATTTAGAAAGTGCAGTGGGAAATGAAAAACCTGTGACTAGATGTGTAATTGTTGCTGAAAGACACCATTTTAAGCATGACAGATAGATCAGCCTCATTTCCGAAAAGTGCAGTTTTGTTCAATGCGATTAAACATGTGTGTTTTATGCTTTTCATTTGTATAATTTTTGTGTGCAGGATGTTTTTTGAAATGAATTGATGATGCTGAGCCACATTGTAACAGACTATTTCAATGTATCTTGCACTGTTTTTGAATTAAGAACACTTCAAAATTTATCTACTAGTGGGTGTTGTATGCATTTACTTTGTGTAGTGCATGGCAACTTTACTATACTCAGACCTCACTTTTATGATTATAGCTCATCGTTCATAAATTATTCAGGTGACAAGAGATTTCAGCGGGCACACTGTATATAAATGCAATATATACCCACATATCAAAGAATAACTTGAAAAATTTTCCCTTGCATTTTATTAAGAAAAAATTTGTTGATTTAAAATATTATCGATACAAATTTTTTAATAAGAGCTTTCATTAAACATTTTAATAAATTGTGAAAAAAACCTGACATATAAAAAATGAGGAAAATGAAACTGATAAAACATGATAATTTGATTTCAGTAATGGCCTGATGAATAACAATAATTATAATTTCCCATTTCACATCCAGCTAAGATGAAAAATTTCTTGATTGGGGTAATAAGGTGTCTACATTTATACAAGACTTCATTCCTCCCAATATTGGATGCTAAAATAAAAGGTGCACTTATAAAATTGAGTAGTTTAAAATAATTCTTTAGGAAATTGGGGTGTGGGGAATGCATAGCTTTCATTCAAAGATGTCCAGGAAACTTTTCTAGGAAATAACAAAGCTAAACAGTACAAGAGCATTATCCAAATATAACAAAATTTTTTTTAAACCTTAGGCTGTCACATGTCCCATTTAATTTCTTTTTTTACACTTCCACCTGGACTGTTTTCTAGATAATATGGAAGCAATGAACGATGTGTAAAGTGAATGATTTCACCAAACAGATATCTACCATGGAGTATCGTTACTGATCACAATGGAATGCAGCAATGCTTACTGACTATTATTGGTTCATCAAAAAAGAAGATACAAAGTAGAAGTATAACACAAGAACCCCAATGTGCTTAAATTAATACATTTAAAGTGTGTTCTGCTGTATAAAATAGTAATGACCATATAATGCAATTAAATTTAATATTCTACTGCACTATCTGCTTAACTGATATTATAACTCATAAATATCGGGTTGAGTAAAAAGTTTTCTGCCAAGGGGAGATACCTCCGCGCAAACATGGCCATTTCTGTGGTAGTTAAACTTTCTCCAAACAAGCTTTTACATTCTAAATCTGAAGGTGTGAACTACCTGGCTATGTAATTGGTTTGTCAAAACTTTATCTCGTGCACTAAAAAAGTGTTTAAAATGGAGCTTTTATGCCAACAGATCAGAACGATTATGTACTATGAGTTCCGAAATAAACTCAGTGCAACTGAATGCCACAAAAAACGTGTGAAAGTTTAAGTTTCAATACTGTTTTTCTTATGATACAGTAAAAGTTTGGTTTTGAAAGTTTAAAGCTGGGAATTTCAATACTAAAGATGAATCATGTTCTGGCCAACCTATTGAGATTGATTGGGATCAGTTAAAACAAATCACTGATAAGACAAATATTTCAACACAAATTACTGAAATACAGCTTGACGTTTGTCAAAAAATAATAGTTAATGCTCTCAAATGCATAAATCTAACATTAAAGTTTAACTGCTGGGTGCCTCCCAAATTGACCGCTGAAGACAAGAGCAAGAGAAAGGCAGACTGTTTGGCTCTGCTCAGAGATCAAAGGAAAGAGAACATTCTGGATAGAATTGGGACTTGTGATGAAAAATGGGTGTACTACAATAATACAAGCTGTAAAGGAGGGTTATCAGCCCCCAGGGAATCAGCTGGTTCGGTTGCAAAACGAATGCTAACTAACAAGGAGGTGCTTCACTATATCTGGTGGGATTGTCATGGAATTATCTATATGAGGAGTACCTGAAAAGTAGGCAGACTATTAACAGTACAATATATAGCAATATGCTAATCAAAATTAGCAATGACATTCATGGGGAAAAAAAGAATTCAGAAGATGGTTCTCTTTCATCAAGATAATACCTGGTCACATGTTAGTGCAACGATAGGCTGGACGCTTTACAAGATGGAGTGGAATTTGAAGCAACATCCACCATACAGCCCAGACATAATGTCTTTGAATTACTATTTGTTTTTAGACCTGCAGCTGCATCTTGATGGCACAAGCTTCCATTCAAATGGCAAGGTCATAAATAAGATTGATTGCTTTCTGGATTCACACATGCCACAATTCTTCGCATAAGGGATTGAAAAGTTGCCAAAACGCTGGCAGACCATTGTAGATTTGAATGCAGATTATTATCCTCATTAGCTTTGCTAATTTTATATGTATTTTGTATTTTACAAGAATGTCTTTTTTTTTTGGTGGAAAACTTTTTACTCAATGCAATACATATCTTTCATTAAACAAAAACAAGAATAAACTATCAATTTCTATTATCCCTTTTATATATTCAAGAATGTTCTAAATTTATTAAAATTAACTCTTAAATTTAGAACAAAATTTTTTTTTCCCAGCCAGTTTTGAAAGGTGTTTTTATACATCTTTGCTATAGGTATGCTTGAATATATTCTAATTTAAATTATTTCTACATCTGATCAACACTTAAGATTTTGTATAAATCTCTAATGATTATTAATAATATATAATAATGCTGAAATGATTCTTTTTTCAAACAATTATTTTTAAATAATAAAAGTTATATATGGCAGCACTTTTTGAACTTTCGATTTCCGCTGCCCCCTCTTTATGTATCAGCCTGATATTGAAGACCTCCCTAAAGATTTTGAACACCCCTCATCTACTCCCAATACATGGCTGAGTGATTTAGATTCCTCAATAATCATCTGTCACTTATACAGACTATTTTATACTTGTTTTTTTTCCTTTAAGAAAAAAGTAAACATCTTATTAAAAAATATTGCATTGTAGTAATGGTTATGTAGATGAAAATAATAAAAAAAATTGAATTAATATTCTTGATCGAAATACATATTTGAGCAGTTTGGTTATCTAGCCTAGGATGGCACACCTTTCAACTTTTCTATTAGGTCTTTCAAAGTCTATGAAAAAGGGAACATTAAATGACACCTCTCTACAAACCCCCTAAAAAGGTGCCAGGGAACCCCGGGTGTCCGTGGACCACAATTTAACTGCTGATTTATGGCATGAAAGCTTTACAGAAAAAACAAACACAATATCAGTTTTTAAACTATCTGATCATAAACTATTAATAACCATAATGAAAAAGTAATTAATACTTGGGAGTTTACACTTGTTTCTTCACAAAAATACATAAAATACCAAATTTCTAAAAACTAATGATTTGAAGGAGAATTATATATTATTTACATAGTTTTACTTTTTATTGTCCATTATCTATACTCTGTTCCATATTATTTAATGCTTACAAGTAAGACATTAAACTTACTTAAATATGAAAGCAAATCCCACTGGAGTGAAGTCACATAATTTTATAATGAATTTAAATGTGATGAGAATGTTTACAGAAGATAGAAAGAAAACTATTCATATAAATTTCAACTTGTATCTAGAATGTTTCATAATAGTTACTTGAACAGTTTTATGACATGAAAAGCAAAAAGCTAAATTTATTCCAAAATAAATGCTATAATAAGAAAATAAATATAGTCAAACAAAAATGAAAAGGGTAGATGATTAAACAATAAAAAATTGTAAAACCAATATCAGTATCAATATCAATTAGATTTTAACTGGAAAGTGGCATGGAAAAAAAAAAAATTTGATTTAAAGAAAGTATATATTCAAGATAAAGATCATATTTGTAATTAAATACAAAATAATTATGATCTTGATTTGATATTGTGAACTATTTTGAAAAAATTATATTTTAATTTATAAAATTCAGGAATATAAAATAAATATCAGCAGTAAATCAAATGCAAAAATAAAACAATTAATGTAGTTGAGAACTGAAAGTGTTGAAAATACACTGAATATAGGAAAAGCTTAAATTTTTAACTCAAAATGATTATAATATGAAATATACCAAATACATCTATTACAAAATTAAAAATCAAACTTGAAAGATAAATTGACTGCCTTAAACTAAAAGATATATAAGTCTAGGTCTATTTCACATGTTTTTGTCATTTATATTTCAACAAAAATTTTCATTTTAGACAATACATTCCAATAATTAATAAAATTTAAAATCTTAAATTGTAACATACCTGTTTTGCAACATATTTCTTCAAAACTATATTTACCAGTGAAATATTTGAATACAGATCGAGGTTTTGAATTAGGGTCTAGAGCAACATGAATGGGATACTTTTGTAACTGTCTAATTATTCCTTTCATCAGCCCAAACTGAATTAGCTTCCTAAAATATATATTCAAACACTTCTTTACTTCATTTCAATATAAAAGTTTTATGCTGAAGTTAAAACATAAATTTTCTATTAAACATATTAACCTCTTAAGTGCCAAAGACATGTATACATGTCCTGCTCAGTTGGTGCATTTAGTGCCCTGGATGTGTATACTCATCCTTCTGAAGGACGACTTTTTGCATTGTGCTGCTGTGTTTAAAACTAGTTCCACCATTTTGGAATACAATAAAATGACATTGACAGTGCTTCTAAAGAATTTACTTATTTCAGAGAAAAGGTGGAGGAGGAATTTGAAAGGGTATATTCCAGGAAAGAGGAAATTCATAGTTAAGTAGTTTTTCTTTACTGTTAACTTCTTATTAAAGTACATTGTGAAAATGTGTTATTTGTGCAAGGAAAAATATTCACAGTGAATCTTGCTGTCAATGCACTGAATGCGATGCTGGTTTATGTGTTCAACCATAAACCAGCAGGATATATCACACAACAGATAAGTTATAATTTTTTTTATTATATTGTAACTCTAGATATTAAATTTTGATTTTATTATTTTATCCTTTTTCTTTGTTAAAGAGAAAAGTAAACTATTTTTAGATTGAAAAAAACATGCCTCATCTTTTCCTCCAATAAACCACATAACAACATGCACCTGTGGGAAAAACAATGAGTGAAAAACAGGAACAGTGAGTGGGGGTGAATTTTGTAGCTTTTCCTTGGCAGTTTAGTTAAAGGGTTGATAAAAAAAAAGTAAATTATTTGATATTTTGTGCTAAAATAGGGCTTTAAGATTAAAATTAAAAATAAACAGTAATGAAATCAAGGTGAAGGTTATCAAACATACCTCTCATCAATACCTGAAGCTCGAGGATTATTCCGCAAACAAAGTGTTTTAACATTGGTTTGAGGAGTTAGTTGACAGTACAACATAAATATGGATCGAAAAAATGGTCTATGACAACCTGAAATTTTTTAAAATAAATTATGTATTGTAGCATAAGATATTTTTTAAAAAACGAAACATTTAAAAAAAACAATTACCTTGACGAGCTACATATTTTGTACATTCATCTTGAAATTCAAGATTAGCATCTAGCTCATTAAGTTTTGGAGTCGGAATATATACATTGGAATACATAAAAATTGGAATTAATGTTACCACACCATAATATCTGAAAGTAAATGCAAAGTAAAATTCTCACTTATTGTATTCCATTCAAAATATAGAGCTAAAAATCAAGGAATGAAAAAAAAAATTATAGATCTTTTGATCATGCAAAATATATATAAGTAAAAAGCTAGGGAAAATAAATGATAAATGTTGCTTTCTTATGTACAAAAACTATTTTTCTAGCATATTTAAACATATACTTTCCCAGTTTATTAGATCACAGACTAATATAGAGAAGGAGAACGCATAAAAGACTCAGAGAGTTATTTCATTCATTGTTACATTTTATAACGATGTAACTAAAATTATTTTTAAATAAATTATGTACATTAGGCTTTTAATGGGGGGAAAAAAAGTAAACTGTTTTCATGAACATTTTTTGACAAATATGTTAGTACATAAAACATGAAAAAAAAATTTCACTCTTTTTGAATTCATCATAGTCAAATTTACAAATTTTACCATGATGCTTTGGAGACTATTCATAAAGTCCCGTGTGATGCCTTATAGATCTATACTGATGGCAGCATGGGAGTAGACGCTGTTTCGGGAAGTGGAATTTTCATCAAAAAGGGGAATGGTATTAGGATCTGTAAGAGAAATCCTGACTTCTGCTCAGTATTTCGGGCAGAACTTTTAGCTATTGAGGAGGCTTAGAAGTTTTGCTATACTGAGAGTGTCAACACAGATATTTGGATATTGAGTGATAGCCCAAGCTCTATTCAGCATCTATCTGAATGGTGGAGGCATGGTGACAGAACGACAATGAGTATTACACAGTTATTAAATAGCTTTAATGCTAATGTTAAGATCTTTTTTCAGTGGGTACCATCGCACGTGAATGTCTATGGAAATGAGATTGCAGATGGTTTGGCCCGCGAGGGCAACCATTAAGATTCTACACATGGTGGCTGCCTTACTTTTTCAGAAATTGCTACTCGGGCCAAAAAAGATATCAGTTCCTCCTGGAGGCAGGCTCCTGTGCATGAATGGTATGAAGGAAATCGCCATGGTGTTGCTTTACTTGGGACAAGCAGTAGGCCAGATGAAACTACTCTTGCTAGACTACGAAGTGGACATACTCAAGCTCAACGGCATGTGGATGGTGTTAAAGTTTACCCTTCTTGTCCGAAATGCAATGTGAACCAAGCCGTGTTCAATCCTTACTTCCCCCCAGTGAACAATTAAATCGTTAAAAATAGTACACAGTTAAATCGTTAAAAATAGTATACAGTTAAATCATTAAAAATAGTTGAAACAATTTTGTTTTGGAAAACTAAGCATTAAATTTTAAAACTAATTATTTTAATAGTTTCATTTTCTAAAAATATAATAACATTTTCATTAAATGATCTAGCTTTAAAAATAACAGAAATTTATTTACGCCATATTTTGAATAAATGCTTTGACAAGATGTATTTCAACTCCTGCTTCCACAGCAATTTTAGCGACATGTCTAAATCCATCTATATATGGCAAAATCTGTTAAAAATAAACAAACCTTAATTTAAAAAAAATACTTACTGTAAATATTATTTTAAGTAAAATATTGATAAAAATGGATGTGAAAAGATATCACTGCATATCAGAATAATTTAGTTAAAAAGAATAAAATCACATAAATAGGATAGAAAACACAGTTGATTTGTAACACTTAAAAAGAAAAATTACATGATAGGAGGGAGAAAATGAAACCCCAAATCTTTAGAATAAAGCTAAGAAAGAACAAATTTTTAATGATAAAAGGAAGCAAAAAAAGAAAGAAACAATGGTATACATATACTGCCATATTTATTCCAATCAAAGTCACATTTTTTTCCAAATGCTATTGCTATTGAAAATTGAGTCCGGCTTAGAATCAAAGACAAAAAAATTCATTGGATGGAAGAAATTAAATGCAATACTGACAGTTAGAGCAATAACAGGTTTATACACATATTTAAAAGTTTCTAATGCTGGCAAAATAAATTAATTATTCATTTTTTATTAGTTCTTTTAAATTTCCCATAAATAACAGATATCAATTAACCTTTTTACACTATTTTTCATTTTTTCACAAAAATGTGTTGAGAACTTGGGATGGGGCTGGGAATCCATGGTGGCTTAGATTCAAATAAATATGGTTTTAATAGATACAAATAGGGATTGCAATATTGGACCAAAAGTTCAATACCAGTATTCAGTATTTCTTAGAACTTAATACCGGGATACCGGTTTTAATACCGGTATTAGAGATTTAAGAAAAAGAAATAAAACACTGGTGTTTGTTTTACTTGCCAATTTTATTAAACAGTGTAAATATCACAAGAAATAATTTGTAACTTATAACAGAATATAATGAAACACAAAAATAAATAAATAAAGAAACATCTTATTTATTTAAATCACAAAAAAGTGCAAATATCACTATTCACAGTCAGTGTGTGGTACTTTTACAAATGTTCTTAATATTTTAAAAGTTAAATTTTTGAAAAGTGTTCTTAAAAAACAATGCATCAATTGTACTGTCACATTAAGCCTAGATCATAATTTTGTGCAAAAATTACCAGCTCTCAAACACGCTCTTTCAGCATCTAAGCTGTTAGCAATGTGTGATATACTTTTTCCAAGTATTTATCTCTAAATCCCTCATCTTCAAATAAATCGATTTCTTGTCGGATGATTTTGGATATAGTTGATTTCTGTATTTTGGTTTGTTGAAATTTTTTTAGTTATCGCTAATTCTAATTTTTGTTTAAGAGACAGTTCCTTTTCCCAATTGTCATTAGTGTCATCATCATCTTCGGTAATTGTACCGAATGTGGATTGGTTTGTGGGTAAAAGATTTTAAGCTTGATCAAATTAGATTCGGTTAGTCTTTTCTTCTTAACTCTAGAACATGTTGAACATTATGCCATCATATTAAGTTATTCTTATTCATTATTAAGGATTATTATTTATGAGTATATAAAATATATATATAAGGAATCTGAAAAACACCCTTTGAACCGGAAAGTATGATACAATGTGAATAACTAACTCAACAATTTAGAAAATATCGAAATACAAAATAGTACGCATTTTCTTCACAAGTACATCCTTGGTTTCTCAGATATGAATATCAAACTACGAATCCTGTGCAAGTGCAGCATTTGCTCTGTGCTGTAACAGGACAGTTTTGGCCTTGGATGATTCAGATATTTTGTAACTTCTCTTGATGGAAGGATGCAACTTTGTATTCACAGTCGAATTAATTTCGTCCATCAGGAAAACATTTTAGTAACAGGTGTTGATGGATGTAGGAAGGCAGATGTGCTTGAATATGTTGTTCCTCTTTCAATGAGAACTTAGTTAAAAGTAGTGTATTTAGTTCTTTTTGTCAGAGAAATAATTTAACTCTATATTTTTAAGTTCAGATTAATAGTCTTTTATCCTGTTGTATCTGGCAATGAAAAAATGAGATAATGGATTTAATGAGTTGCCTTAGAACTGTAGAACCAGCTAGAAAAAATAAAAATAAGAACGAAATGGGCAGAATAAAGACATTTAATATCTTCACTTTCTGAAATGGATGTAAAATTATTTCATTTATAATATATTTTAATTATGGTGAAATAATTAACACTGTAACATAAACACAAAGACGTGTAATATTTTGCTATGTTGGCGATCCCTGAACATATAAGAAAAAATTTAAAAAATTTCTAGTAATACCAAAAAAACCGGTATTTAAACTTGTGAATACCGGCATTCAGTATCCCGGTATTGCAATCCCTAGATACAAAATATGAAAAGTGAGGTCATCAAAATTAGCAAAAGATTAAAGAAACAAAAATATCTCTCTTCCAAATATTACTTAAGCATTTGTATTAAAAGTAAGATAACCCACAGAAACAAAAGAGAATATATACATATTTAAAATCTTTTAAAATTGACATTAAAATTTTAAACCTATCTTTTAAAGTACACTTAAACCTGTTTTTGTGCGGTGGATAGGGACCGTATAAAAGAAAACACATAAAAAAAAATGCACAAAACTTCACGAATAGCTATAAAATATAGTTTTCGAAATACAATTAGAAATTTTTTTTTTTATGCGGTGGATAGGGATTGCATAAAAAAAGTCTCACGTTTAAAATAACTCAAAACCTTACGAAATAACTAGTACATACCTGGAATTTCGCCAAACATTTTGGAATCTGATTTAAAAAATACACTTGCGAATATTTTTAAATATTTTATTTACATATTATGTGATTATTTTACACATACAAAACTTTTCAAAACGTATAAACATTATCCTTCGCAGTCTGACAATTTACGCGAACTTTCCTGTGATAAACTGGTTCAAAATCGCTTTCGTCACTTGAAGATACTATCTCGCAGTCGTTTAGAGTTGACTTTTTTTCAGGTACCATATAGTCAGTGATTAGTTTTTGTGACGACTGTTGTTTCACTAGACGCTTGTATATGCCCCGGTAGCCAGATATGCACGACTGAAGCTCCTTTTGGAATTTTGAAGTTCTTTCAGAATTGGCATTGATTGCAAGAAAATGACATTCTAATTTATGACAGAGTTCGAGTCCTGCATAGATTTTATCTGCTGTCATATGATCGGGTTCTCTTTGAAACAGAGAGCTTTCTCTGAGAGAGAGCTTGCATATGACATAATTATTTTGTATTTTTTAAAATGTCGAACAGAGAGTTTGGGAAATGGACTACTCATATAAAAAATAAAAAAAAAACTAAATGACCGATCAATCCTACTGATTTTTTTATTGATAACTTCGTCAATTATGTTCAATTTGATTGAAATTTTTATTTACTGCACACAAAAAAAATCGCACAAAAAAAGACTGCACAAAAACAGGTTTGAATGTATCTAAATTTCTATACAAAGCATTAAAATGACAAAATGCTTTTCTTAGAAAACTATCAACTGATTTTTGCATTACTATTATTGTACCAACTATTGATGCATGCAAATCAATTTCATTTGAACCAATAGAATTTCATGCAAATATTTTGTTAAATCACTTAAGGCAAAGTTTTTACACGATTTCTACTTTAAAACTAGGAAATTTTTGAAAAATCATATCTTTAAAACTTACCACATCTTCTAAATAGAGAAACTTTGATTAGCATTAATAAAATAAATTTTTCAATAATGTAAAAGAGCATTAGACTATATAATAGGAGCATGCATATCATTTGAAATTTAAACAAAACTTACCAGCATTACAGTCAAATCCCACTGTAGCATTAAAAAATAAACAATTAATACAATATGGATAAATTTAATTAAAAGAAAAACAAAAAATATATTACATGCAGAATTGCATAAAATTTTTCACAATATAACAAAATAAAATTTTTATATAATTAGTTATTTATTGTATATTCACCTAAAAAATAATGGTACGTACATATTAACGTCACAACAGCCAAATTTGTAGTATGGCATCATAACAGCAAGAGAACAGAGACAAAGTTACTTACATGTTTTAATTTGGAAGGGGGGAAACAATTCAGATTTTGGTAGAAAATGGCACAATTTGCATGGCACAAACTTGACTGTGGTAATATTAATACATAAGCACCAAAAAATAATAAAAATATTTTAGAAAATAGTATGTATGTTGCATATTTACATAAGAAAATCAAATGAATATACACATTTTAATATAGTTATTACCTATTAATATTATTTAAGTAGACTTTGTATTGTTTTTAGAATATAATAAATTAAAATATATGCATGGTAAAATTTCAATTTCCAAAACAAATTGATAAAAGATTTTATAATAGCATTTTGCAGCCAAAATTTTAAAAAGACGTCAGTAATGTAGCAATTTCAGACTTTTGAAAGCTGTACATTTTGTTTTCTCCTGATTATTATAAGAAAAGAATTTTACATCCATTGCTCATTTTGTGTTTTCCTAAAATAAGATTGATAAATACCTTAAGTTATAATAATGTCCCTTAAAAATTTATCACAAGATAATGACACAAATATGTCTTATCTGTTATACATAAATTATGAGAAGTACGAAAGAAATGTTTTTTTTAAAAATATATCTTAGGTATAAGAATTTATAATTGAGAGTATTATTGTGACTTATTCTTTCTTGATCTATACTGTTTTAATGTATTCGTACATAGAATTTAGCCTTTAGATAGAAAAAGAAATTTAATGTGTGTCTGTATATATATATGGAAGAAATTTATAAAATACATCAAAAACAAAAAGCAGAAAATAAAGAACATAACAAGAAATAATGTAATAAAAATAAAAAAGAAAAACATGAAGATCGAATCTATAAAAAGATATAAAAATAAAATACAAGAACCTAGCGAGTCAAAAAGCAATTTCGGACTTAGGTCCGAATAATTGGGGTTAAACTAGTTTGAATGCGCTGACCTTCCTCCTTTGCAACTCGGTAGGAAAAACCAAAATTAATTAAATAGAAATTCGAAGCATAAAAATTCAAAGTATAAAAAAATCTCACAGAAAGTATGAAAAAACAACCGACTACGATTCAGCCAAAAATTCTCCTAAAATGTTTAAGCAGAAAATTACTAAAAGAACTGCCTAATAAAAGGATTTTTCAAAAGTTCTGCTCACAGAGCTTTTTCCAAGAAATCCAACAGTCTTGAAACCAATGGAAAACTACTATTCATTGTGTTAAAAATCCATATTATACCTAACCGCATCCTTTAAACCAGCCTGTAAAGACAGACGCTAAGAGAGATGACAATCAAATTTAGTAGGCTATAATTTGGTTGGTTTGTCAAAAATGTAGAAATTTGGTTGGTTGTCAAAAATGTAGAAATTTTTTAATGTATAAGATTTTCAAGACGGTTGCAGAAAAAATATAAACTGTGAGGAGAGTGTTATAACAGAATCTTCACAGCAAAACCACTAATATGCTGACTTTGAGATCCTATTGTTGTGTGGTGGTTTTGTAATCAGAAGTAGCAAGACGATTAATGTATTTGTGATGAATATAAGTTCTTAAGAAGTTAAAAGGATAGTCATGATCTAAGCAGCACTAGAAAAATTTCTTGATATTATTAAATTTATATATTTAGTGGGTAGTTAAGTTATGATTCCTAAGTAAAAAAATTCAAAACAATATTTCTGTAAATTGATAGATGAAAATTACTGTTCCATACAGGAATTTTAATTACATGGAAACTAAAAGAATCTCTTTTGTCAAAAATGTTACAGACTACTCTATTGTCAATAAGATGCAAGTCTAAATCCAAGAATTCAACCATATTAGAGTTAAAGTTAGTTTTAAGAAGGTTGAGATTGTCAGGGTAGAACATAATATTTGGTTTGAATTCACTATTTTTACCAAAAATTATTATATCTATATAACGATAAAGTAAGTAAGATTCATTAACAAATATGATTAATTTCAAAAAAATATAAATACAGGTTAGCTAAGCAATTACAAATATATATATATGAAAAACAGTTGGAAATAGAAAAATATATTGTGTTTTAAACAATAAAAGCAAGAGTAGCATTGAAGAAAAATTTAACTTAACAATTAATTGATAAAAGTAAAAAAATACAAGCAAACTGTTTATTCATTATTATTATGAGAAAAAAAATAATAAAATCAAAAGCAATTATTATTATAAAATGAGAACAATATTTTATAAATTAAATAATACTTTTTCTGATGAATGAATCTTTGGAAGATGAAAAACACTTCCTGATGAATATAAAATTTTATCAATCACTTTGAAATCTTATACATCTGCTATATTTTTTGTATGAAAAAATATAGCATCTAAATGAACACCAAAAGTTGTTAATTTCACAATGCCTAAAAATTGTAGATAGTTCCAACTGTAATCAATATTGTTTACAGTTGGAATAATCTATAATTTTTCTTAGAAATAAAAATAGTTTAATTAGTTTGGATAAAATACATTTCTAGCACTTTCTAAGATTTTGGTCTTTTAGTTGATTAAAAAAAAAAACTTTGAATGGAAAAATCTAGAAATAATGAATAAAACTAAATGTAAAAAATAGTATAAAATTACGCTTTGTGTAACTAGTAAATAGTACAACTCACATTAATTTTGTTTTAAAAATTAGATATTTTTATTACTTTTAGATCAGTACAGATGAACAAAAATAAATGTAACAAATTGAAAGGAAAAGGACATACTTGTTGCATAGTTATATCCCAATCTGTTGGCAAAACAGGGAATTTTCTTTTAGTAAATATTGGAACATCTTGATCCATTACTTGTGGTGGCATAGGATACACTCTAATTACATTTAAAAATATAGTATTGGAAGCATCTAAAAAATATAAAAAGGTAATATTTTACTGCATCAATTTTATTAGAAAAATGTAGAAAAAAAAAATACTATACAACAATGACTTGAAAATTATATAAAATAAAAATAGCACATAATATAAAAATAAAACAAGTACTATAAAAAATATTTTTTTTAAATAAATTCTTACTTAGGTCAATACAGAAAAATTTGATTTTAGCTAATTAAATTTAATTAATGTGAATATATATATATATATAGGGAGAATGAACTAATATTAGGAATTGAATTATTAAAAATTCAAAAGGATGCAATAAAATATAAATTCTAAATTTGATTTGTAGAAATGTAATGACATGTTCATAATTAAAATCTTTGAAACCTAATGAGAAAAAAGTTACAAACTGAAAAAAATTAGATTTTTAAAATTTTTTTACTGTAATAAAGCAAAAATCTAAATCATAAGCACAACCAAAGATCAACCAATTACATTTTTAAAATATGTGAGAGCTATTTAAAATAATCTATGAATTGTAAGTTTAAAGACTCTATTAACTTTTTACACACCAATGTTCCAATATTGGAACATCAACTTAGAAATTTTCTGAAAAATTCAATTTTATTCATATTGTTCGATAAAAATTTTTTTGGAGACAAAAAGTATGGATTAATTTTTTGAAATTGAAGTACTGTTGCTAAAGTAAATAGTCTCTCTGAGAAAAAATTCTAAATAATGCATTTTTTTCTACTTTTGATAGGGCAAAATTCAAAATTTCATATAAAATTCAAGATATAAAAAATATTTTTATTATTTGGTAAAAGTAATTAAAAATGATCATTTTAACTATGGACATCAAGATATCATAAAAAATATCGTTATTTTTTTACTATCGGTTTTGAAATTTTAATGCTCCAAAAATGGAACATTGGCGTGTAAAGGTATACTTTTTCACACCATGCAGTTATTATGTTTACAGTTCACAGAAGAGTGGGAAAAGGTTTCTGAATGCTAAAAACTTATAGTATGTGTCGGAAGAAAATATTTATGACTTTCGTATCGTTTCGGCTCTCTCTCTCTCAACCCCTTTCAACCGTTGCTGGACAATCTCAAGTGAATTTCTCAGCTGCAGCAAAAGTAACTACCCCGTGCGTTTGTTGATAGTTAGATGTAGCGTATGTCTTATTTGTAGAAGAACGTCACATACTAAGGTCATATTATTTTGTGTGTCGTCAGTTAGCGAATATCCATTACTCTGATAAGATGACGCATTTATAGCCATTCCAGATTGTAGAAGAGGCTTTGGAATATTTTTATACACAATCAGATGAAGAACTTTTTTTTATTTGTCAGTTTCTCCTAGAAGAAAGTGGGTGATTTACTGACGAGGAAGATATCAATGAAGATACTTTTCAGTCTGTTCTAACAGTAGATGTTTGTTGCAAAATCGAAATTTCTGCAAGAATAGATGATGATGAAATACCTCCTCAGAAAAGCTCAACAAAAAAATGCCTCAAGTGCGAAAAAAGATTGCTTGAGAAATGTTTTCCTAGCTATACATGGACAGTAAAAATAGTTTAGGACATAAAAAAACACATAAGAAAAGACAATAATATATTTTGTCTTTATTTCTCATTTTAAAGAATTTTGGTAAATTGGTATTTTTCTAGTTTTTTTTTGTTGCTTTATTATACTATAGCTTTGAGAATTTTGATATGAAGGTTATTTGTTTATTTCTTTGTCCTACTGATGCTTTCCTTTGTTTCTAATAAGTGATTGTAATTTTCTGAAATGTATAAATTCCTGTTAATAATTTATATTTTAAACTTAATCTGCTTTATTTTGGAATTATATTTAAAAGTTTACTTCAGATGTGGCCCAAACAGGGGACACCCATCGGGGAACCTGTCCCCCCCCCCATCAGGGTACATTTAAAAAACTCTGCAGGGAAAAAATGATAGATTTCTCTCGTTCACACACAAACTTTTAGTTCTTTTCCCCCATTTTAATTTTAGATTTTTTAGGCCCATTTTAATTGTTTGGTGGATATCATGCCCCTCCCCCCTACAACGGGGAGGGGGGGGCTGAATGATGAAACCCTGTTGGGAAATGTTTAATTACACCTCTTGTTAAGATACTACTTCTTAAAAATGTATATATAACTGATTTTTTAATTTAAATGTCATTGGTCGTACTCTTAAAAAACATGTGAAAAAACTAAATGGTACCCGCCAATGTTCCATTTTTAAAACATGCTAAAAATCTTAAAAATTTTTTTCTTTTCTTTTATAGATTTTATGTTTCAATTTTAAGTCGATTTTTATCAAAATTTAGTTTATGTTACTTTTCAATCATAGTGCTGCGTTTAAAGGGTTAAGGCAAATCTAAGTAAAAAAATGTATTCTGTCTATAGAAAATAGTTGAGATTTCAGATTCTTAAAAAGACAAAAAATACTACAATAAACAAAAATCTTATTAGAATTCTTAAAATTTTTAAGCATTTTTGGATATTATAAAAATAATACATGAAATAAAATGGCATGGATTATATAAAGTAAATATTCTTAAGAAAAAAAGTTATGAGTACGAAAAAAAAAAGTAGCTGAATAATTAGAAAACTACAACAGGAATTTATTAACATACATTTTTTTACAACTATGGCACAACAGCTACCACTAGAAATATTTTAGTATTGGCTCCTTCCTTCATTTGTGGAATTTTTAAACCTCATACAAAAAAAGTTAGCCCTAATTTCTTGCACTCCATTATTTTCTTTTACCTATAATTTTTGAATGAATTTTGTTAAAATTGATAACCCCATATGTGTATGAATTCTTATTTAACTGCTTCAAATTTTTAATTTTTAAGTACCAAAATTAAAATGAAAGTGTCAGACAAAACTTTAACCCCTTGCCTCTCGCTTTCGTCAAATTCAAGGGGTGAAATTTCCCTCTCTATTTCCCATGCCCGTGATATTTCCAGGCTGGAGTGTTGAAAAGTTATTCACCATAAAAACTTGAAACAATCTATTTCTTAAGCCCAAAATATTGTTTTTTTCTTAATCTATACACCAGATTATTTTTAACGTGTTTAGTATAATTATTTATTTTTTTAACTAAATGCAGCACAACAAACATGTATATTAGCGATATCTTTGATTGTTGCGCTCTTCATAAAAACACATGGGTAAAAATTCTGGGAAAAAACTGACAAAAATATATATATTGTTACGTAGATCGGGGTTCGAGGATTTTATGCAGAAGCAGTCGTAAGCAACAAGACAGTTCTTTGCGAGCGATGTGTATTTATTGGCGTAAATCAATCCTTACAAATACAGGATTCAACAGCAAAGTTCACAGAATAAATAACAGAAAGATTTCACACCTTCAACAGCGCTCAGACACAATAAACAGTGTCTAAAATACACGTTTGTAAATGATTATTCACAAGCACAGCCGATCTGATTAAATTCAAGGCAATTCTATTAATCGCTAATCAAAACAATGCTTACTACTCGCTGGTTGAAATCAGACTGACTGTTGCGGCGAGTCTCTCTCTATTTATAGCAGAGGCCGAAATTTCTGGAAAGATGCGCTCGCGCCACAGATCGTGAAATTAATGGATTTTTCTACTAATTTCTAGAAGAATCCAGAGGGTCCCGAACTCGCCAATGTCGCCAAAAATGGTGCCAACTTGGCTCTATCGCCAATATTTCGCCAAGTTCCCATTGAATTGCCATTATAACGCAAGGGACGGCTTGCTTGTGAATATTACAATCTTAACATGAAATAAATATAGAGTAATATAAAGGCATTGCACATCCAAATCCAAATTATTTACATTATTTTATACAAAATTTGTAACATTGCCCCCTCCTCAAAGACTGCACGTCCCGGGCAGTACAATCCCTGAGTAAGAGGCATATATTTACAGACATAACCTATTCACATAATAATCGAATATAAAGTAACAAATACTCAACAGCAAAAAGCAAATAAACTCAAAATACAAACATAAATTACAACACTAAAATAAAACTAAGAATTTAGAGTTAAATAAATCACATTATTTACAAAATAATTTGAGACCATGGTCTGAACTTACTTAGGTACCTTATTCTCCTTGGCCAAGGTAAGGGGCTAGCCTATTATAATGTATCACCTTCGGTTTTGTGTGTGGTGATTTCTGTATCCGAACCACAACGTCATTCAGTCTTTTTAGGACTGTGTAAGGACCTTCCCAGTTGGTCTGCAACTTCGGAGAGAGTCCTTTGCGACGTTTCGGATTCCATAACCACACTTTGTCGCCTTCGTGAAAGTCGTGTCCGGTTGCTCTTGCGTCGTATCGGGTCTTCATCTTCTCTGAAGCCATGCCGATTCTTTCCCTAGCCAAATGATACATTTCCTCCATCCATGCCTGGAGTTTCTCGACATACTCCTCAGGGGCCAAAGGAGCATCTGGTGGCCGGCTGAACAAGAGATCTCCAGGCAAACGAAGATCACGTCCGAAGAGCATCTGGGATGGGGAATAGCCAGTGGTCTCGTAGACGGCACTCCGGTAGGCAAGCAGGAAAAGAGGCAGTTTCTGGTCCCAGTCCTGTTGATTACTGGATACCAGGAGAGAGAGGCTGTTCAGGAAGGTCCGATTAAACCTCTCTACCATGCCGTCAGACTGAGGATGTAAAGCTGTTGTCCGGGTTTTGTCAATGCCGAGTATCTCACACAGTCTCTTGCAAACTGCAGAATCGAAGTTCCTTCCCTGATCGGAGTGCAGTTGTAGAGGAACTCCGTATCTTGAGATCCAATGTTGAACTAGAACCTCTGCAACAGTCGGGGCCTCTTGGTCGGATATAGGATAGGCTTCAGGCCACTTAGTGAAGTAGTCCATGACAACCAGGATGTTGTTGTTGCCATCTGATGATCTCGGAAGTGGGCCTAAGATGTCGAAAGCTATTCATTCAAAAGGCGCTCCCACATTATACAGCTGGAGTCGTCCTCTGGTGCATTTTCTTGGACCTTTACGTGCAGCACAGGGATCACATGTGCGACACCACTTCTCAACGTCACTCTGCACATTGTTCCAGTAGAAGCGCTCTCGGACTTTTCGTAAGGTCTTCATAACACCAAAATGACCACCAGTTGGACTGCCATGGAGTTCGCTTAGGACTGTCGATATTCTTGTCTTTGGGAGAATTAATTGCCACCTGAATGCTTTTACGTCGTCAGACTCCCATTTTCGATATAAAACACCATTTCTCAGGTGCAGAGAGTCCCAAAGAGCCCAGTAACGCTTCGTTGTAGGATGGAAAGAGGCGATGTCTTGCCAGCTGGGCTTTTCATCAGATGACTCTTTGAATTCTATTACTGGTTTAATTTCAGGATCAGCCAGTTGATCTTTTCGAACGCTCTCGTCACACCACGGGTCCAATTCCGATGTTGATGGTGTGGTAACTTGGAGGACTACTGGATCCATTTCGCCAAATTTCTTTTCGACTCTCGAGCAGTATTTGCAGCTCTCAGGACAGGGTCTTCTCGAAAGAGCGTCTGCATTTCCGTGTGCTGATCCTTTTCTGTTTTCACACACTCTCTTAGACTCGATTACACTTGCACGGTGAGGATCTTCCTGATTTACTCGAGGGCAGCTACTTCTCAGATGCCCTGCTCCACCGCACCCCCAGCACTTTGTGTAGCAATTTTCCTTATTTGTTCGGGGGCAGTTACTTCTGAGATGCCCTGATTCACCACACTCCCAGCACGTGATGATACGTCTTTTCTGTTTTGGACGTTGAGCCATTAAAGCTTGAATTTCATCTCTTAATTTCTCAATCTCCTTTATCCACGGAGATTCACAGGGCGCATCTGCAGGCACTCTTGCTCCTCGGATGGAATGGTTGTCCCTGAAACTGGCTTGAGTGGCGGCTTCAAATTTCAGGGCATATAACAAGGCAGATTTTAGATTTTGAACATCTGCTATTCTTACAGCCCTTTGCATTTCTTCATCTTTCAGTCCGTCCACGAAATACTCGAGGGAATTCATTTCCCGCACATTTGCTGAGAAAGCTAAGTTGGCGAGCCTTTTTATTTCAAAGGCATACTCTTTCAAACTTTCACCGGTTTTCTGAATTCTTGTTTTCAACTGCAGGCAAGTGTAGTCTTTGGGGTATTTCTGTCCGAACTGAAGATCCAGAGCATTATAGAGCAAGTTCAAATTTAACAGCTCTGTGTCGGGAAGAGTCAGCAGTACTTCAGCGGCTTCTCCTCTAAGGGATGCTGCTAACTGACATGCTTTGACCCGTTTTGTCCATCCATTGGCTTCAGATATTATCGAAAATTGAGTTTTATACACCTCCCAGTTGGTTTTTCCATCATAGGTGGACAGCTTGACTGACACTGGAGAAGCAGGCACAAACTTGCTTTCATTCGTCGTATTCCCGCAAGCCAGAAGCTTGTTTTCAAGATCTTCCACCCTCTGTGATATAAGGCTAAAATTTCTGGAAACTTCTTCTCTGATCGTTTCTATTTTCTCCTCCACTTTCTTTTCCATTTTCTCTTCAACTACTGCGATCTTTTCCATTTTTACGGCTATTCTCTCTTCCACACTGTTCATTTTCTCTTCAACATTATCTATTTTTTTTTCTAGAGTATCTCTCAGCTCTTCTTGACCTTTTCTGGTCTCTTCTTGGCTCTTCTGCACATTTTCCAGACCTTTCTCCATTCTCTCTCTAGTCTCTTCTCGACTTTTCTGCATTTCTTGTTGGCCTTTCTCCATTCTATTCTTTAACTCATTCTTTGTCTCTTCTTGGCTTCTTTCAACATTTCCAATGCTGCTTTTCAAGGCATTGATGCCTTCCATCAGAGCCTTCAGTTGCTCATCCATAGCTCTTGTTATTGGCATAAGATCCCACTTCTGACGCCAAATTGTTACGTAGATCGGGGTTCAAGGATTTTATGCAGAAGCAGTCGTAAGCAACAAGACAGTTCTTTGCGAGCGATGTGTATTTATTGGCGTAAATCAATCCTTACAAATACAGGATTCAACAGCAAAGTTCACAGAATAAATAACAGAAGGATTTCACACCTTCAACAGTGCTCAGACACAATAAACAGTGTCTAAAATACACGTTTGTAAATGATTATTCACAAGCACAGCCGATCTGATTAAATTCAAGGCAATTCTATTAATCGCTAATCAAAACAATGCTTACTACTCGCTGGTTGAAATCAGACTGACTGTTGCGGCGAGTCTCTCTCTATTTATAGTAGAGGCCGAAATTTCTGGAAAGATGCGCTCGCGCCACAGATCGTGAAATTAATGGATTTTTCTACTAATTTCTAGAAGAATCCAGAGGATCCCGAACTCGCCAAAAATGATGCCAACTAGGCTCTATCGCCAATATTTCACCAAGTTCCCATTGAATTGCCATTATAACGTAAGGGACGGCTTGTTTGTGAATATTAAAATCTTAACATGAAATAAATATAGAGTAATATAAAGGCATTGCACATCCAAATCCAAATTATTTACATTATTTTATACAAAATTCGTAACAATATATTTTAAGATTGTATACATTATACAGTTAGAGTCAAGAAGTAAATTGGATTGTACTTTTAGTATTTTTTTGTCACTGACTACAATATAAATATTGGAGCAGTAGACATTGTAGACCAATTTATTGGAGGTTACACTGTTGCTCTAAAACGAGGTAAGAAGTACTATAAGAAATTTTTTTTTTATTTGTTAGATAAAACTATTCTGAACTAGTACTTATTTATAAAAACAAGGAGGTAAAAAAAATCACATTTTATGTTCGTTTACCTTTAGTAGATGAACTTATAGAAAAGTATTCTATACTAGAAACCACTGCAAAAAGAGGCCGGCCAAATTCGGAGAATAACCCTAACCGTTTGATTAAAAGACATTTTCTTACAGATACTGAACCCTCCAACTTATAAAAAGTGGCAACCATCAAGAAAATGCAAAGCTTGTTGTTCCATAAGAGATGGAAACAATAAGATATGCAGAAAGGAATCTCAGTACTACTGTCCAGTTAGTGATTTTGGCCTTTGCATCTCATGTTTTGAAATTTATCACACAAAAAACTACTTCTATTTATTTATATTATTTAAAAGTGTAGTAAAATTCATTTAATGTTTAAAAAAACATGTTTTTAAAAAATTTTCTTCTTTGTTGGAAAGCCAACATTCAGTGATTATAACCCTAAATGTGTGCTTTACTTAAAAAATTAAATTTCGTACTTCAAGCTAAAAATTAATCCAAAAATTAAAAATGAATACATATATTGAACATGTACTTAATTTTATATAATTTTCTTGAATAAAAAAAATAGGCACTTTTAGGACCATTTTTTCCAAATTTATCCGATTGTTAAGGGGTTAATATGTATAGAAATGACAATGAGTTTTGGACAGTAAAAGAAAGAAAGAAAACTAGATGTTGATGTATAAGTGATACATAACAATGGATTGATAAATTGTTTAAAAAAAATGGGACAAGTATAAATAAAAAAATCTTTTCCTCTTACAATTTTGATTAACACATGCCTGCCTTACAGAATGGTTCACATTAAAACTTTGTCGGGGGTGCATTTTTTCCTGTTTATTTTATTTTGAGAACAATTATAAGTTTGTTTTCAACAAATGTACAATAAATTAAAGGACATTCTTTGTTTATAGAACAAAATCAAAAGCTCTTAAAAATTTCATTATATTATTAAAAATATCCTTTAATATATGTAAGTAATATAAACATGCAGCAACATTTATGGTAATAATATAGTTAGTAAAATTACTTTTGAGTTACATTTGCTGATATTTATTTTTAATTCACAAGGCAGCACCAAAAGTTGTTTTAAGTCAGGGGTTCTCAAACTGTATGTTGCAAAACCCTGGGGAGCCATGGCTTCTTCACAAGGGCATTGCAGAATTTAAAAAAAGTTTAGCTTTTGTTTATATTAATTCATACTTTGATTCAGGTAGAGCATCATGGAAGCCTTTTAGTTCAATAATTTTGAAAAACTAATGAATATTCAAAAATTTCAAATTGAATGAATATTCAAAAATTCCAAATTGAAAAATTCATTGAAAAAGAATTGTTAACAATTTATTAAGAAAACCAATACAAAAAATTATAATATTTACTTTAGCTCTATATCTTTATAACTACTATAAAAAATTAAAAAAACTAAAAAAAAAAATATTGAACAAAATTGTTTACATGTATGCATTTTTTTCCCTATATTTTATGGCAACAAAAAGTGAATTTAATGCATATGTTTTCTTCATAACAATTATGAAATTAGACATCAATTGTTCCCTTTTTTTAATCGCCACAAGAAGTTAAAAATGTTCAATTTCAGAATATAGTTATGGAAAGGATACAAAACTTAACAGTGGATGGAAAACAATAATACAGGGGGGGGGGGGGAGAAAAGAAACTAAAGAAAAGAATTTTTAAATGAAAATACACTGTGAATATATATTTAAAAATATTAATTTATTGAATCATATTTTACAAAGGTAAAAATGGAAAATCATTAATTATGTTTACTTGCATAAGAAAAAAATTAAACTAGAAATAATATAAATTAAATTTATAGAAAAATAAACTGATAACTATACTGGAGCTAAGTATTCCTTTCAAGCTTGCTTATTATAAACATTTGCCTAACTTCATTATTATCAACAGCATGGGTTGAACAATTTCATAGAAAAATATTAGGTTATATAATAAAGAATAATCCCCATACAAAAAGCATTTTTTTAAATCAAAGTATAATGAATATTTAAGCTGAACTTCATGCTCCTTTTATACCTTCAATAAAAATTAAAATTTCTTCAAAAAAAAAAAAAACCACCAATTAAATATAACTTTCACAATTAAAAAAATTTCAATATAACATCCATGAATATTCAGAAATGGATAATGGTGAATGCTACTTATGGTCTATTTGCAAGGAGCTGAGTTTTTTAGAATGGATTTTGAATGAAAATTATTCTGCACATGAATGAAAACAGAGCTGAAATGCAAAGCTGTAAAAAGGTTATGGGAAAGTAAAATATTATGAAATTTATCATTTACAGAAAGAAAAAAAAAAAAGACTTGAAATCCTTTTAGAACTTACTAATAGAAATAGAGCATTTTCCACTTCTGTTAAGCTCATCTCTGATTTTATCCATGATAGATGGAAGTTGAGCCTTAGTATGTTCTTTAAATAAAAATTCATCTTCCAACTAAAATGAATTTTTTTCATTACTCTTAAATTATATGAAATAGAATATAAATATAAGTAAATTATGCTTAATTTAATACCATTTACATTACTTTACAATAAGTACATTTAATTTTTAGAAAAATATTTTAAAGATAAATCATAAAATATGCAGTTTTGAACAGCCAACAAATCTATCTTGATGCTCTTTTTGGTTCAGCACAGCCGACTAAAGACAATTTCCATGCAGCATAATAATTGCAAATTAATTCCATCATCCAAACAGTTTTAACAATTTAAGTTGGAAAATATAGAAATGCATTTATAACTAAGAAATGGTTTCTCCACAAACCTTCATCTAATTCTATTTTTAAAACATTTACTACTCAGATGAAACGTCTAAGACAAGTTATCTGTAAATCAGATTTCATGGTTTTGAAAAAGTTATTTAGCAGTATCTGTTTCTTTTCCTTTTAAAAAGGAGTTAAATATAAATGTTGACACAAAAATTTCTGACACATCTAATACTGGAGGAGAAAAAAGCGATCAGAAACTGAAATCATAACTCTCTAAACTGATACAACCTTACTCCAGGTAATTGAGGAACACTTCTGAAAATACATCAAATAAAAATATTCCAATATCACAAAATGCAACAAATATATCTACTTTATACTCTTATCTTGGCTGCATATTTATGAGAAAGGGCAATTTCATATTTAAAGTTCACAAAGACTTGACATCATTCTAAATTCTCATCAATATTCTGGATACACACAAATGGGGGAACACTTCACTGGAGACAGGCAGACACGAGACTTTGCATTAGTGATAAGATAATATGTACTTTTCTAAGGCAACTTTTCAATCAATAAATTTTAATAAAATATTATGTTGGTCATAAAAATTTCCTCCTAATTGTCATTTATTAATATACACATTTGACTGTCATGCATTTAAAAAAGGGGAAAATTGCTTCTATATAGAGAGAGACGTTATGCAATCAAACAGAATATTCCAAATACAATAAGAAATTATACCAAAATCTGAAACATACCAAGTAACAATAAGAAATAAATAAGTTTTAAAAACTTCAAAAAGTTAGAATATACAGCACTAAAATATACAGCTAAAATATAAATAGTTATGATACATTTTTTTAGGGAACGAAATTCCTTCATTTGACAAATATTTAGAAAAAGAAAGTTCAAGAAAATTTTCAATTTTTGAGATCACATTTATAGGTCTTTTCTAAAAAAGCATAAAAAAAATGATACTATTGTAACTGTGACATCATTTATGTTCTTGTGTAAGCTGCTTAAATATTTGTTATTGGCACTGCATATTCAAATATTCATGTTACTTAATCATTACAAACAATGCAATATCTAATTATGCCCATATTTTGAACTCAAAACACAAGCAAACATGTTAGTCACCAAGGGATCTTTAGTTCAAGTGCCAATATAAGCTGTTGCACCTGACCATTTTCCAAATTATTATAGCAACACCTGAGTTAATGCTTATATAAATATCTCAACATGTCATGCCCTGTTCAATCAGTGCAAAGCAATATATAAGTTATGGTTCATTAAAAAACCTGTTTATTATTAACAATTAGCCATTATTAACAACTATGTCCTTTGGTAAATGTGAAAAATATTGTACATTAACCAATGATTATTCATAATTACCAATGATGTTAGGTCAATGTAATTAATCAGGTATAATTTATATATTTAAACTTCAACTCTAACCTAATTTTTTCACTGTTATATGCAGTAATAACGAATTTGTCATTGCAGACATTAGTACAGTTAAAAAAAAATCATGGATTAAAATAAAGTACTGATTTTTACTTTCTACTTAAGTTTTTGATTTAAAATAACAGCCCTAAAAGTTTAGTTGGCATTTTATATTTCATCATATCTATTCATAAATGATAATTTTTGAAACCTTGATGATTTAATTATTTATATATATACACACATTGAAAATATCATTATATTGACCAAACCCTATTAGAAATTAAGTTAGTAATAACCAATCCATGTGATCCCAATTCTCATAAATTATTCCCTAACCAGTTCATTTGGTTAACAAGTTTTTATATCAATAATAACCAATTAATCATGTTGACTGCAACATTTACACACACATACATATGGAAATTACAATTTTTCTTTGCAAAACTTAGCATACAGCAATTTAAAAAAAAATTAATTTATTACAAGTTAAAATTTAAATTTTTCTACAAAAAATAGTAACACAGAATAAATTGGTGCAAAGTGATGTATTGAGAGTTAAGATGAAGGCTGTTCTGTTAAATGTAACATGTAATTTTTGTACAGATTACTAAAGTGTTAATAAGAATATACTTCAGAACATAATTTAATAAACCTAAATTAAATTACTTGGAATGTTTTTTTATGTAATTTGTATCTATTGATGCTGAAGTTTTATTAGAGAACTATCTTGAGCACATTTAATTTAAATATCTAATTTTTAAAAATATCCATCCTAAAATGAGGTATGCTTTAAATATTGTGGATCATATATTTCTCTCTCTCTCTTTATAAAGCATTAACATATAAGCTGCTTTTTATCTTCTGTAAAGCTATATGAGTTAAATACTCATATGACTGTCTATAAGTTTTTGGTATGGCCTTAATGACAGAAAATAATCGCTGCCTCAAGTTAAAGCTCAAATCTGACACCCTTACAAGACAGATATACCTTTTAATACAACCAAAGCACATAGTTTATAAAAAATATAATACATAAATATAATTAAACTTGAAAAATAATTTCAAGTTTAATTACTTAAACTTGAAAAATATTAACTCTATGATTGAAAAAAAAAAAACTTAAAAACCTCATGTATTTACCATCAAGTCAGGTGTTAAACTATCAACCAATCTCATAAAATCAAAAGACATTGCAAAATAAAAAAAATCACTAAATATTGTTGTTTCTGCATATGCATGAAAACAAATTCCTGTGCATGCTTCTTCCATAATAGCCCCCTTTCTATAAATTGGAGAAATTTTAGAAGAACTAAATACTGTATTCAAATAAAATATATATACTGGAAATAAAAAATCTAATAACATCTAGATTTTTCATGCAGCCAAAATAATGTAATTAAATTCAAAATCATACCAAATAAATCTCCATGTAAACAATTCCCAATAATATTTATCTAAATGCTGTCTTGCAGATTTGCGATGTTTTTTGTTTTGCTATAAAACCCATAGTCTTTTGGGTACTTGCATACTAAATTGTATTTTTAGAAATTCTCAACAACTTCTGTTTCACAGAAAATAGGCCCTAAATTCTAATAAGTTTTCACAACAAAATAAAAGATGAAAAATATACCAAATTATAAACAATGTTGTTACTTTCGAGCATGTACAATTTAGATTTTTGTGTTTGAGCATGCATGGGAACAGAAGAACCTATAAAAATTTGTTCTTACATTTGAACATGTACAAACAAGATTATTACATTTTAACATGCATGGGAATAGACTTGTACTATTAATTCCATATCATAGCATTTGGGGATTTTTTTTTTTTGACTTGACAAAATTAATTAACAGCATAATAAGCACCCATCTCATTATATTTGAAGGGGAAAAAAAGAAAGAAATCATCTATATGTATTGTTTTTATAAACTATTACAGAAGATTTATTTCATTTCAAAACAAAAATAAATCTTTTTTTTTTTGGCAAGTTAAATTTATGGTTTCACAAAAGAGGCTGCATTTCAGATATTTGGAAAATACTTTAAAAAAAAATATCAAATTTAAGTTTACAGAAATATTTTACAGAAACAAAATTATTCATTTGAACAACAACATCTTATCTTTGTATATCTTTTCCAATTTCTTACAATCTATAGAAAAAATATTCTTCTTTCTATATAGGATCTGTATGAATTATTCTCACTAGAATTATTTTTAAAAAACCAAATTATTTCTATAAATGATATGACTAAGAACTGTACAAATTAATTTAATTTAGCTTTATAATTTTAAGAGTTTTTCACATTTAAATGTCCTACTTTTAATACATGTCCGATACTTATAAATTCAGGAAAAATCATTTCTTACAACTCACAATATATGAAATGTTCTTATTAAAACAAATTTTATTATGTTATAAAGGAGAATAATTAGGGAGAATTAAGCAATAATTTATTTTCCAAAATTTAATTCTTGACCTTTGTAAATTGAAAACATCACTAGTAAAGTTTTGTCATCATTGAAGCATCCATGTTTCTGAAAATAGTAATTAAACCATAGAAATAAATTTTTTAAACAATTCATTTTTTTACCATTAGCCATAAAGTGCCCATTTGATTTTGTATCCTTTGAAAATTTTATCAAAAGGAATAAAATTATATATTTTGGATGTTTAAATAACTATTTTACTTTTAACATAAGAAATTTTTAAATCTAGATTTTTCTTTCCCTATCAGAGAACAAATTTTACAATGTATTCAAATTACTCAAAAGAAAAAAGAAACCATCTTATAAATAAAAAATAAAAAAATCTTGAAAAGTTTGCATTTAAGAAAGTATTACTTTGTTTCAAAAATATCATGAATACATATCATTAAAAGTTTAGACAACATTGTACAATTTTTGCATAATCTCATAAAAAAAAAATTGTATGCGATTTCACTATTTTTTATCAATACACTTATTTCAAGCATGAACATATCCTGCAGCATTAAACTCAATGTATTTCATACATTAATAAAAACTTTAAACTTTGATAAATAACTTACTTCTAATTTGACTAAATAATTTGCTAATTTTCGTACAATTGGTTCATATTGCATTGTACGTTTTGAAGGATCACAGACAAAACATAAATTAAATATAAGTCGATTTCTAAGATACTTGGTATTTTCAATATGGATGGGATAACCTATAATTTTCCCTTTTCGAGCATTCCTAAAATAAGGAGAAAAAACAAACAAAAAATATACAATGACATTCAAATATGCATAATATTAAATGAAAATGTGTATTTAATAAAGAAAAAGATAGTCCATATAAGTAAATAATACTCTTGTATTATTTTAACTAATTTATAGAGAAAAAAAAATAATAAATAAAAACTGCTATTTTGTTCAACATTTCTAATTCTTCATAACAAAATTTAATGCTTGATTCCTTGCTCTTGCAGAAAACTAGTTGAATGGACAAGGTAAAAATCAGTTAATTATTTTTGAGTTGATTGGTAATTCTAATTTGAATATATTGATGTTAGTTTTTAAATGCTACCATTCCCACAAATACTTTTTACTCAAAATACTTCACTGCATACAAATCTGTTCTTCTGAGGCAAAATTGGAAGCAATGGTATTATTTTTCTTCTATTTTAAGAAATTTTTTAGCCATTTTGATAAAGGCAAGGGTGGAAAGTATTATGCCCAGAAATTATACATTGATAAAAAATAATAACAATACTTGCCTGGAATTCATGCGCATAATAAAATATCAGAATATGGGGACATCCCCATCAAAATACTTATGGTAGTATATAAATACTTAAAAAAAAATATATAAATTCCCAGACTCTTTTGCCAAAGAAAAAAGGAAAGAAAAGAAATGATGAGAAAAACTGCATATATACAAAACAAAATTAATGTGTTTTTTTGCCTTTTTTTAAATACTTTTAGATTACAATTATATATATAAAGAATATACAATTCATAGCTGAGATAAAACCATATTGTTTCAATTACTAGTTTAAAGTAACATTGATAACATCTTTATGAATATTAAAAGAAGAATAACACCAAAGAAAAATAATGCAACTGGGTAATGATATTAAAACCATTTTTATTACACTATTATTTTATTATGTATTCAGACAATATATTTACATGCATATATATATCTTCATTTGATTGTACTATCAAGACTTAATCATTTTACAGTTCAGGCAGGAGGTAAAATTTTTAAAAAATATAATACTTACGTATTATTGTAACCTATTGGCGACATTAAAAGAAACGAAACACATAATTGCCAATTCAGTGCATACAGCACAAAGGAAATACGGGTTGCCAACTTGGCAAGTTATTAATAGAGTTGGCAATTGTTGCAATAATACTAAGTACTAAAAATACTAATGCCAAGATATGAATGACATGGATAAAAGAATTTTCATTATGCTTTATAAGATTTGTTTTATGATATAGAAATTTAAAAATCACACTTATTTATTATGACAACCAATTAACTCAGATATTTTTTAAAAAAACAATGATATTGTTTTAAAACAATAAAATCTTCTGGTTTTTTAATTAGGAAATTTTGCTATAAAAATATTATCAAAAGCATTAGTTTTAAACGTTTATATATAAAAATGAAATAAAATTACATACTGCAACATTACACTATTTATAAAATTAGAGAGCAAGTAAAAAAAAAAAAAATTTTAATATTTGAATTTCTTACTTGAAACATAAATAAGAAAATAAAAAATAAAAATTCAAATTTGTTATGAGTTCAAAATAATATTAAACTCAACAATTGAAAAGCAACTTTTTTATGATTTAATTATTATTTTAACAAAAATATCAATATATCTTTATAAAATAAAACAGATAAAATTACTAAAAGTTAAAAATTTAGTAGCAAAAAATTACATGTGCTGCTGCTTGTATCAAGATTTGTTAACAAAAAGAATACAAAATACATTTAAAAAATATAAGAAAATCTACAAACACTGTTATAAGTTTCCTTTGTAACTCTTCTTTTGGGATAATGTAGCAGACATAAGAATCAAACAATTCTTTTGATACATAATCATTTGGGACCTATAATAAAACATAAAAATATAATGAAAATTTGGATTTAAAGCTGTTTTCACATAATATTTGGATAACAACACCTAAATTTCATATTGAAAATTCCTCTAGCAATAGGTACTATTATATTGACTAGTCAACCAAATAAAGAGCAAAATATTTTATCATGCTTCTAATTTTTAAATGAAATAACCTTTTGTGTGTGTGTGTTTTCCCATGCATAAAATGTGCTTTATATTTCATTTTTATAGTATACACTGAACGGGTTTAAATTTTATATGTTGGAGCAAAAATTACATATTTGTGAAGTTTTTCTATAAAGATGCTTTTAAATAAACATATATGCATGTGGTAAAAACATCACAAATTCATATGAAAATTAGAATTTTTTTTGTTAGAAAATATGTTCCAATTTAGTTCCAAGACTTATGGGAATTAAGTTATGATTTACATTATGGTCAGACATCCTTAATCTGGTATTTTACATCAATTTCCCAACTGACCATTAAATTCATTCAAGAAATTATAAATTTAATGAAAAGAGATTAACACATAAATCTTATTAAATATTTCTCAAGTGAGTTAGTTTAGAAGTCTCCCCTTTAAAAAAATGCTAATAAAGGGTAACATACCACTGAAAGGATAAAAGTCATGCTAACATAGAAAGAAAAAAAAAGAAAAATACATTTACCGTCTTCTACTCTTTTAACAAGGTTTATTACTGTAATATATTTTTAATCAAGTTAAAAATTAGCAAAAAAAATGTTTAATTAATTACAAACATTGATACTTTGTGCTGTGCATTAAAATCAAGCAACAAAAGAATATGTATGTGAGTGATTTTGTCCATATACTTTGCATTAAAACATTTACCTAAGAATTGTACCATTAATTCCAATTAAAAATAAATATTTATGTACATAGTTTAAAAATTGTTTTTGATATAGTTGAAATATTTTGTCTTCATTATTAAATGTTAATTTATTTTATATTTTTAAGAAGAATAACTAAATTAGAAAATATAAATTTTAAAATATCTTTCTCTATAATGTTAAAAACCCTAACTCTTTAGCATTAATTAAAAAACAAAAAGTCAGGTATTTCACACAATTTTTAACTATACAAATGAATGATCCATGTTCATATTGACAGGAAAAATTCACATTGATTTTACAACTTAAATATAATGTAAAATTAGAGGTGTCAAAACAGATTATCCATGAACTCAGTCAAATATTTAATAATGTGTACTTATGCATTAGCATTGCTGCAGCCAAATTCACACCATTTTTATCCAAAATCAGACCTATTTTTATTTTCAATTAAGACATGTAAGAATCTTTTTTGTTTTGATATCATGACATGATTCACATGGCACAAATTTTACTGCAGTGACAATAATATGTAAGTAGTAAAAAATGCAATGAGTAATTTGGGGTTTTTTAGTACAATATGTCAAAAATTAGTACACTCAACACTGCTTTCATTAGCCCTTTTTTTTAAAATGTTTATTTTTGTGTGCAACTTATGCAAAGTAGCATCTTTAAGAAATGTAGCATCTTCCACGTTCTTAAATATCAAAAATAGTTTTTATATGCATATTTTGAAGAATTTTCAAGCATCTAATATTTGATGTAAACAAATAAAATAAATAGAAAAGCTCCTAAGTGTAAATTAAATCTTTCCTTGTTTGAAAAACCAATTTCTAATGACAACAATAACAAAAAAACACAGGTTGGCAGAAGAAGATATCCATTTTTGTGATTTTAAGTAGATGTGATTCTATTTTTAACATGTAATAATCTTCCACTTAGAGGAATCCATGAAATAATAGGAAAGCCTACATCACATAAACAAATTATTGCTGTGTTAGGTAACAAAGTTCTTAACAAAATTAAAAATGACATAAAAGTAGCCATGTACTATAGTATCCAAATGGGCTGTACTTCTGATATTTCCCATAAGAAACAAACTTTAATCATAAAGTATGTAAATTTTGAAGAGATAAGATTAAATAGAAATGAGACATTCATATGGTTTATTAAGGACTTGCAAAAACTCTATTGAAAAGGCTATGTGAGCCTGATTTAGATATGAAATGCAGAGGGCAGGCATACAAAAAAAAAAAAGGTAGCAACATGAAAGGGAAATATAAAAGTGTACAATTAGAACAATTGCTCTAAGCCATCATGCAATGTATGGTCCTCGAATCACATTCTTTTAATTTATTAATTTGTGATGCTGCTTTCAGCAGTATATATTTTAAAATATTTAGGGGATATTGCAACACTTATGTTGTTTTCTGTGTCTATAAAAAGAAAAATTTTACAAAATCAATTAAAACATTATTCTTAGGCCATAATGTAACACTTGTTAGGAAACCAAAGTAGATTCAGTTAAAGCAGTGTATATACAGTTTGAACAAACTTGTAATGCCCTAGAAAAATGTACTGAAGAAAGCTACGATAATGCAATGGTATCTGAAGCTAAAAGTTTATTAGATTCAATACAAGAAATACCATTTCTAGATAAAGCAAAACTGTTAACACATAATTTGAATATTTCAAAACATTTTCCTGAAAAACAAATTTGAAAAAGGAAAAAAAAATTATACTTTGGATTAGCACAAGATGAAGTTAATAGAAAAAATGGTAGCAGAATATTTTTTAACATTGTAATTGATATTGTACAAATAGAAGATAGATTTAAAACTATATTAAATATTATTTCTGATTTCAAATTAATCCTGATAAAAAAATATTTTACAAAGACACGAATTAGAGAAAAATGGGCACTTATACATATAAGCGTCACCACAGCCAAAATTGCGCCTTGAGAATCGTTTTTCTTCAAATAAAATACATAAGAATCTTCATTGTTTTGATATAATAGCGTGATTCGCAAGGCACAAATTTTGCTGCAGTAACGCTAATACGTAAAAACTTTACGCTAAACCGAAAAATGTTTCAAAAACTTTACAAAATTTTATAACAAAGATGTAGACAAAACCCTAATGCTATGGAATTTATTTTTGAATAACTAAGATGCAAATGACTCACAATACACTTTGCAATACACACTAAAAATAATTATAATGAATTACTTTGAAATTTATTATAATTTAGTTAAAACGTTTTTACTTTGCGGTTACTGTGGAAAGTGTTGAACACTCTTTCAGCAAATTACAATTAATAATGAATTATCTTCCTTCAAGCACATGTGCGGAATGCTTAAATGCACTTGTTATTTTAAGAATAAAAAAACTGCAAAACACTGCTATTTTTAGGAAGAAATTAAAGCAATTACAAAAAGAAAATCTCGCAATAAATAACCATGCTTTAGTAATAAATGCTCACGCGCGTTCTTAATTTTTTTTTACTTTACAAAAAAATATAGGGCCCAGTCTGTTTTCTGCGTTTAGGCCCCTTTACAGAGAAGGTCAGCTCTGATAACAATAAAAAATATTCAAAACTCACTTGAAAAGTAATTTTAGGTCCCGTTGTATGATGAAATTCACTATAAAATATGCACTTAATAGGACTTTCTTCAATTTTTGCTTTAGCACGCGACATTGAAATAAGGGAGGAAGACAACTTTCAGATATTAATTAATTCCTTTTTTTTTCTAAAATCAAATTGTATCATCAAGTAACAAAGCCAATCGTGAAAATACCATATACATGCTGTACAACAATCTTGTTTATACTAATTGTTGTGGTTACAGCTAAGTCTGATTACAGTTATTATTTTGTGGGATGTGGAGTCACAAAGGCTATTATCCCAAAGTCTCATTACTTTTGCTTTGGAAAAACAAAATACTAAATTAAAAATCATTGTTTGAGCCCCTAGTGTGTACACAGACTAATTTTATGGGAGGGAATTACATTTTAAAAAATATGAACGGGAAAAAAAATTAAAAATTTGGCATGGGAGAGGATTTGAATCCCCAAAGCCACCCTTGCTTACAACATTTCTTTGTCTCTGATCATATTTGTTGTTGATGTTTCTTATCCCAGTTGACCGACAGAAACTTCTATATTTCATCCATGAACCCGTGAGTTTTCTTAAACAATGAAGAACTGTAGTTGGACTCTTATGGCAACCAATACAAGCCAAGATGTGGGCAGGAGCGGCTTGACTCATATTACGATTCCGACAAGGAGGGTAAAGACCATCCACATGCCATTGACCTCGAGTATGTCTACTGTGAAGCCTACCAAGAGTAGTTTTATCTCGGTTACTGCTTGTCCCAAGTAAAGCAGCACCAGCGTGATTTCCTTCAATCCATTCATGTACGGGTGTCTGCCTCCAAGAGGAACTAATACCTTGTTTGACCCGGGTAGCAATTTCTGAAAAAGTAAGGCAGCCACCATGTATAGAATCTTTATGGCTGCCCTCACGGACCAAACCATCTGCAATCTCCTTCCCGTAGACATTTAAGTGCGATGGTACCCACTGAAAAAAGATCTTAACATAGGCATTCAAGCTATTTAATAACTGGATAATACTCATTGTCGTCTGTCACCATGCCTCCACCATTCAAATGGATGCTGAATAGAGCATCGGCTATCACTCATTGTCCAAATATCTGTATTGACACTCTCATTAAAGCAAAACTTCAAAACCACCTCAATAGCTAAGAGTTCTGCCCGAAATACTGAGCAGAAGTCAGGATTTCTCTTACAGATCCTAATACCATTCCCCTTTTTGATGAAAATTCCACCTCCCGAATCCGCGCCTACTCCCATGCTGCCATCAGTATAGATCTGTAATGCGTCACACGGGACTGATCATATTTGAATTAAGTTATTAAAGATATTAGGCAACAAATGCTAGTATCCTTTTTACAGTAATTTCTGGATGTTAAACTTTTTTCGTAATTTTCTGGATGCCTATTTCTGCGCAATATAAAGACTTCTAATAACAGCAAGTTAAGCGTGATTTATAACCACTTTGATAATGGCCAGGCAGAGGCGGATTAACCGGCTGGTGGCCACCAGAGGCCCCAAGTGAGTGAGTGAATATTAACGTCCCACTGTTCAGCTACACGAGGGCTTTTGGGGACGGTCCGCGTAATTTTGAACCATGGTCAAGTGACGCGGACGACACCTGAGCTGGCACCCCCTCTCCTAACTACCACATCACACCAACGAGAGGACGTTTGAGCTGTCGATAGATTTAACGTGCATCTCTCCCCTACACGGTGGGTCTTCAGTGGAACTGGGATTGAACTCGTGACACGCTAGCCACGATCCGATGCTTAGACCACTTGGTTACCGAGGCCACACCAGAGGCCCCAAGCAAAGGGATTCTAGTTCAATGTTCAACAAAAAAATCTTGTTCCGATATTGCAACCGATGATTGCCTACGATTTGAATTGTATAGAAATTAGTGTTGCCCTCATAAAATATGTATAATTGCGGTTATAAACCGTTTTATTTACTTATTTATTTTGAAAAAATGTTTTCCAAAACTTTGGTTTTAAATATATGTTTTCGGTACCAAGTTGTTTAAAAATTTGATCCGAGATATTAATCACTATAAAAAACTGCAAATGTTTAGTTCTTTCAAAAGAATTTGGCATTTGAAGGTTCGTGATTTATTGTTATCTGGATTTTTGTGTTTATATTTTGAGAAGGTGGGGAAAAAGAGATCGAAGTATTTTGTATGTTTAATTCAGTTTTAATTCTGTCAGCATGACAGAAATAACGAAACATTTAAGTAAAATTGAGATTTCTCTTAACGGATGAACGAATCAAATAGTGAAATATAGAAAGGAAATTTTTTGAAAATAATGTAGAGGTTCTTTAGCTATTGAAATAATTGATTACTTTGATAGTTACATACTTTCATAATCTCTGAATTTTGATGGCATTTCTTACCATTGAACAACTTAAATTAATTAACTTGATAAATTAAAATGTCAGGTAATGTGCATCTTGTTCTTTAATTTTTATATTGTTTTGGTTTCATAGGATCATTTCTACACTATTTGCATTTCATATGTTTGATTTTTGAGGGGGGAAACGCGTGTTTCTAGTTTGAAAATACTTACTTTTAGTATTTCTACATTTCAATTTTTTCTTATGAAGGGAAAGGGACTGTGGACAGGGCCGGCCAAAGAGGGTGGTGAGGCGAAAGTTATGCACCGGGGCCCTAGCATGATAAACTAAAATGTACTCTTGCACATGAAAACTTGACAATATTCATATCGTACGAAATGTGCATTTTGTCGTAAACATTATTATTTTAAATCTCTGAAATTCAACAATCTGCAAATTAATTCTTGAAATCATGCAGACAGCAGATAAAGCATATAATAAGAGTGGGTTTCAAATTCTGTGAAACTTTCCTTCTTATCAGGGGCGTAGCTATCACCGTATCAATGATACAGTCCCCGGGCTAGCTACAGGGGCCCCGGACGTGTGTAAGCAAAAGTCGTATGGTCATATTAACAGAGTTCCTTTTTACGTTTACAAAATAGCACGTCACTGGCTTAAAACGATAAAAAATTTCCGGGTAAATTCTGAATTTCAGGACCCACAATAAAAAAAAAGTTTAAAAGCAGGTAAAATTACTCAAAATAATGAGATGACAAGGAGTGGTATCGGTTCGGAAAGCAAGAAAAACTTCTCATTCAAAGCAGATCGAGCGAAACGATCTTTCGATCGCTTCAAGTAAAATACAGATAACACTTAAGATTGGAAAAATCCATCGGAATGTTATTTGCTTGTACATGAAAATACCCCCTTCGTCTGTAGATTGATTGACTGTAATAAACACTGCATTAAGAAGCTACACGAAGGCTTGGCCCTTAGTTGGAAGTTTGTTCAGAGGGGGTCCAGTGAAACAGAATATTAGATTTTATTTATCCCGATTATCTTTTATTTCTGTAACTATCAAAAGACCAAATGTGCATTCATGGCCAGCAAGGGTTCGATAACTGCTTCCCGTTCTGAGAAAAGATAGGACCATCAGTCAGAGGCGGATTAAGGCAGTTGGAGGCCCCTGGCGGTAAAAAGTTTGAGGCCCATGGGCTCAAGAGTCGAAAGACTAAAATAGTGAAAAGAATCGCTTACTTTAAATTCTCAAAATAAAATGTGTTGATTATAATAAAACTCAACGGCTAAAGAAAAATCTTAATTATATATAAAAAAAATTAAAAACCTTAATGAAGAGCTTACAGTTTTGCTATACAACTTGATTTTTCTTTGTCAAATTCATCAATTATTTTTGCCACATCTATTTTGTCTAAAACATTTTGTTCTGTATTTTATATGACCATGTTGTTCAATTTGTCTTTTCTCCCATAGTATTTCTTAAATTATTTTTAATACGTTTTAAAACTGAAAAAAATCTTTCACCTGATGCATTCGATAACGGTATTGTTAAAAATATTTTCAAAAGTATTTCTACATTAGGATTTCTCTTGCAACTCGATAAATTTCTAGTGGGGGTATTCATTACATCTTTCTTTTATCTCTTACCCCAATTCATATCATCACAATTAAAAGATTCAATATCGTCTTTGTAAGTTTCCTTTAATTTTTGTGTAGTTTTCTTTTTAAGATGTCAAGCTATAATCTCTCGTCAAAAACAAAACGACGTATCCTATAACAGTTTGTGATAAATCTCAGCTCTTCGCGATAGTTCTTCTTCTCTTGTCCTATCTCATATGACATAAATTGAATACACCATGAAATTTTCCGTTTTTCAAAAATTCGTAACCGACTTCTTTACTTTCACCAAAAATATTTTTTCCCTTTTACTGCCAGCGAGGTTTCCCAGCTTCTTCTTCAAACGAGAGCCTTGATAAATCTGTTGCTCATTGTCCAATTTGGCAAATTCATTTCTGCAATTTTGAATATAATTTTCTAGATATTTTAGTTAGCTAGATCCTTTTAAATATATATATTCACACTCAACTTATTGCAATGATTTGCTATTAGTAGGGTACTCCCAATCATGGTCATTAGGGAAGTTTCATATTTTCCATCTGTTTCTAATCGCCTCTAGTATTGTGGTCTCCCCCCCCCCTCATTCGTATCACGGATTTTATCTTGATATTTAAGCCTATCTTTATCTTGCTATTAAGGCCTAAATTATACAAAGTTGAAATCGTTTGCTTTTGAACTAGAAATATTTTTTATCATGTAACTTCATTTAATTTCATTAGTAAAATGCACTGAAGGAAATAAAAATCCCTTCTCAAAGAAAGATTTATGCTGTGTCAACCAAATTTTGGTATGCGTGTTTATACATCTGAAAGATAACTTTGATTCTAATTTTTTGCTATGCGCATAACTGTGGCACTAGTTGCACCACGTGGAGTATATGAAACAAGTACACTTTAAATACGCTATATGAAGTTCATGAGTGTTATTTACCGTTGAGATTTGACGTAGTAAATTGATGTTAGTCCATAATGACTTTAAGACGACGAATAAGCCATTATCAGTAGTTCGCTGAGTTTGAATACGAGGTTGTATAATAAAGCTAAAAAAAGGTGGATTTTCTTTCCACGATATTACAAAAGGAAAGAATGTATCCACTGTGTTTGATTTTCGGCAGCAGTGGTCCAGAGAAGACACTATCTGAAGAAAACTATAGTTCACAATCATGCACTAGTCACCACTGACAAAGATCACAGTATTCACCACATGGCTGGGGAACATGTTTAGTTTTTTCTGGCATCAGAGGGACACATTAAACTGTAAAATATCAATTGCTTAAGAAATAGATTCCATCCAGACGCTATGTTCCGTTCCTACCATTAGCTCTAAATCATTGACATCTGTGACTTCAGTGATGTCACGCTAGAGATCATCCAAGAGCGGAGTAGCGATGTGTTGTGTTCTCCGATCGAAGCTGCTTCTATCTTGGTGCCAGAGATGCCGTGGCGTAACGGAGAATATTAAGGGGCCCCTGCAAAGTCAAGGTTTGGGACCCCGAGCCATGATGTCAATCAAGCTATGGAGCCCTAGAATCCTGGCACAGCCCGATGATGCGAGAGTTGAGGAGTGTACATTACGCCACTGCAGTGATGGCTGTATATTGATTACAAAAAGGCCATGTCAGCACCTGCAAACAATCTTTCTGTCACACAGATACACTGGGCTTGCGCCTACAATTATGGTCTGGCGTGAGCAATTTTCTTTGATTGATGGAGCACTCTCGAGGTTAATTCACACACCCTGCCTAGAGACTAGTCCGTCTCTCTGGTGATTCAAACTGTTGCACTACGATTTATAAACATTATTCAAAGGTTGTTTTCCAACAGAATAACGTTTTTCCTCATCCCTGTTGTAATCCAACAGTCTTTATATGGTGTAAACATGTTACATTGGTCTGCTAGAACACCAGATCTTTCTCCAATCGAGCACGAATGGGACATCATTGGACGGCAATGTCAGCTTCATCCCTACAACCAGAATTAAACAACTTTATATTTTCCGACCAAGAGCAACAGGCATGCAATTCCATCCCACAAACTGATCTCCGGTAGCAATATGACACATGACATGCACGTTTGCATTTAAAATTGTGGCGTTACACTGGTTTTTAATGTATCATCATTTCACATTTGAAATGGTTCTACTCTCGGTTTACATTAACCTGTGATCTCTAAACTTTAATCAATTAAATATGTTACCAATACATTTGTATAAGTAACCCAGTTTTATTGCCGAAGTTTTATTAGTCGACAAATTTTTTCCCTTGGTGTTGGGATTTTCCACCCATCTTTATAAAATGTACCCTAGAGTAATCAAGCATAGCTATGCATTAAAAGCAAACTTGTTTGATTTGAATAGTATTCATTTGTTCGAAATTGAATTTGGGCAACAAAAAAAAAAATTGTGTGTGAAAAATTTGTACAGATTGCAACAATACAGATATACTGGTAAAAGATACTAAGGATGCTACACGACTCCAATATGAAGAAATCATTGGGGTTGCAATATCTGTTCAAGATCTTTTTGTTGCACGTTTATAAATGGAATCTATGAAGCTTGGGGCCTCTTCTGGCACTGGTGCCCCTGGCGGCCGCCAGGTCCGCCACCCGCTTAATCCGCCTCTGCCATCAGCGCCAGAAGTCTTTTGTCACCCTCCAAGCCTATAAATTATTTTTTCAACGAGTATCCATTTAAAGCCGTTACCCAACGCTGGACCCATGGGGAAAGAGGGAGGGGAGTAAGGGAAGAATTTTGGCATTGGACTTTCAAGTAATTTCCTGTGACTTTTACTAATTTGTATGCGTGAGTTTGGGTACTATTGAAAGAGGTAGATATTAGCCTCAACAAAAGTGATGAAAAGCATGATCAGATTTTATGACATGCTTAAGGACGAATGAAAAAAAAAAAAAATGGGGACAGAACGACCCTAAGGAAAAGATCCCCTTTTTGAAGGAAACTGAGGAAATTTTACGTCAATTTGACTTCCGAAGTAATTTCTTTTAGCTTCCTGCGCTTATACATACAAGACAAAATGAGAGAACCACGTTTAAACAACAAAAAAGGTAACTATATTTTCATTTTCAAATTCTCTTTTAGATTTTTTAGATTTAATGCCCAGGTATTTTAATCATTGCGTAAAATAAAGTGGAAAAAAGTATTTTGTTGCATTGGACTTTTGCTATTTTATTTATTTATTTATATATATTTTTCGTTTTACATATATAAATATAAATAACTGTCATCAGTTTCTTAGAATATTTTCATGTTGATTAACATATTTAGGTGTGTGTTTTCGTAACTTGCATGTACCGTAATCTTCCTAAAACATTTTCAATTGGCATTGTTATTCAACTGAAAATATATTATTTGCCTCTCGTATAAAAATAATTTCTTTAGTCACTTATGAAAAGCGAAAGCAGTTCCTTTAAAATACAAAACATTAATTAGCTTTTGAGTACATTCATTAATTATTATAAAAGGATCCTAACAATAGCTCGAAACTGAAATAAAACATCACATACTTACATTTATTATGATGACTAGCTTTTACCCGTGGCTCCGCTCGCGTTGATGTCTTTAAATAACTGTCAAAGTCGTAATCATTATCATTAGAAAGTAAATAATATACTATGGTAGTTTTTTTATTGCTTGACTGGAACCAATAAAATTTAAAAATTCTAAAATTTAGCTTAGTTTAAAAAAATTGAAAACGTAATTTATTATAATAATTAACAACAAATATTAAATAATTTAAACTATTAATATTTTTAAAAATCGAAAGAATCTACGTTTATTATATAATTCCTCTTTAAAAGAACTTAAAACAGAATATTCAGACAGAATTTTTTAACTTTTCCCCATAAGCTTGAATTCACCAGCCAAGATATAATAAAGCTACCATTCCTCCTATAATATCTAATCTATCTCGTAAATCCTGAAGAGTCCAATTTAACGCTTCTATAGCTTTCTTGTGAGACATACTTTCATCCCACAATAAAAACTTACATTGTGGAAGCATCCAGCCTTGAGAGCTATTTTTTCTGAAATTTCAGACGAGTGAATCTTCAAATGCAAGATTAAGCGGTAATATTAAAACGGAATGTGCAGTACGACCGTTGGACAGTAAAATCGCGGCTATACCAGAAGAAGCCATAGCAACTGCTATCTTCTGGGTTTTTCTGATGGTCATTAATAATAAGTTTAGCAAAAACGTTTTTCGGGTTCCTCCAGGAGCGTCGAGAAAAAAAGAGTGCACCACTGCCGGATTATATTTTGCGTAACACTTGTTGGAAAACGTGACTTTGTTCTGGAATTAATTAAGGGATAAATTCTGTTACTTGATGTTGCAACGCTATAAAATCGTAGTTTAATTCTCAAGCAATTTCATTATCGAAGCCATTTCCATCGACACGTCTAGGACTAATCATTCCAAAATCATGTAGCTTCTTCCCAACCTTTCTGAAAACCTTTATTGCGTTTCGTTGTAGATGTGTTCATTGAAAGGCATATTTGGTTGTACTTGCTGCAATCGTCGCAAAATATATTCCGCCATGTAGTCTTTGTACTTATTCCAAAAGGTTTGAGGATTAGAAAGACCGAAGATGAAATAAGTATTGCGTAAAGCTTCCTAATTTTATCCGGCGAGTGACATTGTATGACTTCCTCCATAGTAATATCTAGTATATCTTCAAAGTAATACCTCCTTGTAAAATATCTAGGTTCAGTATAAATGAAAAATATTGTGCAAAATATGAATATTGTATAATTAGTTTAAAAAATTCAAATAAATATTCGATAAATCAAAACTTTTTATGAAACTCAATTAATACTACCGTAGAATTTTCAACATCACGCGCGCAATTCGCTAAAACTTTATTTCATTTCCCTCTTTAAAAAGTGGGAGAAAATTTGCATTAAAATATCTGGGATTGTCGGAATAGAGAACTTCTTAGCCAACTTGGCGATATTTTTCAAAGTTTGAGTTTGACATTTAACAAATGTAATGTAATAAACATTAGATGTTTAATAAAAAAAAACATTTAAAAAATTGCTTTTTGTAAAAATGCTAAATTACTCTATGTTTCAGTTTTTTGTTAGAAATGTGAGAAAATTTTTATTAAAATTTCCTTTATTGACCAACAAATGCATAATTTTGCGCCAACTCGGCGGGGAGGAAGCAACGTCAACGTTTTACCGGCATAGTTTCTGTTCCCGTAGGAATATGGAGATAAAATATATCTTATGTTACTCGCGGATAATGTAGCTTTCCATTGGTGAAAGAATTTTTAAAATCGGACTAGAAGTTCCCGAGATTAGCCGGAACAAGCAGACAAAAATTTTAAAAATTGATTTTTTTATATAAGTACCGTATGTACCTTTAAATGCATTTAGTAAAAAGCTGCTAATTTGAAATTACAAACAGACATTTCAATTTTATTTATTTGTATAGATTTGTTTGTAATCATAAAGTATTAAGATAATTTTGCTTAGTAATAAATGAACCAATCTATAATTTCTAAATATTTAAATTATATTGCTTCAAACTATTAAAAGAATTTTCACACAAAGAAAAAAAATACGTAAAGTTTACTTAAATATATATCTTTTTCTTCTTTTTATTGAGGTAACATGTGAAATAAACACATAATTTTTCTAATATACTCTAAGACTGCTAAGCGAGTCATTCTTTTGTAAGATTAAATTTGAAAAACTTGCTCAAATTCTTTTTGCGTGTAATTGCCATTTTAAGAGTGATTTGCACGAAACCTTCTTGATTAAGATTTTGCCTCAACAATTTTAATGAATATTCAATGCAATCTAATAATTAATTATGTGTATAATTAATTATAATATACTTAAAAGTTGTACAATTTCTTTAAAATATTGTATAACATTCTGTATGCTACTAATAAAGTTAATCAAAATGCATATTTCAAAAATTATGAAAACAGAGTTTAATAAATTAACTGCAGTTTAATTTGAAGAAATTTAAAGAAAATATTTAAGAAACTATAAGATTTTGAACCAAAAAATACAAATATTTTAGTTCTTATAAAATTGTACATTTTTAACTCAATGCGAAAAACGACATTGAATCGAAAATTTTGACTATGAATTGAATCAATTTTTGCAATTTTTAAAAGAAAATCAAGATAGAATGAAAACTCCAGTAGAAATTTACCGAGTTGCAAAAGAAAGAGTTTCGACTATCCTTAATGTAGAGATACTATTGAAAATATTTTTAATAATACCAATATCAAATGCATCAAGTGAGAGAACTTTTTCAGTTTTAAAGGGCGTTAAAAATTAAGTGGTATGGAAGAAAAGTAGTATGGGAGAAGACAAACTGAACAGCATGGTCATATTATGTATAAATCAAGATGTTTTCGACAAAATAGATACTGCAAAAATAATCGATGAATTTGCTATAAAGAAATCAAGACGTAAAGTTATAGAGTAAAATTATAAGATGTTGAGTAAAAATTTTAATTTTTTAAGAATAAATTAACAATTTTTTTCAGCCGTTAATTTGTTTTATTAGCTATACATTTTGTTTTGAGAATTTACGGTCAGCGAATCTTTTCACTATTTCAAGCTTTCTACTTTTCAGCCCAAGGGTCTCAAATCTTTTACCACCGGGGGCCTCCTACTAGCTCAATCCGGATCTGTGGCCAGGTCACATTGACATCTGATGTAACATCACCAGGGACGTAGCTACCACCGTATCAATGATATGAGGCCCCAAGCTACAGGGACACCAATATGTGAAAGAAAAAAAACCATAGAGTATTAAGGGGGCCAAAAGGGCCCCAAGGAATTTTTGATACTTGACCCACTCAGGACTAGCTACGCCAATGAACATCACCTTTTCTCAGGGACGTCTTAAGATTTCTTGAGGTCCTGGGCCCCATTGCAAAAGTTGGCCCCACCTGTGAACCTAAAAAGTAGTTAGCATATAGCATACACATTGCCAAATACTCGTACAAAAGGTAACCCGTAAAAATAATTGCGAGTAACGCAAAATCTCACAAAACTAGGTATAAACTGATTACAGCCTTTCGACTAAATGGGTAATGACTGTGTGTAGAGGTAGGCCTAGAGATGGATGATGGTCATCACATAATAGTGCAGTGTTGCCAGTTCGCATATAAAGTTCGAAATTTCTAGTTTTTAAGAGAATATGTTTGGGATAACATTTGACAATTAGTTATTCGGATTATGATCTTACTGAGGCTGAGTAATAACGAGACGAGGCCCCGTTGGCCCATGCCTTACGACGTCCCGCATTATCCCTAGCAATACTTTTATCCTAAGTCAAATATGCGCGTGTTTTTTTCTAATTATTGTTATCGGTTTACGTTTGCATGATACTCGAAAGTATCTTTGAGAATTTAAAAAATATTTGTAATAATCAAATGGAATTATACAAGCACATAAATGGAACGAAATTATACATTACTCCGTACGGACTTTAAAGCCTGGTGACTAAGGAAAAAAAAAATAAATTATTCAATAAATGTGTAAACAGCAGATAGTAGTACTTCTATGGCAAGCATATTTGAAGAGTCAATTTGCCACACGATTTCTCACTAGAAATATTTACTTCACTAGATAGAGCTCCATTTGTGACATTTTTTCTTAAGTTCTAGAATTATATATATGTATATATCTTTTGTATATATCTTATATAAACGTCTTTTGAATATGTGAAATATACTGAAGAAGGTAAATACTTTTTCAACAAGTTAATATTTATAAAAATTGTGCAAGTAAGATGCGTGGGGAAATATGAATAATTCAAAATGCAGTATTTTCAATTGAAAGCTTTTTAGGATATCAATTTAATGTGGCACAACATATATTAGAAATGTTGAACAATTTATGCTTCAATTACATTGACTTACTTTTCACTGCAACTCAGTTTGCTTCCTTATTAAATAATCAAAAAGGGTACTATCTCATTTATATAACTTTTTAAATTCTTTTGTAAGTTTTCGAATTCTGGATCAAAGTAATTTTATGAAATAAAACAGGATGTGCTTTTCATTAATTGTATAATTCTTTTAAACTACGAGAAAATTTGACAATAAAATACGCCTACAATATTAATTAAGCAAAATTACATAAAACAAAAACATGGTTTTAAAATGTTACATCGAGTCACGAGAGAAAGCTATAAGATAAAATTATTCCTGCAATATGAGACAAGCATGGTAAAATGTATTATTTCATTACTGACTTCTCTCAAGAATATACTAAAGACTTTTTTTGAATACTTGCATTAATCAGTTTGAAATACTGACACTGAATAATGAGAAAACATCACAGTTTAGAAAAGTAGTAATTTATTACATTTAATAGATTTATATTAATTAGTCTTAAACCAAAATCAATCATGAAAAATTGTTTTAAACATTTTAGTTTTTACTTGGCGACGCAATGAAATAATTGTATTAACAGTTTTTTTTTCTGTCTCTCCTAAATCAGGAACTCAACGATTTTTATTTTATATTTTCACGTAATTCAATTTAATGACACATTTTTCTTTGAAGAATAGACAGGAAAACGTGTCTTAACAATTTTCTTCCTCAAAGAATAAATGTCAAGTATGAAACAAGAAAGACCTCTTAAAATATCTTTCATACGACATAATAAAAAAATTATATTTAACAAAACATTAATAAGTAAGCAGAATTTAATTTTAATCGTCTTTTGAAATTTAAAATATTAATTACAATGAAATACAATAACAATATTTGCAATTAATAACAGTAAACAAGTAATATAAAAATTTTTTTAAGTCAATTCCTACTTAGATCAACCAAAACATTTTTAGTTACTTTTTATTAAATAGTAACAATTAATATAAATATGTATATACATATGGCAGAATCAAAACATTAAGTGGCAATTAATTTTTATTAATTATCATTAAAGTATCGTATTGTCATCCAAAACAATGGTGTATATAAAATTTCAGCTGAACTGAATGCTTTGAAACGTGAGGGAGGGGGGGGGGGAATCGTCGCTAAAAATGAAGCCAACGTGGCTATATCTGTAATTCTTTAAATAACTAATTTCAGTCAAATAATTTTAATTAATTATAATTAAATTATAGTATTGTTATCTAAAACAATAGTGTCCAGGAAATTTCCGCTCAAATGAGCGCTTTAAAATGTGAGAAAAAAAAACCTTTTTAAGTTTTGACACAAGCCGCCAAAAATGATGCCAACGTAGCTGTATTTGTAATTCTTTGAATAATTAGTTTTAATCAATTAATTTTTATTAATTATAATTAAATTACTGTATTGTCATCCAAAATAATCGTGTATATAAAATTTCAGCTCAATTACGAACTTTAAAATGCATTTCATTACAGATTGAAAATTTGAACAATATATAAATATATATAGAGTGTGAATATATAAATATATATATAGAGAGAGGAATTGAAAAAGAGGAAGTTAATTATAAAAACGCATTTTACAAGGTTTGTTTCTTTATATTTTTTAATTGTTGCAGCGTCATTGTAATTCATTTGATTATTTAGTTATTTTAACAAATCACGTGAAACAACACATTTACTCTGTGGCAACCTATATAAAATCGCAGCAAAAGCCACAGTTATTTTAATTATATTGTTATCTTAAAAAATATTTCAGTTTAGTGTCCGAGCAAACAAAGTGAAATTGTTATTTAATCACTGTGTTAATCTTTGTTGAAAACATACACTGGTGTAAGAAATTAAGAGAATTTGCAAACTAGATCGATTATCTCTAGAACCACTTTCATTTCCTGGATCGTTCTTGGAGAGGGGTTGAGAGTTGCAATTACCCTCCCCAGAGCGTCCCAGACATGCTCTATAGCAGTGATTCCCAAAGTGGTCTATATGGACCCTTTGTTAGGCCTCGCTATAACTGACAAATGGGGACTTTTACTAGCCGTCGTGGCTCTTGGACGATTTTGCCAAGGCTTTTTCTCGATGGATTCAGTATCCTGGAATTGTTTCCATAAGTTACACACGACGCTGAGCATTAAATTGAACTCTCTACAAATATGGACTTAACATTAGCCTGCGTCTAGCCTCCCCACAATTCGCAACCTCATTCCATCATCTAAACGTTGGTGGTTACTCATTTTTACTGTTACGATTTGAATTGAACCGATTGCTTTAAAATAACACCAAGAAATTTGCCGAGGTGGGCTCGCGAACGAAATACGTCTTAACTTCCACGCGTTTATAAAGCCTGTTTTTTTGCTAGCTCCGCCTACACACACGTGCGCGCTTACGTATTTGCCGTACAAGATTTGCATTTTTATCTATAAGCAATGGTTCAGTTCTTTTCATGCAATTCGATAAAATATGCAAATTATCTTAATTTATTTCATCAGTGGTTTCATACTTGATAAATAAGTCAATGACAATGAAGGAATCGTTGTAAGGTGCGTTTTCAGTCATTCTTTGGATCATTATTATATTACAAGTGATTTATTATTACGATATGTATAACATATTTTATTTCGTTGGATATATATATTTTTTGGAACACTACTAAAAGGCAACTCAAAGACAAGGTTTTAATAAATAAGTCATTGATAATGAAGGATTCGTTGTTTGGATCGTTTTCTGTCATGCTTCTTTGGATCATCAATATGCTGTAAGTGATATATTACTGCAACATGTCTTACATGTTTTATTTCATTAGGTATATCTTTTTCTTGGAACACTTCAAAAATGCAACTCCAAAACAGAAAAAGAATGCTCATGTAGAAACAATATTTTTCAGCCTTCTAGAGCTGATACCTGTATTTCCACTGAGGATTTCAAACATGCCACTGAAGATGAATAACTGAAGGAAAACCTCTTACCAGCACTCTGATCAACTTTTAAATCTTCCTGAAAATGTTAGGTGATCTGATAATGTATTTATAGTAAATAGTTTTTCCTCTAAAACTGAGGAATACACTTCCGCGCGAGCGGGTTCCGACACTTCAAATAACATTGGAACATCACAAAATATGTTTCCAGTGAATCATCAAAATGCCTCCAATTGCTTTAGTAATGGCAGAAAACAATTCAAATCGTACATATCAGCACAGATTCAAGAATGGGAAGTTAAGAATTTCAGTGCAATAATGAAATTATAGAAGTAGTCACTCTTTTCTATAGAGATAGTGACTCTTCGTTACAGAGATAGTGACTCTCCGTTACAGAGATAGTGACTCTTCATTGTAGTGATAGTGTTTCTTCTCAAAGTGATAGTGACTCTTCGTTACAGAGATAGTGACTCTTCGTTACAGAGTAAGTGACTCTCCGTTACAGAGATAGTGACTCTTCATTGTAGTGATAGTGTCTCTTCAAAACGACTGTGACTCTTTTTTTCAGAGTAATAATGACTCTTTTTCAAACAGATAGTGACACCTTACCAAAGAAAAAAATGACTCTTTATGGGATTCTTTTTGTCAAGAGTTGGACCTCAATAGATTTAAAAATTATTGTGAAAAAATTTGTCTTTTAATAAAATAGTTTATTATATTTGTTGTATATTTTTTACGACATTTAAGAAAAGGAATAAAATTATTTAAATAACAGTTATTTTCAGTAGATATATAAAAAAATATAAATTAACATAAGATTACGATTCAGGTTTTTGATTCGTGAATGGATGAACCGTGCACGAATCAAATAAACATACGTAAGTCAAATTTTTAAAGCACTTGAAAGCTGAAGGGGGGGGGGGGTGGACAAACGAATTTACAAAGTAAAAGCCATTAATAAGATAACTGCTATGGTGTAAGAAATATTAATGTAAGACGCGCAAATAAAAAGTTAAATATCATTCAGTATAGTAGGAATGAAATACGAGACACACTGCTAAAAATTGTAAGAAAATAAATGTGTTGGACTTATATAAAAATATACGTAATTTCATAGAATAAACTAGATATACAAAACTTTTCATAAAAAATATGATTTAAACTGCATAAATTAATTTTCACTTTTTCTATTTAATTAAATTTTAAGACACTAATTATTAGGATAGTGCAGTGTCAGTTTATCCATTGGGCGCTTGGGGTGAGCGCTCAGGGGCCCGGAAGGGACAAGGGGCCCATATAAGCTGCACTTAACCAGATTTTCTGGTTATAAATTTCGATCTGCCAGTGCCAAGGGGGCCCGTAGATCTTCTGCACCCAGGGCCTGAAATGAGATTAAACCGGCACGGATAGTGATATGTTTGAAGCAGTTTCCTAGGTTTCGAGGGTCACTCTGAAATTTTTGAGATACTCCTAGGTTTTTAAAGTTATACTTACAAAATTTTAGGAGTGTTCAAAGTAGTCTCCTTCAGCATCACTGTACTTTTGTGGACGAATTTTCCACAGATTAAATGCCTCAAACCATTCATTTCTAGGAATTGATAAAAAAAATGCATTTACAGCCACATCAATCTCTTCTTCTGAATGAAAACGACGTCCACGTAAACTCTTTATGAAATTAAAATATATACAAAAGTCACACATAACTAGATCCGGAGAATAAGGTGGATGCTTTATGAATTTAATTTGTTTTTGTTTAAGAAACTCAACTGTTAATCCGGCTGTATGGAAAGATGCATTGTCATGGTGAAGCATTAAGATCCTAACATTAACTTCTTGGAGAATTTCTCGAAGACATTTAGTGGTATACCAGTTTTTTGTTACTGTCTTCTGTCCTTCCAACTTGTTGGCTTTGACCAATCCCATACTTCTGAAGAAAAAGGCATACATTTATTTTTTCATTGCTCTTTGTCTTTTCACCACTGTTGGCGTGGAATCATCTTCAAAGACCCATACTTTGCTTTCTTGACGTGTTGTAACGTTAAAAAACAGCACGTACGTTTCATCACTCGTTACACTTTTATAAATGATGCAGTGACCCCCATCATTTAGCAATTTAAGGGGTTTCTTTACTGATTCTGACACGCTTCTCTTTTTGGTGCTCAGTTAGATTATGGGGAACCCAACGGCAAACTACTTTTTTTTCACATGTGATGAATAATTTCATGAATAATTTTGTATACGGTTGCGGTTCCAAAGTTAAGTTCCTTCTGTATAATTTGGTAGGTACAGCGATTATCATCAATTAACATTTTTCGTATGGCAGACACATTATCCGGGATTACTGCCGACCGCGGCCTTCCTGTGTGTTCTTCATCCTGAAGAGAACTGTGACCACAGCAAAATACTTTAAACCATCTGAATACAGTAGCACGACATGGAGTTTCATCACGAATTGTTAATTGCGGCTATTGAACGCATTCCTCTTGATTTAATCCAGCTTTAAAATCATAGCACGATAATGTTCTCGCGTCAACTCCATTTTCTCTTCTGTCTAAAATTTATTCTACGCTAAACAACTTGAAGTAAATCAGTAAAAAGTCGCCTGCTGTGTTAAAATACTTTGTATTTTCAAATTAAACCGTTAATTTTGTTTTGTAACTCTTCGTCTGCACGTATCTCAAAAATTTTAGTTACCCTCGTATTTATTCTTAACTCACAATTAGTTGTATTCTTGCTTAAAAAAATTAAGTACAATTCATTATTAGGTCTTTCTAAGTAAGATTATAAGAAATGCATCGATTTTGGTAAAATACACAATTATGTTTAAATTCTAAATAATTTCGGGAATAAGCAAACATTTCGTTAATGTCGTGTTTTGTTTTTTAAGTTGATGTGGAGAAATGCTTTATTTTAATAAAGATAAAAGAAAAATAATTTTTGTCTTATTAAACATTTTTCAAGAAAGTAAGTGGGAAAACACTGAAGATGGAAATTAGTCCTGTAACAATCACGAATAGCTTTTAAGTGTAAGAAAAGAGTTCTTCAAGTGCTGAGATGTTTAAGCAATGGTACAAATATTAGAACGGTTGTAAGCTATGTGACTAAACATTTGCAATAATAATTCTATAAAAATATAGATAAATCTATTAAATAAAAAAGAAATCATTCTTTTAAATAAAAACTTTATTTTAAATATTAAAGTATACGAAACTAAATTTTGAATTAAGTGTACACAGGGAAACTGCAGTTATACATAAAAATGCACTGTTTTCTATAATTTGACATTGGCTGTGAAAGATTAACATGGCCACCCACAGTAAATTGTTGCCTAGAATTTCGGGAGCGTTAATAAAACACGACTACACTTCTTCCATAAACGTTAAATATTTTAGAGGGGATGAGAGTTACATTAACCTCGCACTATAAAGCAACATGAGGGCTATTGGCGACGGAGCTTGTAATTTTCGATCATAATCAAGTGACGAGCATGATACTTGAGCTGAAACCTGTCTCCTAACTACCGCACCACACTGATGGGAGGACATTGAGTCCGACACTCCGGTGAGATTTATATTTTCAATATTAAAAATAAGTACACAGAAACCGACTCACTGAGGAGCACTCGTGCAACTCGATTTGCGAATAGCAGCCAACATTAAAAATTTGTTGATGACGAAAAGAAAGGCGTTCTATAATTCTCATTTAACAAAAAGTCTTAAAAAAATCTGTTATTAGAGAGTCTCAGAAGCTTCATAAATTTGGCGATCACTGCAGTTGGGAATATGTTTGTCGTGTGCGTATACTTCTATGTCTTTGACAGAGGTTAAATGACTAACAGTCTAGGGCAAGGGTGGATAAGACGCCGCACGCGTGTCACAGTGGCTGTGGAACTCGAAAACTTACAGCAAAAAAAAAAAAAAAGTTAATAAATTTTTTTTTCAATTTTATTGAAATGGAATGGATTCAAAAAAAAAAAATTCCCTCAAAATCTGATTGTGAATAAATATTTTTCTATTGCGTGTGTGAGTATAACACACACCTTTCAAAGAAAACAGCTCTTATGTAAGTCCATTTCATATTATACGGAGATAGCCACTTTCAAAGTAATTATATCTGTTACTTCATTAACTACATAAATTTATACTGACAAAATGATGAACATTTTGAAGCATTTTTTGGGAACTGTTCATAGATAAAAAGCTCATAGCAGATTTCATACAATGTTATAATTAATTAACGTTTTTGTCAAAAATGGGGACTTACACCACTTTCAAAGAAAACGGCTCATTGTATATATAAATATAAAATAAATATCACTCAAAACTAGTTGATATGCACTTAAAGTAACCTAATTTAATTAGCATTTTCAAGAGCTAATCCTAATATAGAGGACTTGGTAAAGAAAAAAGTAGGAATTCAAATACCCCATTAAGTACTGAATATTTTTAATAATTATTTAAAATTAAATAATTTAATTCACTTTTTTTTTTGTATACCTAACCTAACTGATTGAGGCTGAAAAAAAGATTTTAACGATGAAACCTAAATTTGTACTTTTGTCATTTTATTGTATTATTATTCTTCAATGTCGACTATATAGACAAGTATTAAAAAATGAGCTCTTTGCGTAAAAATCCATTAATAAGCCTATAAGTAAAATTTTTTCACTCTGTCGTATTTTTGATTGTTTGTTGGAAAAGTTGCAAGTGGCACACATATTTTTTATTATTATTTTTTTTATCAAATAGTGGCATTCTTCTCAAAAAGGTTGGCCTTCTCAAAAGGCTACCCCTGGTATAGGCGTTTGCCTTTTCATGGCTGAAGTTGGCCTGAATTTTATTTTTATTGTTCAAAACGTTCGTCCACATAAGGCTAATCTTGACGGGATAATTTCTGGGGTCTTAATATTAGGAAGTACATTTGATAGGCTCCGGGTAGGGTAACTGCAACTCGCCTTTCCTCACCTAGAATTATTTATGACCTGAAAAAGCGTTACTGGAGGATTGAGAAAATTTGCCACATGAATTTATAAACTATTTCATACCATACATGAATTCCTGCTCTGAAAGCTATATAACTGTAAGAGGAGATCATACTCCATATTAATTAAATTTCGACCCATTTTGAAATCTTTCTTTCAGAACAGTGCTTCTCAAACTTTCAATATGTACGACCTAATTTTTAATCACAATTTTCATCGCCCCCCCCCTTATACAATAATAATGTGTTGAATGCAATAAAAATATATTTTGACGCTAAAAAGCTATAATACCACTTTAATTATAAGTCATGCAAATTATCAAGATACTTATTAAATTTTGTACATGGCAAGCCGATGAGAGGCACTAGCAATTATTAAACTTGTTTTTAATTCAATATTGATAAATTAACAACCAAAAATATTGTGAAGTATTGATACATTTATAAGTATATTATATCTGTGTAAATGAGTATTTTATTTTTTACTATGCCAGAATGTATTTTGTTTTTTACTTCCTTTCAGTAAATTAAAAATTTTAAATCTTTTTATTTTTGACTTTTTAATAAGCTCGCCCCCCTCCCCTTACAGGGGCGTCACGCCTCACAGTTTGAGAAACGCTGTTTTAGACTTTTCTGCTGTGATGAGCCATAAACGCAATCATACATTTACACTGTAAACGTTGTACAGACTTTTTTCCCCTTGTGTATCATATAAACTTAAGTTCTTTCTGAATTTCTGTAAAATCTTACAAGAACTTCTAGATAATAAACTAAAAGTGAAGACTATCTAAATTTAGAATACACATAATTATATTTCCATTTATAATACGATGTGATTAAAAATTAGAAAATCCCATAAATAAGCAATTACGAAAGAAATAAAATAAGATTCCAAAACACACAAATACTTCACAAGCAAGAGCAAAACGATTGAATAGCAAAAACTCATTATAAACCTTGTCGAATCAGATATTAAAAAAGTTTTCAAAATAATTTATTACATGAAGTACGAACGGCAATGAAGCCACTTGGTTCCGAATCCCAAAGCCAATTGGTGGGAGATGAGATGTTTTTATGTGGCGTTTGTAGGAATGGTGAGAGAAATAACCTTAGGTAAACAAAACAGGCCCGTGTAACAGGTTATTCCTAGGTATATTTTAAAGCCAAGTTAGCCTCTTTTCTGCAAAAACATGTGAAAACCACTTTTCTTTCATTTCACACCTCTTTTATATTTCGCCTGCGTAGCTGGTGTTTTCCGTATTTTGTTCATTCCTAGAAGGGAAATCGTTTCGTGTTAAGAGAACCAAAAATGCATGAAAATACATAATAGTTTGTCGGGACCGTTGTATTATTTCGTGTTAATCGATATTTCGTCTTAAGCGTTTTCACGTTAAACGAATTTCAATGTATTTTCTAATGTACTTAAAAACAGAAGAATTGTAAAATAATTAGTAATTAAAAATTACTGAAACATGATGACAGAAAAGTTGCCAGCAAGTACAATAATGCGAGTTTCAGAAATAAATGCAAGGCAGTTTAATTTTAATGTCTCTTCTCCCGAAGTTCTTTTACAATGACAAAAAGCAGCACTTTTGACTACAATCCAGTAAATCATCCGGAAGTATTGAATCAAGGATAAAATCTAAATTTAGTTAACAGGATCACAACTGTAAAAATATGCTACAGGTTAAAATAACAAAATTGTAAAAAGGACGCAGAACGAAGAAATTTCCCGGAGAAAATGTTGACGTAAATAAGTTATTATTAGATCTCTCATATTAAGTAGGTTGTAATACAGATGCACATTTCTCGAATAATTTTATAAATACTTATACTGAATTCAAAAACAACAATTTCTATCTTTTGCCCGCAAATTTTCACTGAAAAAGTAGATTTCTCACATAGCTCAGAAATTCTTTGGATCTTAAATCTTCGTTTCAATGGTCGTTAAGAGTCTTAAGAAATTCAATTAAAATTGATAGATCCATGCATTTTAAAGAATTTATCAAACATTTTTAAGAAGATAGTTAAGAAATTTGAAATTTAAGCTAATTTCAAAATGCAACGACCTCCATAACAAGAACTTTGGGTTTTATGTCAATCAAAATTATGTAAATTAAGTTAATTATTATAGCTATTGATGTTATAATTTAATTCCCTTTGAGCCATTGCACTGATTTCAGTTTCGTCAAACAGCGATAAAACTGCATAATTTAATGTTCCAAAATAATTATTCAGATTTAAGTACATTTGTTATTTTGGAAGGGGTATTTAACATTTAGTTGCTTCTTGAAAGGAATTTTATAATTATTTTTTTAATTTCATACTGAAAAACTAATTTTATACATAAAATTTAAAAAAAATATCCTTTTAAATTTCATCAGGGCAACTAAATACTTCTTGCTTCGAAGAAATTTTAATAGAATTAAAACGTTTATTTCAATCATATATATATATATAAAAGCCCCAAAATTAATTATTCAGAATTTATGCCAATGGATACACACAAATTAAAAAGCCGCATTTTATTTTACATTTCGTTTCTATTGAAGGAATTCAAGGATTTTTCAATGGTATATAAGGAATATATTCTTCGGATTAATTTGTACATGGTGCAACTTTGACGATCATTCAAGGTTAAGTTTACAAATAAGCGATGCTGTTATGCAAATGCGAGATGCTATTTCAATATATATAAAAAAAAGATATTCGTTAAATTATCGAATATCACCGAAGGGAACGAAAAATTCTTTAATTAAAAATTGATGTGTGTGATTCATGTGAATAGATAAATCATATTTATTTTAAGCTGCTGTCTAATTTTAACTTTTTTTTAAAAATGAGTATAATTAAACAAAAACAAAGTTCTGTAAAGTTCAGCTACACGTCTTTTAAAGGTATTAAATCTTCAATTACCACCCAATATATAGACAATAGCCAGGGGCGTAGTTACAGCTGCATCAATGATACGGGGGCCCCCATGTGTAACTACAATCCCACCAACAGGACTTCTTTTATAAAAAAGGGCTCTGAAGGAGTTTTGATACGGGGCCCACTCAGAACTAGCTACGCCAGTGACAATAGCCCCATCTTTCACCTGCATACCTCGCAGTTGACGTTCTCCGGAATAACAACATGCGCAACACTCATCCGTAAATCTCAATGGGAAGAATCGAGGTCGAGAAAGTGGTAAAGATAAGAACAATTCATTCAGGAGGACGTAAACAAAACTGTTAAACCCGCCCGTAAAAGATGGATGAACTCCGCAACCCAGACCGAGTTTTTCCGAGGCGAAAAATATTCACGTTCGGTATTTTAAGCACGAGGAGTAGACACCGACCTTTGTTCTATTATTAGCAGCAATGAGATTTTGTGGACTAAGGATGGGGATTTTACGGAGCCTTCCTCTTTCCGCATTGGATTTCGACATTAGTTCCAATCACACTTCGAGAGCATGGGTTTCCGTCAAAATGGGTCTCTGAGAAGGAATCACATTTACAGGTAAGCAATCTTTGTGACTACGCGTAGGGTTGGAATCTTAACACAAGTAAATCAGAGTATGTGCCGTTAGATCAAGTATAATAATTATTTAAATCTGAAAGCATAGTTAATTTGTGTGTATTGTGATTACACATGTAATAAAATTCAGTTTCAATTTTTTCAAAAAATTTTGCTAAATTCAGATTATTTGTTGTTTAGTATAATGACTCTCTCAGTAACGGAAGCGAGTTGTTAAATTTTAAAATCATTTGTCACTCAAAATGTATCACTGAACCATTTTCTGAATAAATTTCAAGATATATATTGTACGTTAATTAATTTTTATACTTCCAAGCTCAAAAGTTATGCTTAGTTGTTTTTCAATATGTTATTTATAACAGATACGAACAATTTGTTTTCACACATGCACGGAGCCGGTAAAACATGTAATCTTTATTTCCTAACACACACATGAAAGAAATGGAGAATATAACATTTTAGATTTTTTTAGTACTAAAGAAAGCTAAAATGGGGTGGTATGAAAATTAAGACCAAACACGGTTTTTGTATTTGAAATATTCTTTTAATTTTAAATAAAGCTAAATATTTTCTTCCACTATATTAAAATTTAAAAAATGATCGCTATCAGAGATATGAATATATTAATAATTTAATATCGGAAAATTATTGCGAATTTTAATAATAACTGAAAACATGTGTTTTCAATTCATTCCTAGTTAATTTGTTTCTCCTCAATACAAATTTAAGAATTCATTTCTGGAGAAAGAGATCAAGTTCAGAAGTCGAGGAATAAAAAAGCTTAAATAAAACTACAATGATTCACAATCTGGCACAAGTCCTGTATTAAGAAATGCAATTATCATGTTGACAACGTCACACGTTCGCTTGGAAATGTATCGTAATTTTATTCCGAGAGAAAATGGTACAATATCGAATTACTGGAAGCAAAAGAATAATATAAAAAAAAGGTAACTTTTCTATGATTTTTATGGATGCGCATTTATTACTATTATTCAGAAATGCATATAGATCAGTTAAAAAAAAAATATCAACATAGATCATACCACAGAATAAAATACATTTCTCGACAATTTTTTTCAAAATAATATTGATTACATGATCATTAAATCTTTCATACTGTTAACCCCTTTCAAATTACTCTCACGATTACTAAAAAAATACAAATAAATTCTTATTCTATTACTAAAATTTTTTGACGGAATGAAATAGACCTTAAAGAATGCGTGCAGATTTCCACAATCAACATTCTCTAACACTTTCTTCTGTCACAATAATAACAATCAGCTTTTATTAAAGAACTTGCTTCTCACAAATTGTTTTCAATTTGGACCATGTTCTTCAATATTATGTGAAGATAGCATTTCTAAAATATATTCACGCATTACACAGTTCTAATTTTCTATATGACTTCCAGCAGTTTCATGATTCTTTATCACTTTTAAAAAACGATTAATTTTTTAATATTCTTTTTAGAGTAAAAAAAATCTCCAATTTATGATTTCTATACAGATTGAGAGGTTTGTTTTTTCTTTCTGGCACTTGTATTTTAAAGTTAGACGTCAAAGGCGGAAAGTATATATTTTTTGTTTGATGTGAAAAAAAATTCAAATAAAATATAACCCACATAAATTTAACAATTTTGTCAGAAGTCAGAAAAAAGTAAATGGCCAATAAACTCATATATGCCACATTTATATTAAATTTTATTACAAGCCAGGAGATAACAAAGTAATGAGAGAGACAATCTTCTTAAAACAAAATATGTATAAGCAAAAATTATAATTCTAGCATGAATTTTCTTATCCTCTTATTGTTACTATTTTTTCTTCAATTTTCAAAATTCCAACTGTTTTTCCTGGTTTTCACAAATATAAACTGTGCATTTAATTGTATATATATAGTTACCGTTAAAGTGAGAAATCCGTTATTTCATAGAATAACTAGGTATTTTATCAAATAAGACAAGTCGGTTAAATTATATAAAAAATATTGAATTCTACGATTTAACTAGATATTCTTTTGAATAACGATTACTTGAACGTTAACGTATGAAATAAAGCGCTCGAAAGTTGTTTGAATCGTTCTAGTTGCTTTTGGTCATTTTTTAACTGTTTTGCAACGACGTGTGCGTTTACGCTGCATTCCGTTGCTTTTAGACACTCATGAAAAATTATTAACTTTGACAGCAGAAGTAAAAAGTGCTAAAACAGCAAAGAAAAAAGTACCACATGGCTATTGGTTACTCCAGCATTATGATATCTTTAAAGTTAAAGGAGTAGAAAAGTTAATTGTGCCAGTAAAAGATGCAAAACCAGATGTGATATTTTATTGCTCAAGTGATATGCTTTTTGATGTGTTTTATATGAAGCACATGTTTCTATTGACATGGTGGTAGAGACCGCTATATAAAGAACTGAATCGTCGATATAAAAACATTACTCAAATGGCAAAGCTGATTTTGAGTGTTAGTGAACCTTGTTAGAAAAAACGATAAAAGGGTAAGAAAGGCATTGTGATTAAGCCCCTGGTGTTTCCATTACTGAATTCAAGATGTCAAGTAGATCTCACAGATTTTCAGTCTCAACTTTATGGAAGCTATATGGATCCGTAATAGCGATAAAATGTATTTTTCGAGAGATTTTAGCTATTTAAGACCAATTAATTTATAAAATAACTTTGAAATTGTTAATTTTTCACTTTAACTGTCTGTTATTAGTTATTTCATAGGATAACTAGTTATTTCATAGATTAACTAGATAAAGTATGGAATTTTTTTTTATCTATTATATACTTTAACTGACTTGGCCAGTTATTTCATGAAATACCAAGCTATTTTATGAAATGACTCAATTATACATTTTAACGGAAACATATATATACATTAATTTATAATAAAATATACATGCTTGTGCTATATTTAATCTCAGTGGTTTATTTTGTGAGATACATGCATTAAAGATTTATTAAAGATCTGAAAAAAGAAATGCACAAAGTAGAGAAGCTGAAGAAAAGGATATGCATCTTTTAGAAAAATTTGTTAGTCTGAGAATAATAATTATTGAACTGAACTCAGTGGTGCAACAGCCCATGAGGGTCAAGGCCTACTGTGCTTATCTTAGTGTTCGTGATCTTAGGCCAGGGGTGGCCAACCCGCGGCACGGTGAAGTTGTTACAGTAGTACGCCGAAACTTAATACAAAATTTGAAAAAATAATAAACAATTTTTTTTTTTACAATTATATTGAAATATGGTTGTCTCAGACAAAAAAAAACCACTCAAGATTTATTTTATATAAATACACTTAAATTAGTTACATTGGAAATTTATCGTGTTGAGAATGCACCTGCATTATTGCGTGAGTTGGCTTTCCAAAGCTTTTTTCACTAGCGAGAATTTGGAATTTGAGGGAGCATATTTTAAAATATCTGGAAGAAAACACTGAACTATCCAGTGAGTACTTGCTATTCTAGAATGAAGATTGGCTATGTGATACAGCTTTTCTTATCGATACTATGGGCCAGTCAAATAATTTAAATTTAAGATAATAGAAAAGTATTGTATTTTTTACCCTACTCTTGTTGGTTTGGGGACAAATTTTTACTTTTTTTGCCTTGCTTTTTGAGGGAAAAAAATTAACCCATTTCATATTAATGCAGGTCAAGTCAAAAGTGCTCCGAGATGTGATAGATCTAAAAATTTAATATCGATTTTTGCTGGATTCTTTCAGAATTAAGTTTAATGATTTTCAAGATGATAAAAAAAAAGTAAATCTTTTCCTAAATTCTTTTTTAATTTCTCTGAAAAATATTAATTGTCATTCACCTGAAATCCAGATCGAAATTGTCTACAGCACCGTATTATAGTAAAAAGAAAATAAAAGCAATTACTATATTGAATTTTGAAAATTTGTACTAACAAGCAATTTTTCAAATGTACACGATTTGGCTGTCAGGTATTATAGATTCAAATCAACATACGTTTGTGAAATTTTTTTCTTCCCATTATGAACATAATAAATTCAAAATATCACTCAAAACTAACTGAACTGATTAACAATAAATTCTGCGTTTGTGCTTTGGTCTCATTTGTTATATTATTTTTAAATATTTACTACTTAGACGCATTAAAAAATGTACTCTTTGCGTAAAAATTACATAATGAGCATTTTTTTTACCTTTTCATTTTTTCGAAAAGTTGGCACGCATAATAATTTTTTTATCTGAAAGTGGCAATCTTCCTAAAAAGGTTGGCCACCCCTGCCTTAGGCGCTGAAGTGCATGTGCAGATGTTTCATTCAGCCAAGTGGCCAGTTTGAAGCGAAATCCCAATTGTTCAATTCCCAAGCAAGCTTGGTACTCCTTTATTGACTCACTGAAGGAATGCAAGGCTGAGTCGACCCTGCCCAGCCCGGGATTTGAACCCCGGACCTGTGACGTGGAAGCGTGATACACTACCATTCAGCCACTGGGCTCAGAATGATAATTGCGAAAAATAAATAAATCGTATTTCTTTTAATATAATAAAAAAAGGGGGAGGGGCAAGAATATTAAAAGGTCTAGTAATTAAGTAAATCTTAGATAAAAAGTGATGACAGGGTGGGTAAAACAGCTTAATTTACCCAACACATGTATACTAAATACTATTAAATACAAATCAATACACTAATGAAAGTTTTCTATTTCCTTTTCAGATTCTGATTAAAATTTTATACTACAAAAATGTCATCCAATTGCATTCCACGTTACATTAGAGTTGAAGGACTTCGTTTTGCGGAAGGTTTCGAACCCGAAACAATTCGAACTGCGCTCAACTATCAACCTCGTCCATATGATGTTTTTGTAGTGACATATCCAAAATGTGGAACAACATGGATGATGCAGATTATCCTACTGATTTTGCACGAAGGTCAATTACCAGAGACGACAGAGGAATATTTTGCATGCACTCCTTACTTAGAAATGTTGGGATCAGAAGTCGTAGAAAAAATGCCAAGACCTTCTCCAATACGCTCACACTTGCCATTTGATATGATACCTTACGCTAAACATGCTAAGTACGTATATGTAGCAAGGAAACCGATAGACTGCTGTATTTCATTATATCATCACACAAAAATGTTTCCAGCATATGATTTCAAAAATGGAACGTTTGATGATTTTTTCAAGGTTTTCATTCGAGGTGAAACTGATTATAATGACTACTTCGATCACTTATTATCATGGTATGAACACAAAGATGATGAAAATATATTCTTTATCACTTATGAACAGTTAAAGGACGACACCAAGGGAGCAGTGGTTCAAATAGCAGATTTCTTAGGCCCTCAGTATGGAAAAATGGTCAGAGAGAATTCCAAAATTTTGAGTAATATTCTACATTATAGTAGCTTTGATTTCATGAAAAAGGACACCTTTGCTGTATGGAAAGATGCATTGCAAATAACTCCCCAAGCAATATCTGAAACTAAACTTCCTTCTGGTTTGATATCTTGGGCAGAAAGTGCAGTAGATTCTCACTATGGACATAGGATACCTCGCATCCGAGTTCAAGATCTTATGAGAAGAAGTAGCTTGATTGAATGGGAAACAAAATTAAAGCCAGCACAGCAACAGAAGTTACAAAGGCGTGTTTTTGAAAAAACTAAAGATTCAGATGTTATGAATTTGTGGGAGGATGAACTTAATGAACAATAATATTTCCATTAAGAGTTTATTTTGTAAAAAAAAAGTAAATTAAAAATATATTTTCAGTAAACTGACCAGGCTGTTTTTCTTATTTTTCAAAATTTGCTATTTATATATATAAAAAAATTCTTAACTTTTTTTTTTTACTTTTATACATTTCAATATAAATTTAATAATAAAAACACCAAATAAAGTTTTCAAGGAAGGGAGAAGTAACAAACAGAAAATCAATGCAAAAAAAAAAATACATAAAAATAAAAATCAGATAAATTAAATCTGGCTTTAAACTTAAAAATGATTTAGTAGGAACATTCAATATGTGTGTTAAGTAATATGTAGCTACTTGATAAGAAATTATAAAACTGTTCTATTTATTTTTTATGCACAAATTCATTAAAGAACCAAAATACAGAGATATACAGAATAATTCTTTATTAATATTACAGGTATTGTGTCAGTTTATAAAGAAAAGAAGAAATTTACAATTCTAACTTGGAATTTAATACCTCTTAGAAGTGGCTTTACAACTTACCTATTACAAACTTAATTTACAGAGAGGATTTTAGATCTGAATGGATTTATTTTTAGAGACAGCTGACAACTATTTACAGTTAACTCGAATCTCTTTCTCTTAGCAAATATTTCAAAAAAAAATATATACTTGTATGAGTTTTAAAAGTTATCCTTTATTAGATGATTCTCATTTACTTCCATTGCATTAAACATTTCATAAAGACATTTTCCTTTAAAATCATAAATTTCTTCAGTAACAGCTTTTAGTTATACCCAATTTTAATAAAAACAAATTGTTAGTAAATAAAAAAAGAAACAGTTTTTATTGCATTCTGGATTATTTGATACATTTTCAAAACAGATTTTTAATATATCTGCTTAATATTTATAGAAGAAGAGAAATAAATTCCCTTAATAGAACAAAATTTTAATAAAGGAATATAAAAATTATCACACACACACACACACACACACACACCACACACACACACACACACACACACACACACACACCACACACACACACACACACACACACACACACACACACCACACACACACACACACACACACACACACACACACACACACACCCCCCCCCCCCCCCCCCCCCCCCCCCCCCCCCCCCCCCCCCCCCCCCCCCCCCCCACACACACACACCCACCCACACACACACACACACACACACACACACACACACACACACACCCACACACACACACACACACACACACAATTAGATACCATCACAAATGCAGTCATATCTATTTTAACTTAAAATAGAAAAGTACATGGAAACTTAAAACATATTTTTTTATTTTTCAAATGGGGCTATGGATTGGTATTTTACCATTGCAGACCTAGTGCATCCTCTGTGGGAGCTATTATCCCTTTTTATTGTGACCCTTTTTAGGTGGATACTAACTGCTGCAATATAATTTTGACACCGGTTTCCTCTCCAGAGGCTGGCACCTGAGCTCTGACCATGCAAAATCATACTGGGAATTTAATTTTGCAGAGTGCATTCAAGCCAAACAGGTACTCTAGGGTATTTAACATGCCATATAATCATACGACATGGAAGCTGTTGATTTTCTGCATCATGAAAATCCATCAACTTGGGACAGGATTGAAACACTGCAAACTTGGACGTACAAGGCCAACACTAAACCAACTACACCACCCAGCTATCACTTAAAACATAGTCGAAATATAAACAGTTTTCCTCCATCATATTTAAATAAATAAAAACTGTAGTATTCTTAAATTTAGGATTCCTCCTAAACTTCAAGTACCATCATTACACCATTAGAACTTGTAAAAGATGATATGTTAAAAAATAAAATTTCTTCAGTTTGATAAAAAAGGAAAACAGTTTACAAGAGTTTTAAAGATGCATATTATCACAGCTGTTAGTGTCACATAATAAGAGTATAAATTATTTAGTACAGAGGTAAGTATGATTATCTATTTTGTTCAGATAAAAATTAATTTAAAACAAATGAAATATGAATGATAATTAGAAAAATAAAACACTTTTATACAAAGAACAATGAATCTTATTTGATTATGAGAACTACTTATTCAACATACTTTAGACCAATGGCATACACACACTACTTTCATGGGAGGAATTATATTTATAAAAATGCAGATGAAAAAACCGAGACCAAATCTTTACGCTAAAAATTAAAAATCTGTTGGTCTATGGGAGGAGTTAGAATTCCCAAATTCCCACCTTTGTGTATGCAATTGCTCAGAAAAATTTAACGTTCTAATGAGTTAAAAAAAAAAAAAACTAAGCAGACATTTTATATAAAAGAAAAGGGCTTTTTCTTCAGATAACATAAATGTAGATTAAAATGTAAGAAAATTAAGTAATTCACATAAAAGAGGAAATAATCAAAATTTTTTTGAAAATTACACTTTATAGATAAATACAAAATAAAGATTAAAGAATTTATTTGTCTATGATTAAAATAAAATTATTTGTTTATCAAGTATTCCATAAAATCCAAATATTTAAATGAATAGAGAGAAAAATTACGAAATGTAGACAGTATATTTTATGTTAATTACAATTTCTGATGCTTAACATTTTTATGTGAAAAGTAAAGTTCATATCTTTCAGTGAAGGGGTTCTTCAACTAACTTTTTCAAATAATTTAATATTTTGTAGCTTTATAACCTAAAATAAAAAGATTTTAAATTAGTAATTTTTTAGTGTTTTCTCTGGTATATAAATATTACAAATTAGCAATAGTGAATACATTTTAAAAATGATCCTTGTATATTTTAATTATTGATGAAGTTAAAAAAGAAGCTTGGAAAAATTACAAAAAGTTGTACAAGGAGAGAGAGAGAGAGAGAGAGAGAAATGAAAGAAATTACAAAAGTAGTTCATATTAATAAAACAAATAGAAAATAACTGATAAACTACAAAAATTTGATTAATTCAATAGTGATATATCAATATTTATTTATAATTTTTAAAAACAAATATTTAACAATATTAAGTTAGAATTTTTAAATTAATTTTAAGGAAACAATTTAATGAAATATTTATTCACATACCACTACATATTTCACAGAACAGTTTTTTAGAGTTCAAGACTTCTAAGAAATAATTTTGAAAGTTAAATTCATATAGTAATTACTTCCATTTTAAGTAGAATTATTAATTTTAACTTTCTTATTTTGAAAATGTATCTAATTTATGAAATCATGAGTAATTAATTTTAAGTAAATTACACTTTATTCTCACTAAAGTTAATTAATTTATGTATGCATAAAACAATACAAATGAATCAAATCATTAATAGAAAACAATTTTTTTGTCAGAGGAGAAAAAGGTGGTTTTCTAAATTGAAAAATGTAAAATCAAATATATGTTTTTTTTATGTTCAATTAATTATAATCATATAATTAAATAATAATCAAATCATTATCATTTACAATCTATAGAACCAATTACAATAATACTTGTTTTGAATTTTTAAAAAAAAAATCTAAAAATGGGAACGCTGATATACATTTAAAATATATTGAATGTTAAATACATACTTCATTTCCTACACTTGTCCATTTAGGTAGTAAATAACGAGCAAAAAGCTCCAAACAGTTTGCATCTTCAGGAATATAGGGTTTCAATATTTCTAAAATAAAAAAAAAACAATTGCTAGACCTTGTGAAATTTCTATTATTTTTTGTATAAACAGAAATAATTACTATTAATATGAAAATTAAAGTTAGATAAAATAAGACAGTTCAATTTTTTAAAAGGATACAATTATAAAAGCAACTTAACTCCTTCACTTCATAAAATTGCAAAATCAACATTAAGAAATATTACATGGACATGCAAACATTAATTCCTTATAAAAACAATAACATACAGAGTTAAAAAAAGGGATAACTTGACACTGTTAGGAAAAATAATTACAATACCATATATGATTCAAAAGAGATTCAATTGTATAAATTCTGAAAAATTGAATACAAAAGATTGAGATGTAGTACATAATATTTATCTTTATTCAAATGCAATTAATCTACGGAAGAAATTATCAAAACTTTTAGATCAGCTTAGTTTATTTCAGGATTTAAAATTAATTTTTTAAAAATATTTAATAGTCAAAAACTAAATATCAGAGTGCCAATTCTGTATTTCAGAAAACAAATATATAGTTACAAAATCAAATATTTAACTAAATCAGCATTTAACATGTTTGACATTCTTATAATTTTTGGAAAAGAAATTCTGTTGAGAATTGGATTAGTTGTAAAAATATTCTTAAGCTTTCATTCGGGGGGATAGAATCTACAAGAACTAAAGCTCCAAGCAGGGACATCTTAAGACTTCTTGAGTCCTTGGGCCCCTATGCAAAAGTAGGCCATTGTGGCCGAGGCCCTGGGCACAGTTGGCCCATGCCTTAAGACGTCCCTGGCTCCAAGGTATTTAAATACATCAAAAAATTTATCAAATACTGAAAACTATACCAAAAGGAAGAAAAATCCAAAAGTACAGCCAAAAAGGAAGAAAATCTATACAAATAAATAAAATTGAAGTGTCTGTTTGTAATTTCAAATTAGCAGCTTTTTACTTAATGCACTAAAAGTATATACGGTGCTCATAACAAAAAACCAATTTTTAAAATTTTTTGTCTGTCTGTCTGGTTCCGGCTAATCTCAGAAACGGCTGGTGCGATTTTAAAAATTCTTTCACTAATGGAAAGCTACATTAACGGGGAGTAACATAGGCTATATTTTATTCCCGTATTCTTACGGGAACGGAAACTATACGGGTGAACGTGAAACTGAATGCCAAGATGAACGCCAAGCTGAGCTAATGAAGTCGTTGTTTTGGTTACTGGCGACCGATGCTGTTCATGAGACATAATAGTGTTACGCGCACATGATAATACGCTGACACGTGCCATAATTTTTTTTTTTTTTATGAAAGGAGAATCTCACTGTTCAGTTAAGTAGAGCATCGGCTGTTTCGGATGCACTTTTAAAAATAATAAATCAAGGCTTCATAAGCAAAAAGCAATGCAAGAAACAAAAAATTGATAAGTTTTACGGTTAGTTTTAATCCTTTCTTTTTTTTTTTTATTTACATTTTTAGTCACATTTAAACAATAGTTATTATAATCCAAATCTATATCTATACAAATAAATAAATTGAAGTGTCTGTTTGTAATTTCAAATTAGCAGCAATTGTTTGCGGGGGCGGGGGTTTAAGGGGCGTCAGAAATTCCGATTTTTAAGTTATTAGACGTACAGTCTTGAAACTTAGTAAGTAGATTCCTCTCATAGGGTAGAGATACGCTACAAAATGGGTTTCGTGAACATTGCCCTCAAGTGGCGTTGCGGGACTTAAGGGGCGTTATAGATAATTATTTCCATTTTTAAACTATTAGACGCACAGTCTTTATATTTGATAAGTAGATTTCTTTTATAGAGTAGAGATCAGCTATAAGAAGGTTTTGTGAAAAACAGACCTCTAAATGGCGTTGCGGGGGATTTAGTGGCGTACTAGATAAATATTTTCGTTTTTAAACTACTTCACCTCCCTGCTTGAAAATTGGTAGGAATGTTTCTTTCATGGAGTAAATATCCGCTACAAAACAGGTTTGGGAAAAATTGACCCTCAAGGGGTGTTAAGGGCAGATATAAATAATTATTTCCATTTTTAAACTATTAGACACACAGTTTGAAATTTGGTAAGCAGATTCCTCTCATAGGATAGAGATACACTAAAAAATGTGTTTTGTGAAAATCGACCCCTAGGCCGCGTTGCGGGGGTTCAAGGGGCGTTATTGATAATTTTTTTTGCATTTTTAATTTATTGGACGCACAGTCTTCAAATTTTGCTAAGCAGATTTCTTTCATAGTGTGCAATTCCCCTACAAAATTGGTTTTGTGAAAACAGACCCAGAAGTGGCGTTATAGATCATTATCCCCATTTTTAAACTATTAGACGTACAGTCTTGAAATTTGATAAGCAGATTCCTTTCGTAAAGTAGAGAGCCGCTACAAAGTGGGTTTCGCGAATATCAACTACTAAGTTTAATTTCGGGAGATTAAGAGGCGTAATTGATAAATATTTCCATTTTAAACTATTTGATCATCCTGCTTGAAAATTGGTAGGCATGTTCCTTTCATGGAATAGAGTTCCTCTAAGAAAGAGTAAACCGAAAATTGATCCCCAAGGAGGGTTGCGAGGGGTCAAGAGGAGTTACATAAAAATTCCTGTTTTAATTGTTAGACCCATATACTTGAAATTTGTTAAGCATGTTTCTTTTGTTGAATAGGGATCCACTAAGAATGTATTTTAAGCAAATCAAGTTCTGGGGGGTGCATGGGGTTACTGGGACGTATTGACAAAAAAATTACTTTTTCGAGCGACAAGGACTATAATAATGAAATTTGTTTGCATTTTTCTTTTGTGAGTTGAAATCCGCTAAGAGCGGTTATTTTGGAAAACGGCTCTCAACGGGATTACTGAGATATTGATAGTAAAACTTTTGTTTTCTTTCCTGTTAGATTTAGACTTAGAAATTTGGCTTGCATGTTCAATTTATGGAGTTAGAGATCCACCGAAAATTGGTTTTGCGGGAATCCACTTGGTTTTGGGTTACGAAAAGAGCAAACATCATTCTATGCTTCAATTTTAGAGATTTTTAGAAAACACAAATTAGATGAGTTCTGCCCCCTTTTTTTTATCAACAGGCGACAGTTACAGGTATAAGTATATTTTTCAATACAATCGAATTCTTAATGCAGGACTTAGATATGAATAATTTATACATATATATAAGCAGTAAAATTATTAAAACATCATGAAATTCCCAGCGAAGCGGCGGGTAACAGCTAGT
>BMAO01010121.1:0-253098 GCA_019973975.1 Trichonephila clavata
TTCTTTAAAATTTGGTATTCTCGTGTCCAATGGACTAAATTCATGTGGACGTCCGATCACGTGAAAACTATGTCACGTGACCACGTTCTGTTGGTTTACTACAGTAGCTACGATTATTTCGTTCTTTTAGTTTTACATTATAATTTTTAAAATGTCTTATTTTGCTCAAATGGTTTATCGATCATTTAAAGAAACGGTTATTGTAGAAAATAAAATCATTTTTTAAAATCTGGCAAAAAATCTGAGTGTTTTGAACTCGTACTTGTTATTTGTCTCATCTCGTACATAATTAGCTATGTGTTACTGTAACTAAGTTGTTTATTTGGATTTAATAGTTTAAATTTTCATTGCTAAAATTATTTCTGCTTGGTTATATGTATATCCTGTTCTTATAGTTACATAATTAAAATTGATTTCAAGGCCAGTTTTTGTTTTAAAAAATAGTTTATGTAACTTAGAAGCTTTTTCATTAATTTTTTCTGTTCAAGCTAGTGTTGAAAGTTTTTGTAGATACTCTCAATTGGTATGTTTTATAAAAGTTAGTATGGATTCTGGTTATATTTTTAAAAATCTTGTGTTTTTTCCAAGTTTAGCGAGAAAAATAATTATTACAAATCAACAAGGAAACAGATTTTCAAATCCATACTAACCTTTTTCGCAGTAACCTATGAAACATAAATCACTTAAAATGACTAAAAAATTTAAACATTGGGCATATTATGAGTTTGAAAAGATTTAAATTCTTAATTTTTTTTAAACAGTGAAATAATAGCTGGTCAAACTGACTTTTTGCTGTTATTGTCTCCAAAAACATTTTAAAAAAGGGTACTTTTTAGCTTTAAAACAAAGTGACTTAAGCCAATTTTAAAAAAAACACACACACCTCAATTACTGGAAATTATTTGTTATGTCTGGTTGTACATTTTTTCTTGTTTGAAAAATTCTTATTTTTGAATACTATGGCCAAAATATATTCAATTAATTTTATGACCTGAAAAGTTTATGGAATGTCCAACACAATAATCTTGTGATTCACTGTTTATATATATATATATAAATATTATTCATCATTGAAATTGTACAGAAATATTTGTTTGGTTTGATAAATTTTGAATTTAATTGTGAATGGAAATTTTTTGCGACTATTCATTTATATATATATATATTGTATTGTGTTTTTTTCATCTAATTTGCAATTCATTGTGCTGTAAAAATGAAATTCATTTTCACCAATGGATAAATATTATTAATCAAAAACTTTATTATTAACTCACTTTAATATGAGATGAACAATGGCTTAAAGTAAACTTTTTTACGTTTAAATTGTATTTTGGAACCATCTATTGTTTATACATAAATCATTATTTTCTATTATTTTTATAAATTATATGTAATTCAATAAGAAAAATTTATTTAAAATTAAGGATAATTAAATTGAATTTCTGAAAATTATTTCACTTTTTCTGATGGTACATTCCCTTAATATTGTACAATATAAAAGAAGTAGATCAACATGTTATAGGCACTTCATATAAAAAAAGTATTTATTAAAAATTTTAATGTAAATTTTAATATAGTACATATTTGCATTAATAATAACTTGTGATCCAAGTGTCGCATACCCATACACATGTTTTTTATTGCGTGATGTTATTTTTATAAAAGTTTTAATTTTTTGTTTGATGCTTAATATAGCAACTGCTGAAGGTATCTTTTTAATATGCTGAAAGAGCTCTCAACACTTGCTACAGTAATTGCAACTTAAGAAAAAAGTATTAAAACAATTAATACATGTAGAAATAACTCATTATATTTATTTTGCATGTATTGCAATATATCTTGTGTGTTATTTAAATCTCTTACATTCAAAATCAAATTCTGTTGCTAACTGATTTCATCTACATTTTTGTTGTAAACTTAACAAATGTCTTAAAACTTTTTTCTAATTCATGTTTTTCGCAGGTTTTTAAGTCAGAATTAATATTTGGTATATTTATATAAATCTATTCACGTAAAACTGTATCAATATTGCAGTGTTATAGAAGTAACATGTAAATTTCTCTACTGGGTTTTTTTATAATTTGCTAAGTTATGCACAATTCTATTTTTAGAGATTTTTTTAAATTTTGTTTACAAATGATAAATTAACACAGGGTCATATTTACTTATTCTATTGAACTAAAAAAATTTCCATTTATAGCTGTTCATATTATTTCATGGTTTCCACAAAGTGGGAGATTATTAAAGGCTAAGAATTGAATGACAAGTCTTTAAAATATCAATTTGAGTCCTTACATTTACTTATTTATAAAAACTTTGCCATGTCCAATTTTTATTTTATTAGAATCATTTTAGATATCTTTATATGTATAAAGTATTTACATGTAATACATTGTAAAAATAAAATTCATTTTCATCAAACTGATCACCAATGAAATAAAATATTAATTTGAATTTATGTGTAGGTAGGCAAACTTGACGTAAATGTAATATATTTTATAGACAATTGTTACTTTTCATCTCTAAATGCTGAAAAAAAAATGAGAAAATTCATGCATAACATTTTTGATATATATAAATTCCCACCCGTGTGAAGAACGAGTATACCAGTTAATAGCATACTAGTACAAAGGAAGAAAAATTAAGAACTTTCTGTAGTATTGATAAAGCAAACCACAAAATTACAGCATCATTTCAAATATCTTATACTGGTAAGCCACACTAATATAAAATATGCAATTCATGAAGTTGTAAAAAAAATTTCATCAGAGGATTAAATATATATGAAATACTTCCCTATCAACTCTTAATATTTTATGTACAAAATTATTTTAAAAAGCTTAACACTGTAAAACAGATACATCTATAAAATCCACAAATCATTAAGAAATATGCATTACTACAAGGGGCGAGCAGAAAAAAAGGTTACAAGTCGAACAAAAATATTTATTTACAATAGACAGAAAATACAAAAAGGAATTAAGAGGCATATTCACCTATCACATTTAATCATAATCACCAAGTCTATTTAGGCATTTATCATAGAGAATGCAGAACCTACTTGTTTAATCTGTCTAGGTAGAAATCAGGTCTTTGTCCATTGAGCCAGTCTCAGTACAATATCGCAGCACATCAGAAAATGATATACTGCGTGCTACCATATCTCAATCCCAGCTCTGACGAGATTTAAAGCTGAGTTACCCGTTGATCAATCTATAAGTAGTTTCTTCAATTCGTGCCGTGGTGATTTCTGTCCTTGCAACTTGTTGTCTGCTCATTGCAGATGCGGACACATTTCATTCATTTAAATCATATCACGACTCGCACTTCCAAACAATAACAATTTTCAAAGAGTCTTGCCATTTCAATCTGCATCGTCCTGAACCATCTGGGTACTTTCACTATCTACCGCAAACCAGCTGTATACCAAGTAGCTCGATCTGTCTCCACTTTTGCAGAAACCATCTTTGTTTTCCGTTGGAACATAAATCGTTGCAAACACCTGCTTACAAAATGTTGGAGTGCCTCCAGCAGGACAAGTGCATGTTGCACTTATAACCTTAAGTTTTAAAAAAAAGTATTAAATATTAAAGAAATAAATTCTAAAATTAGATTGTAAATTTATATGAGTTTTCGGCATTTACATATTAGTCTACTGGTTAATAAATGTTGAAAGATTTGTGCCAAAGTTAATTTTCAGCTTATTTTATATATTCAATTATTTTATCTAAAAAGTAAAATTTAAATAAATAAATTATATGAATAAAAATTTTAAATAAGTGAAAATTAACAGTTTTTTTTTATATAAAAACACATCATAAAGTGCTTGATTTAAAAATACTATGCCTTTTTAGAAAAATTAGTAACAATTTGAGAGAATCTTAATGTAAACACAACATTTCTCCATATTGAATTTAAGTTTTAAATGAAAAAAATTACATTGCTTTATCAAAATGGTTTGGCATTTCTTGCCTTTACTTTTATTGTGTTGGAATCAAATTAGGATTTACTCATAAATAGCAATAACTATGTAATGACTAAAGCATAATAATGAATATTCATTAAAATAGAAAACAATGGAATTGATATTCAATGCTAATCTAAAATATAAGAATCAAATTATAAACTTATCATTGATAATATAGCTATTCAAAAAATTTAAATTTGTCCATTCACATTTCTTTTACAGAAGTTTAAAAAGCTGCTAAATTTGAATAGTTGCCATTACTTTTAATCTTTTAGAATCAACTTATAATTCAATGATAAATAACAATATTAATGTTATTAAAACCTATTTTGTTTTTTATAACAATGAGTTAAACTAAAGCATAAATGAGTAAATAGCAATGCATTCATAATAGTTTCAGAAAGTATCTAAATTAGAACACAAAATAATTTATAACTTACCTCAGAAGTTGTTCTGATCTGAACAGATGACTTGTACTTTACTCTCTTCGTTTCTACTTTTACAACGCTTTTGATAAAAAAAAATTAATAATTCACTGCACACAAATTTGTCATCGAATATAAAAAAAAGAACTACAAAATTTTGAGAACTAAAATAACTGAGAGCTATATCTAAGTGAATCAAGAACTATAAACAAATACACCAGCTAACACTAGTCGAAGCAGACGAATACCTAATTAGATAAATAAATTACAATAAAACAAAAATTATGTTTAAAAGTTGTTAAGATTATTTCCTAACAAATATATACACTAGAATAATGCAAGAAATACAATGCTATCACATATTTTAATTAGATAAAATTAAAGCTAAAGAATGTCAACAATTTGCTTATACGGTTCTACCACGGTAATGCAAAACACGTGCAATTGTTGCCCAATTTGTCACGTGATTCCCCGCTTGGCGTCTGCCTGGTGTGAATTTCGTCCTTTGGTGATGGACCTTGAACCATTGTCAAGTGACGAGACGAACCCTTGAGCTGAAAAAATATCTACAAATTTTCACAAGAAACCAGCGTTAGGACTTCGACAGATTTAATGTGCTTCAGCGCCTTTACTCGGCCGATCTTTAATGGCCGCAGAACTGGAATTCATGATTCGATAGCAATAACTTCGGCCACGGACTCGCAAACATGACCACTCATTTATCGCGACCATTCAAGAAAATTAGAAAAACATGATACATCAGTTTCTCAAACTGTGAGGCGCGCCCACCTTGGGGGGCATGATAACTCTACAGGGGGGCATATTGAAAAGCCTAAAACAAAAGGTTATTTAAAAATTTACTAATTTACTGAAAGTAAACAAAATACATTCTACATAATAAAAAATAAAATACACATTTACACTGATATAATATACTTATAAATGTATCAATTCTACTCAATGTATTTGATAATTAATTTAACAATACTAAGTTAAAAACAAGTTTAATAATTACCATTGACCTCATGGTCTTATCATATATAAAATTATATACAAAAATTAGCACTTATCTTGATAATTTGTTCGGTTTAATATTAATCCCTTAAATACCAATTAAAAGTTACGCAATTCGCTCCCAATGTCACCGGACACAATATCAAGGTCCTTTTACTGCATTCCACAGCCTTCGGAATAATTTTATGGATAGCAGTGCACAGAACAGATTGTATTTCGGAAAGACGTATATATACGTCCGTGGAAAATAACGCTTTGGCTGAGTGAGACGCTTATATACGCTGATGCACTTAAGAGGTTCAAGTCGTATTCTAGTTTTAGCATCAAAGTATAGTTTTATTGCATTCAATGCTATTATTATTGTATGGAGTGCGGGTGAAAATTACGATTGAATATTGGGTCACAAATATTGGAAGTTTGAGAAGCACTGTGATACATGCCCACTTGTCTCTTCAGATTCTTTTCGATTTAATTTTTAAAGAAATTGTTAGAGAAATTTTTAGATGCGAAGGAAGTTGTAATTCATTCAATTGAATTACAGGAAGACATCATTGCAACACCTACTAACTAATGTCACCCACAAATTGAAAAAAAAGCTGTTTAATACCTCTCAATTGTTACAAATTTGTCCGTGAAGCTAATTAAATTTTTCTCTTGTTACGAAATTGATGGAGCACTTAGAAATGAAACTTTCGAAAAGAACTAGAAAATGTTCAAATTCTTAAAGCATCCATTTTAGGATACGTAACAAATTAAAATGTCCGGAATCCCTATAGTTAAGACTTACTTCCCTATAGTAAAGAAACTAAATTTCGTTTAAATTTAATTCAAAAATCCTCACTCGAAAACAATTTCAAAGCAAAACGTTGCGTAACCAAAGAAAAATTTCTGATATTGAGACACCTTTGATTTCCTACATCCTATTTGGAAAAAAATTTCCCTGCTATTATAGCTGCGTTTATTGTTCTTAAGCCTGTGTAACTTTGTGCAACAAAAACTCTCAAGTCTTTATCAAATGTAATCACTTATTAATTTAATGAGATTTTTATTAGGAAAATAAATCAAGCTTTGACTAAAATAGCATTCAGAAATCATTTCGAAATTTTAATATAATGCATTGCAATTCTTATTTTCGGATGGCAAGGATCTCAAAATATAAGAGTTTGATAAAATTGCTCTTTGATTTTTCGAGATAGTTTTAAAGTAGTTTTAAGTGATATCATAATAAGTTTTGTAGTTAAAATGCTTAGTTAATAAAGATTAAAATGAGGGAATAGAATTACATTGATTTTCGAAAATTAATTAATTAAGTGGGGGAAGGAATTTATTATACATATATATATATATAATGTCGATAATGAAGAATCACGTTACCATGCTCACTGCTCAGAAAATTTTGCAAGGCTTAAATTTTCTATATACAGACTCTCGATAATTCGAAGTTGGAAGGGACCAATGAAAAACTTCGTTTTATCAAGAGAGTAGGAAAAAATTCCCAAAATACACGAAGAGAAATTTTTTCTAACACATTTTAATTTGAAACTATGTAATAAAACAGCAATTGTACATATGTATAAAATTCTTTTAAAGTATTTTAAAAAGTACAATATAAGTATTATACATTTTAAAAGTCCTATATTAAAAGAATACATTTATGTATTGAAAACGATCCTACGCATTTCTTCTTCACAATAGGGAACCATCCTTTCTGAACACATATGTTGCAAGGCCACATGTTAAACGAAAGATGTGGATGGCTGACAGCAAGGGTGGCCTATGTATTGTCCAATTGAAGAAGAAAAGCAATAAAAATGTCTTTTTGCTTGAGAAACCGGAAAACACAAAGAAGGGATGGGAGAAAGATGGTCATCATAGGGCTAAGTTACAGGAGAAACATCCAGAGACAATACAACACAAAACATGTAAGCTCCAACCTGTTTGCTACAGGACTCTACTTGATAGTGAATGTTGGAACTGTCGAGAGTTTTTTCGATAGCTTCGAATTATCGCGTGTTGTAGTCTGACCAGCCGCTGATTTTACTTCGAAATATTGAGTATACCCAAACGTATTGTTTTAATTCGAAATATCAAAAGTTTTTCTAGGGGCTGAGCATCTACTTTGAATTAGCGAGAAGTTCGCATTATCGAAGGTTTGAATTAGCGAGAGTCGACTGTATTAATGTTTATAAGGAGAAAAGCGATTCATCCATTCGTTCACTCTTAACGATATTTCCGAAACTGTTAGACCCACAGACTTGAAATTTGGTAGACATGCTCCTTTGATTGAGTAGAGATAGCCCAAGAATCGAAATCGAGCGAGAATCGTCCCTAAGGGGAGTTATGAAGGGTTAATGGGCTTTTTAGGTAAGTAAACCCGTTTTTGAACTGTTAGACCCACATACTTCAAATTTGGTAAGCGTGGTTTTTATTATTACTTTTATTTATTTATTTTAGCTGAATAAAGATCCACTAGAAATGTGTTTTACGAAAAATCGTTTCCAATGGGGGAGTGTGGTGAGTTACTTGGACGCATAGATGAAAAAAAATCTCATTTTCGAGCTATAGACCTACAGTATTAAAATTTGTATGCATGTTTGTTTTGTTGAGTTGAAATCCGCTGAAAATGGTCTTGCGGAAATCGATTCTTAAGGGTACGGGGATTCTGGATAAAAGAAATAAGTTTTTGAACTATCATTCTTAGACTTGAAATTTCGAATTCATGTTTATTTTGTTGCATAAAGATCCACTTTTGAAGAGGGTGTGACTATGTGAGCTTTAAAGATAGTTCTACTCCAATTTGTTTCTTTTTAAATCAAGAGGTGTATGAAGGATATAAGAATGTTTTTCAATATCATCGAACACTTAATGCTAGGACCTAGATATTGATAATTTTTTTTTTTTAAATAAATCATATTCATTCAACATTTAGCTAATCGGACGGGTAACGGCTAGTCCATATATTCTACCTGTTGTTTGTTGTTTTGGTCTTTTTACATTATAGGTCTATAAGTAAAAGGAAAATTGTATTCTCATTGATTATCGTATTCAATTTATAAATGGTATGACGTAAAAGAATCAAAACACACACACCTCTTCCCAACTTTTTTGTTTTGTTTAAAAACTGCAAAAAAGGAGTGTAATATAAAGGGAATATTTTTTAATAAAAATTGACTAAAATAAGAACTTCAACCTCTTCTTGTAAATGTTTTTAAATATATTTGATAAATTTTTGCAAAATATACTGATATTTATGAATTAAAATTAATTTTTGATATGTCCTTGTAGTTCGATGCGTTTTGAAATTACATGGAGTTATTTTGAATAATGTAATGTAATCAGGAAATCTTTACCCTTTTACTAAATTTGAATATTATGACATAAAATTTGCAATTATATGCCAGGTATAATAACCGCATGAAAACGTGGTAAACAGTTAATAGCGTAAGTTAGAAAAACAATCATAGAAATATCTAATTATTCTTTTTTAAAATCGCGATTCAAAATCTTTTCTGATGAATTATTTTCAGTTGTAGATTAAATTTTAATTGACTTAACCTACAGTATTTTTTATTTCTGCGTTTCGAGACAGATGATTTAACAAATGTGAATACAGGAAAGCAAAAAATACTTGTGGAGAAATTTTAAATAAAAAGTTTTAACATTAAAAATAGCTAAATTTTTACTCTTGTTGCCGATTAATCAAATTATGTTTATCAAAGAAATAGTACATTAAAATATTGTTTAATGTAATCCCAATCGATTTTTGTCTTTAAATATAAAAAATGTACTCGTAAGTTGAAGAAAAAACACGTTTATAATTTCTCGTTAATTTTCATCGCAGTGGTGCGAAAATGATTTCACTGAAAGAGAACTAAATTTAGATCTTGTCAGATTAAGTAAATAGCTAATGGTTTATTAATTTCCTAAGAAGAAAATTTTCATTGCGAAATTTATGTGGTCGATTTCATTAGAGAATACTCTAAATAATCCGGGTTTAAAATTTTGTTCGAAAAAGATAGAGTTCCAGTAATATTTGAAATCACTGCTGAATTTTTGTGTGCATATAATTAATTCATATGTACAGATTAATAAACATTTAACAGAGTTTATTCAGTTAATAGTTTTTGAAGCATCTATATATAGTTCATGTAAATTATTTTGGTTTTAATGCTTTTATCTTATTTTTACTGATACTAAAAAGAACTTTTAAAAAAAAAATTATTGTTGATAATTTAAAATTAAAACCGATTCTTTGCAATTTTTCCCCATTTTTAGGCCCGTGTGATAAGGAGACTAATAATTAACCTGTATAAAATAGTAAACAATTCTTTAATACCAGCCATTTTTTGATCGTAAGTTTGATCCTGAATATTTCTTAAGCTTTTTGAGGGAGTTGCTTCAAATATTTGATTTAGGGCTTTTAAATTATCTAAAAATTTTGGATGTTTCAATTCATTTTTTTTTGTAACTGTTTTTAGTTAATTCTAATTTATTTGCTTTTTATCAATTTTTTTCATTCAATCGTTTCAAACATTCATTCGACAATACGTATTTTACATCACTCGTTCATAAAACTTTTTAAGTTTGGCAACTTTTGAACATAACTTCTCTATATTTAAAATTTTGTACGAAATTCATGTTTAAGATTAAATTCATGTGATTCTAATTTTGTTCGGTTGAGATGGGAATTGTAAAAATTATTAAAAGTGTTCTTGTTTTTTTTGTCAACGTATGCATATTGAAACTATGAAAAAATTCCATGAATCCCGCATCTTTTAAAAGTGCTTCCAAATTTTTTTTATTATTTTTAAATACATTCAATTAGTGCTTTTATTTTCTAGCTTCTTTCTTGTATTGGATGTACAACATTTTAGAGAATAATTTCAAATTATTTTTTATGGGTACTTCAGAAGGATGTTTATAATACGATGAAAAAGTACGCTTCATTTGGTATCATTTGTAATATTATTGATATTATTACTTTTGCATTTGTTTGTATTCTTGGTTATAAATTTTTGAATGGAATATGCTTGGAGAAGTTATTTTCATTTCTATTTTGAAATCCGCTATTCTGATTAAAAAGGAATATTTTTCTTGTTCCTATGGATATAAATAATTCTTCAGAATAATTATTTCATTCAGTATTATCATGTACGCTTAATACTTGGTGACAATCTTTAATTTCTGCTTCTTGATCAGTAACGAATTGCTACACTTTATTCCATGCCAAATTACTTCAGAGTTGAGTTGTAAGTAGACTTGACGTACACCTGTCAATATTCAAACTACAGTTGGTGGTATCGGTTCGATTCCCTTCACTTACAAAGCTAATGACAGAGACACTTCACAGCCATTCTCCATATTTTTCTTCATTCACATTTGATTACGTTTATTTTTGTAACAGTATTGATAAATGTTATCGATAATGTATTATGGAGATAATTACATAATATGACAAGTGACAAACTTTGACAATGAACGATTTTAAATAGTATTTACTAAAGAACTTTATTTTTTTTTTTGACGGGGGCCTTATTTTTCAATTAATATTTTCTTCGAAAACGACGTACGAAACGATGTTATACATAAATTTATATTTTATTTTTCACCGCGCAATTCATAACAAACCAAAATATAACTTGGAAACAACACAGCAAGAGAAATTTCTTTTACAAAAAAAAAAAGAGCTTCAATTACACCTTTATGAATTACGAAGTTCAATTATTATATTCTTAATGCTTTATAATTTATTATTATTGCAAAACACTTATCTTACTTTCCGTGATTAAGCGCCTTCAACTTTTAACTGTTGCTTCACGTATCCTCCCCTCTTCCATTTTTCATGTTTCTAATAACAATTATCTTACACGCGCATACAGGTTTCAAATATCCATCCTTTTAAGTCTTTTTCTTGAGATTATGATAAGAATTTAATATACTAGTTTATCGTATTTTTATGGAAGTAAAATTAATCTATCGTTGCTTTTATTTAATCGTATTGCATTCTTATTAAAAATAATTCGAAAGCAAATTTTTTTTAATGAAAAATCTAGCTCATACTGTTGAAATACAGTCATTTATTTGTAACCTTTTGTTGATTTTCATTCGTTGAATTGAATGACTTGCTTGTTTTGATAAGTGTTCTAAGTAGTAAACAATGTGGACTTCTTGGGAATGGATATACTATTTCAAATTGCAGTTATTCAAACACAGCAAAAATAAACTACATTTAAAAACATTTAATTTCTCATTGGCCTATTTCTTTTTATTCATCTGGGATGGATTTGTTTTAAGAGGCTAAAATATTTTTTTCAGATCAAGTTACATTTTAAAAAGCTGATCATAATGTAACCTAAGCTTAATTTTCATCTTTAACACTAATGTTAATTAGCTTTAATTGTGTATACGAATTATTTATAACTGATGTATTACATATATCAAAATTTGACTAGCTCATAGGAAGAACAATTTAGTGAAAAATCCATGTCTTTTATCTTCCCTGAAAAGATCATGAAAGAATACCGACCCACGCGGCTATGTCAGTTTTTACTCCAGTACCGAAGACTGTCAGAAGTAATGAGCATATTAAATGCAACTGAACTCCGAAATTTCTCACTTGGAAAGTGTCCTTTTAAGATTTGTCAAGATTTTCTCAAATGTTCTCTCGTCAGTTAGGCTTGTAGTGTCTGTAGCCCTCTGTTAAAGTGCAGTTCGGTTTTCATTAAACTCTCACAAATGCAAACTGTCTGGTTTTCAAAACTTAACAAAATTTACTGTGGTTCGTTGAATGATAATGTTCTGGACCAGCCGAAAGCATCAACTGATGTTAGAAAAATTAGTTCTTTTGAATTTTATGTATTACATATTTGTAGGCAACATTTTATTCTCTTTGGGGTAAATATTTCTGAACATTCTAATTTGTATTGAAACGACGTTGACGTCCAAGATTACATGAGAATTTTTTTCATTAAATCTGTTCAAAATGGGATATTTTTGTTCTCTAGAATTTCACAGATAAAGTTTCTATATTTAGCTCAAGGTCTTATTTAAAATGTCTTATGTCACAATTCACTACGAGTTTGGGAAAACGTGTGCTGCATATTAATTGACGAAGATGAAAACGGTTTATTACAAAAGTTGATAATAAAATATAGCTGCGAGGTTCTAAAAAAGTATGATTAAAAATTTTTAAATGAGATTTTTTAAACCAGTTTTTAAAACAGTAAGCACTTTTGGTCTATATGACAAGTACAAAAGAATAATTTATACATGGCATGGGTAAAAAAAGATGGCTTTCGGACTGGAAGCAGAATAAGAAAATTAATAGGATTTAAATGAGAAGAGATATTATCCTCATTATGTGCAAAATAATGCTTTTTTTTATAAATGCAAAAAATCGAGAAATAATCCGCTTAAATAATGTTATGGCTTAGACATTTATAGAATTTAGTTGAAAATGAAATCGGTAAAATTATACTTTAAAAGCCTGTTCTTGTTAAATATATATGTATTTTTTTCAGGTTTTCACACTCATTAAAAATGATATAAGATCCATCCCGTTTGAGTTTAATGATTACGAAGTACCTACTATAATTTAAAAGCGAAAATATTAACAAAGTCAATGTGATATATGAAATATTTATTGTGAGCTTGTTTCGTGTTTTAATTATTTCAGTTAATTTCATATTCTACTTAAGAGATCTTATTTGAAATATTGCGTTTTTCAATTCCTACTATTTAGCTCACTTTCTCTATATTTATATATTTTTCCTGTTCAAATTTTCAATCGTTATTAAAATACTTTCTATTCATCCAATCAAGTTCAAATAATTTTTTTAAACTTGTAGTGGATGACACACTTGATGTTAATATAGTTTTTTCAAATTTTTCCTAATAAATTTAATTAGTTACCGGTTTGCCGACACCAACTTAAATTCATCTCAATTGCTGTAACAATGTAGCTAGCTGTTAAAACAGTGACAAAAGTTGACGTCGAAAATCGTTTTTTCAAAATACTTTCTGTTCATCCATTCAAAGTAGGAATTGACTTTAATTTGTTTTTATTTTATTTGTTATGTAATGAAATACTCAAAGAAGCATCACTTTAATAAAATCTTTAGATAAAGGTATTGTTGAAGGCAGTATTCATCAAGTATTTGATCATGAATCTTTAAATTAGGAATGTAATCTTCGTTGTATAATTATTTCTCTTTAAATGCTCAATCTTTTTTTTTTTTTTTTTGTGGATTAAGACAACAAGAGAAAAATTTCTTACCTTAAAGCTATTCTATCTCATTTCAAATATTGGGAAGTTTTTTTTCAAAATTTTTCACAACCATTAATAAGAGACTGTCCTGCCATTATTTTTATACAAAATTACAAACTAACCTAATTTCTAACTGCCCATGGAAACTTTAAAAGCTACTTGAACAAATTTAATTTAGTTCTGTCATCTTCCTGTAATTATGATATTGGTGGCGAGGAAAATACAGAACATGTGCTCCTTCTGTGTTCCAAGTTTAAAAGAAAACGAAACATCCTAATAATAAAAGATTGGCTTTGTAGGGACTTAATATAAATTGGCCTCCTTTCTTTCTCTCTCTTTCAGCTACTTCTTTCCACCAAAAGTGCTTTTAAAAAGTACTGTGAATTTGCTGTAAATATTTGTAATCCTTCATAAAACCTCAAAGGATTTTTACTCCTTCATTCCTTTGTAATGTGTGATTAATACTTACTTCTGTGAGCCCCGTGCAATACTTTGTGGTGCACGGGGATTTTGTGATTGTTTTCAATTTTAAAAAAAAGCTATCTGTTACATAAATTACAACAGTGTAGACTAAATTTTATGACAAAATATTCAGTGTGTATGCATATAATTTTAATTCTTTGACCAAGATAGTGTTGTTTGATTAGAAGGGGTGAAGTATTTTTGTTGGTATTTTTGTAAAGGTAGTTTTATTTTGTGCATTCTAATGATATAAACTCTCTTTCTCTTGCTTGATTGCGAGCTGTCGGTTTTTAAGTATTTTCCCTATTGGCTACATTATATGAAACGAAGTACAAGGTTGCCAATTTAGCACGTACGACCCATAGGAAAACCGGGGTTGCTAATTTGGCGAGTTATTGATAGAGTTTGCGATTGTTGCGATACTATACACTAGTACCCCGTGCTGTCTCCCAATATTATTAAACTCTTTGAGTTCATAACAGTGAGATTGTGAGAAATAAAACGATTTTATAGAAGTACTGGTAAATAAATGCGATTTCAATAGTTAATGTGTCTTTCAGCATAAGTTATTCTATTTTTAAACCACGACTAGAAGTATTTTATGTATATTTTAAGAATAGAGGAGTATACGCTATATATATTTCAATATATACGTTATGGAATTATTTGAAACGAATGTACAAGGCCGTTTTTCCAAATTTTCATTGAGTTATAGTGTTATTCCACTAAATTATTCAAGTTATTTCAAGAATAATTATTTTTCATTTATCAACTACCATTCAACAATGTTTAATGAAAGAAATTATCTACTTGAACTTAACATATCATTTTACACATGTACATTTCTCTCAATCTCATGTATGATTTTTTTTCCAAGTAGAATATTCTTGATACTGTAATTTTCATTAAAAAAAAACCCATTTTTTGAAACATCTTCTATTATTAGAATTTAATTCTGTTATTTTTATCATTATTTCTATGACTCGAGTCAATTTATTACTCACGAATCACACCGCACTATACTTTTTTCAAAATTGTAACCTAACAGTTTAAAAATATTTCTTGTGCTGAATTGTTAAAAATGACATTTTAAAATTTCCCCGGGGGAGGGGAGTATTTTATTACCTTTATATAATTCAGTCATTATGTGAGCAATACCTTGAATGAGGGAGTAATTATTTAATGACATGTTAGAAATGAGTAAATTGACTCAGTCTCTCATGTTCATATTCTGCCGAAACAAGTGACTAAATATTTCGTTTGAATAATTACAAGTATGTAAATTAACATCATTTGTAACATCTGTTCTTGATTTTCTTATTTATATTGGTTTAAAATATAGTGGTTAGAAGGATTTTGAAGTTTTTACATAAAAATTTATCTCACTCGCATAATCCATGAGAAATTTAGGTAACATTTTTTAGAGTAAAAATTAAAACGCATTTTATGTATGACACTTGTTAAAAGGTTAACATTTGTAAACGGATTTCTAATAAATTGAGGAAAAAATTGAATGTTATTGGTGTTTTTCACTTTTACAAATAAGTGCGGTTATAATATGAAACATATATCAATATTACAGCGATGTTTTACTTTGAACCCGTTTCAGTTAAAAATCACTTTTAAGATATCCGACTACTTGCGACAACTTTTTTTTTTAAAAATGAAAATATGAAAATCTTTTTTTTGTGTGTGGTTTTTAGATTTGCTTAATACATTTTAACAAAAATAAGCTAAAATCAAGAATATAAAAGGAAATTATTATTACTGAAAAGGGGGGGAAATGGGTTAAAATGTACAAAAAAATAACGGGCGCATTCTGTACCGAAAGTTTATGAACAAATTTTCAATTTTTCAATTCTGATGTTTTACTATGTTATTCATTTTTGAAATGACCTTCAGGGTAAGAGATAATTTGATTTGTATAAAAACTAGAGCAATTTATCAGAGTTGTTATATGAAATGGCTTATAAAAAAAGTGATTATATTCACATAAGGGACTAAAATTTTGTAATAAAACAGCGATGTGGATAAATCTGAAGGTTAAAACACTACTACTATTATAAAGAACATACACAAAAAATTAAGTTAATTATTTTCAAAACTTTTTCAGCAATTGCTGTCCCCATTTGAGCATTTTTTTTTAAATAAAAAAAACACATTTCGAGTAAAACGCATTTTAAAGTATGACATAACTTGCTTAAAGTAATGGAATCTGCTTTTACAAAAACACTTGTAGTTTTTGTTCTAGTGAACGGAAAATAATAAACTTGGTATTTTTATAAAGCTAATAAGATAGCCTAAAAAACAAAAGCATTAAAAATTTGTCAATTTTTCGCAAAATTCACAATTTTAGGGTAGTCGGATACCCTTAAGTAATGAATTAGATGTTTATATAATAAATAGTGATGGAATTTCAGTTCCAAAAAACTGAATTATTTACGAAATTTTAAAATTGTTTCCTTTAAAATTTTTAAATTATATTTATGTATGTCTCGCTTGCATATAAATGGAAAGCTTCTCAATAAGGCACTTATAAGGCACGCGCCCAACACATACTCCCCTATAACATTAAAAATATCTTGAACATTCCTTCTTGCATGAAAGAGCGAAAATGAGCCACTAAATTTGCTGTTCTCCGAAAAAATATCCAAATACCCTCCCACCTCTATATAAAACGATAATGTTGAATCCCAAAACTTAACTTAGGTCTACTATTACTATGATTTCCCCGAATATTAACTTTTTCGCATTGTGAAGTCTTCCTAAAGTGACTCTTTGCCAAGAGTGCAACCCAGCACCCAAGTGTGGCAAATCGATTCTCATTTTTCAAGAAGGCTTTCTCTCATATTTTCGGCAACACCTCTCCTCCACAAGATATACTGCTGGAGGAGAGAAAAGAAGAAAACTTTTGAGAAGAGCAACATTTGTGGGCTGCTGGTGACGGAAACGCGAGGGGGAACTAATCGCCTCCAGCGCCGCGTCTGTCGCCCGGGCCCGCTGGGCCCTCAACACCTCTCAGCCTTGGCGAGGCCCGCAAAGGAATGGGCTTGATGAGAACCCATTCGTCTCCTGAGCGCGATTTTTAAGAGCCGAGGAAATACACGAGCAGCCGCCTTCGTAACGAAGGGTGCACTGACGATTAAAGGGAGGGAAATATTTTGTTTGGAAGTATGTTGCGCACGTAACTTTTTTTTTGCAATCGATTAAAAAAATGGTTGGTAGAGTATTTTTTGAAAATGGTTAGTTGCTTAGTTTCCGTTTGTAAGAGCAAATGTAAAACAATGGCACTGTGTGAGCTTGTTTTCTGTAAGGTATCTAAAAATGTAATTCGCAACCTTGTTCCGAATTTCAAATGAGGTTTCAGTAACCCGATCCTCAGAACTATAGCAAAAATTCTCATATTAACTTCAGATTAAAATGGTAGGTTGCAGTTAATATACTCTAATAAACTGTAGATTAACTGAAGGAAGAGACATTTCTAAAACTCAACAAGCTTTTTTGTTCTTATCAATTTCAATTATCAAACTTTGCCGTAGCAGATGGGAGCGAGTTCATCCTCAATCTATAATATAATAATAATTATGATAATAAAATATACTGTAACGTTTTGGGTAATGGATGGGTAGCGTGAGACTTAAGAAATTTAATTATTGGCTTATTACGTCTACAGCTATTAATCACAATATTTATATTTGGTTACAAGTTATTCAAACTATTGAGTCTTTCCATTTCACAGAACATGTTATTTGCGAAAGAAGGGGCAAATACATCTCTGTTTCGAGTGTTTCAAACGGACTGTCTCTCCCCTCTCTTGGGGTAGGGGCGGTCGCTTCTTTCACCTCGAATGACCCTCGAGGATTCGACTCTCTGGTGAAATCCAACGTTTGTTTTCCCTCGGTCATTGGTTGTCGTTGCAATGTCAAATGAAAGGACTCCGCAATATTTTAGGGGGGAATGTGAGTTACGTAATGCTATCTTCAAGGTAGCCGATCTTATGGAACGCATTGGGAAAACGATAGAAAACTTTTTAAGTAGAGACACATGGCTTGGACTGGAACAAAAAGACTCCTAGTCTTTTGTGCTTAGATACGCTAAAAATTCAAATATTAAACTCACAAATATCATTCACGGTAGTATTAACATATCTGACTATCTTCCTCCGCGAACACGATACACTTTACTTTGAATAGTTGCATGTTTCACGTTTCTTTTGCAGGAAGATATCTTAAATAAAACAATTTGCCAAAACAATTTTCCTCGGGGAGATTAGTAGAAATACCCGAAAAGAACCCGTTACAGAATATCAGCCCAAAGATGTGTGTGAGCGAGAGTGTATTTCATATTTAAGGTTAGATTCCACCGAATTTCGTCGAGTTAGGGCTGCAGAACTCGTTAAATACGAATGGACTTAAGCGCCTCGATTGTTATTCAAAATTTACGAGATTTGTTGTCACTTACATAATATTCAAATCTAGTTCGGTATTAAAAGATTAAGAACTGACAAATATCAGGACAGGTAGATTTTGTTATACTTTGTTAAGTTACTGGAGGTTTATTCAGAGATTTTCGTGAACACTGACATTTCGGATTGATCACAGAATTTCGTATACTTAAAAAAAAGATGGAAACTTGAGTTAAAGGGAAATGAGATACATACGAATTAATAATTAGAAGAGCCCGAAATATATACGGTGTCCAAAAAGTATGACAACACTTTCAAAAATGAATTTGTAATAAAAGATTTTCGCTAACGATTTTTTATGTTCCATAAAGAAAATTTTAAAATTTCAGTTTTATGTAATGCCAACTAGAGGGTGCACCTTTCTCGTTTCAAAATAGCTTCAAGCAAGTTGTAGCATGGTTTATCGAATTTAAATCTACTACACATTGACAAAGTAAATTTTAGACTACCCATAAACGAAGTCCCGCTTCAATATCTAGGATTTATAACTGGCAAGAAAGATTTGTAACAAACGTGATTTACTCTCGGCCCCGGCTAGAGGTGTGGGAGGAAGTGAAGGATGACTCGCCATAATACCTTTCAACTATTTATTCAACACACAAATTATCAACAGACACAATTCTAATATTCAAACTAGAAGAGATATTCTCTCAAACTATGACCAACAGGGGATTTAACTACGAGAGACGCGAAATTTGAGAAGACATCTATTCTATTGATCCTCCTTTTATGGGATCAATCCACTACTCTAATATTTGATTTATAATTTAGCTATGATGACCAATCGATAAGATAGCCAAGTGGACACGGTCACAAACTCGTGGAAGGTGTTTCGAATCTTGGGATCGGGTTCTGACCCCCCCCCCCCAAAGATCCGTCATTTAGAGGGGTTTCTGCACCTTTAATCTGTCGAGGCTCGGATGTCCTTGCGTTGATGTGGTGGGGAAGCTTGGAGAATGATGTGTCATCGCTGGTGTCATCTTCGTCACCTGACCAAGATTCAGAATAAAGTGGTCAGTCGCCAATAGTCTTAGCACAGTTTCAAAGTGTGACGTTAATTTGACAATTAATCATTTTCTGGAGGTTTTTTAAGCATAATGTAATGCTTTTGATGGTATATTATATTTTATAAATGGAAATAGAGTATTTTTTCTTGCATTTTTTTGAGATTTTTCCTTAAATTATCGAGATTATAATTTCAGAAATTTCATTTTCATCTGAGTAGGAATCATTTTTTTAAAAAAAAAAAAATAAGAATAAGGAATTATATTTGGAATTTAAAATAGGTATCCGTTATTACATTTTAGAATCTCGCTTTTAGTCTTTTCAAAAAGAACTGCTACGAATATACAAAATTTGTTTTAATAATAATGCTGCCTTTATCGAGTTGAATGAATTGTTTCAACTGAAATGTATCTCAAGAGAATTAAAAATAGAATATCATGAGAATTTATTGAACAATGTTTTTATATTCTCATGGAGCTTGCGGCTATCGAAACAAATTTTGCAGCTTGACTCTGATAAATATATTTTTAATAATATTTCATTTAACTAGAGTAAAATAAATAAACGTGTAAGTCAAATAATAGATGCCATTATTTCAGTAAGAGCATTTTATTACGAACAAAGTAATAAACGTACACCTAGAGAGTAAGATATGCTTAGTAAAAATCTGCTTTTTGAGTTATGGGGACGTTTTAATATACTTCTGACGTGTATTCAAATTTATTATTTAATTGCATACCTTCTGTGACACTAATTCAGTTAAGTATTTTACGCAATTGTCTTTTTTCTGTCTTTAGGCCGATTAAGAATCCGCCCTAAAAACTTACTCATTTCATTATGAACCCTTAATGCATACCAAAGTTATATCTTATAAATATTAATTTTCCGGCATTCATTTTATTGTATATGGTATCGTTAAAGTGTATAATTCAGTTATTTTCATGTCCATCTGCTTTTTCAGTTATGGTGACGTTTTAATATACTTCTAACGTGTATTCAAATTTATTATTTAATTGCATACCTTCTATGCCACTGATTCAGTTAGGTATTTTACGTGATTGTCTTTTTTTCTGTCTTTGGGTGGATTGAGTTCCCGCCCTAAGAACTTACTCATTTCATTATGAACACTTAATGCACACGCATACAAAAGCTGTATTTTATAAATATTAATATTCCGTCATTCATTTTATTGTATATGTTACGGTTAAAGAGTATAATTCAGCTATTTCATAGAATAACTAGGTATTTCATGAAATAATTAGCTAAGTCATTAAAGTATATAATAAATAAAAAATTTCGCACTTTACCTAGTTATTTTATGAAATAACTAATGATAGACCGTTAAAGAGTGAAAAATAAACTATTTCAAAATTATTTTATAAATTAATTGATTATAAATAACTAATCTCTCGAAAAATTTAACATGGGGTTTTTAATTTTAGCAACTAATCTCCCCCTCTGGCCCGCCACCGTAGAACAAATTGGACAAAAGGATGTAGCTTGACGAGGAAAACCTATGGTTTGAGTTCGCAAAATCCTCGGAGAGATGAAGATTTAAAAAAAAAATTTAAATACTTTTAAAACGTGAAATTGGGGAGGGGGGGGGGATAGGATTATTGCAATAAAATTATGTATACAGAAAGCTCATAGGGATATTTATCGAATCAGGCTGTTACAGATGAGCAAGGTGGCCTAGGATTCGAGATATAAAGAAAATAACTCTGTAGGGGGTAGGAGCACCTGAGGAGATTGATTTCTCGTATATCTCGCGATATGACGTAATACTATTGAACCTTCAAATATCAAGACCCTAGCTCAGTTGCAATGGGGGAGGGCAAAATTTTTACCCAACCCCATAGGAATAAAAGGAACATATGTTAGTGCTGGAGTTCCTTATGCCTACCAAAAGAGGACTAAGAGGATAAATGGATGGGTCTCTCCGAGAGAAACCTGTGGTTCAAATCTCAAAGCAGAAGCTCAAGTACATTTCAAGATATTACAGATTTAAAAAGCTTAAAAGTTTCAAACGGTGAAATAAAATACAAGAAATTACCCTATGAGCAAGAAATTTGGTGCGAATATACAATGGAGGCAGAGGGATCGAGAATAAGCTAGGTCCGAGCTGACTGAGATGCTCAGGTGTTGAGCTATTGGCAAAATGCTGTTTAGGAGGGGAGGCACCTAGGGAGGTCGAATCCTTGTACTTCCTAACGAAACCAATACCAACCCCATATCATAAAAAATTGCACCATAGAATTAATATGGGGAATGATATTTTAGTATGTAAGCCCTTCCCTGCACAAAGCAGGTTTCGGCCATCTCTTGTTCCTAATCGGAAAGTACCTAGAACCGTTTCGAAGAACTTTTGAATGCCATATTTCATACTTTAACGTTCCAGTAATCGTTATTTTATGTAATACCTAGTTAAATCGTAGAATTCACTATAATTTTATATGCTTTAACTGACTTATTTAGTCATTTCATGAAATACCTAGTTATTCTATGAAATAACGGATTTCACACTTTAACGGTAATATATATATATATTCCGTGTGGGATTCCCCTGTATTCATTTAAAATTGTTTTTACCGCGCGTGCGCGAGAAATGTTATTTGTACTTGAATATTTTCAAAGCAATATGAAATTCAGGATTTTTTATTTTCATTTTCATACCATAGTGTTTAAATTTTTAAAAAATGCACTGAGTAATTTTAAAAAGAACCTAATTTAATAAAAGAAACTAATATGGGGAATATTAGCATTATTTCTCAAACATATAATTCAACAAATACGGTATCCGAAGACGAAGACACTTGATTATTTAACTGTCACTATACATATCTTTGAAGAATCATTAATATCTTAAGATTTTGTAGAACGTTACAAAAATGATAGTTTCGTAAACAATATAAAACTGGGAAATTCAACCTATTTTTTTTTCCATAATTTTAGAATAGCACTAAGTTAAAATGATGAATAAATTGGCGCACTAAAAGTAATTTGGAATGAATTGTGTGTATTTTATGCTATACAAAACATAGAAATGAGGTATGTTTTAATTGCAAAATGTAACGAATGAATATATGTATATTTGTTATACAAAAATTTATTTTTGATGCAATATTTATCTGTTAAAGTTAGCTGAATATGTATATCTGATACTTTAAAAGAAATAACAATAATTCTTTAGCTACGCCGTGCATTTTGCTGTGCAATACTTACGCTGCCGCTGCGTTTTTTATTGGATTTAGTTTGTTATTTTTTGTTATTCACTGTACCATCTCTTAAGGTGTCCGACTACCCTAAAATTGGGAATATTGCCAAAAATTGACAAATTTTTTAAATAATTTTATTTTATAGACAATCTTGCTATCTTTATAAAAATATCAAGATTATTATTTTTCGTTCATTAGTACAAAAATACAAGTGTTTTAGTTAAAGCAGATGTCATTACCTTAAGCAAGATATGTCATACTTTAAAACGCGTTTTACTCAAAATGTGGTTTTTTTTTTTAAATGCTCAAACGGGGACACAGCGATTGCTGGAAAAGTTTTGAAAATAATGAAATGAATTTTTTGTATATGTTCTGTATAATAATAGAAGTGTTTTAACCTTCAGATTTATCAATCTCTGTTTTATTACAAAATTTACAGTCGCTTATATTAATATAATCACTGTTTTTTTAATCAATTTCATATAATAAACTAAGATAAAAAATGCTCTAGTTTTTGTAAAAATGAAAATCTCTCTTATCCTGAAGGTCTTTTCAAAAATGAATAACATAGCAACACATCAGAATTGAAAAATTGAAAATTTGTTCATAAACTTTTGGTACAGAACGGGCCCCATTTATGTTATTTTTTGTAAATTTTTATCAATTTTTCCCATTTTAGTTATTATAATTTCTTTTTCTCTTCTTAATTTTAGCACATTTTTCTTAAAATGTATTAAACAAATCTAAAAACCACAAAAAAAAAAAAAAAAAAAAAAATTCTCATATTTTTATTTTTTTTAAAAATAATGTTGTCGCAAGTAGTTGGATACCTTAAATTGTTTCCCATTCACTTAAACATGTATTAGAATGAAATTAAAATATAGGTTCTTTAATTATTGAATTAAATAACTTCACATAGAGTTCTCTGTTATATACTTCCTCCTTTTCTTTTTCCAAAAGAATTCAAACGTAAAAATATTTCACCTATAAGAAAGCTTTGTTTTTTAAGGCTTATTTATATCTCAAAAAAATTTGCTTTATTTCTTATCCTTTACTGCGAAGCGGTTGTTTTTTCACAAATTTCTTGTCGTTTTATTCATTAATGAATTTCATAAGGAGAAGGATCACACACACAAACAAAGAAACACACATATGAAAGCCCGGCATGTTTCGTTCTCCGAGGTGACTATAAAACCCGAAATGAACTCTATAGAAATATAAGCCTCCATCTTGTCATTGAAAAGGGAATAGAAGTATTACAAATAAGTAGATATTACTGCGTCTACACTATTTTTTTTCTCGTAAAATTTAAGTTTAAAATGAATAGAAGAGGAAAAGAAAAAAAATGGCAATAGATTTAGGCTGAAGGAAAATGTAACTAAAATATTTAAAAAAGCAAACTTCCTCAACAGTTGTTTGTGACTCTTGTGCAACCGACAGAAACCCTATGGGTCCATTTATCTTTGGCTCTGATGTTGGGTTGCGGATGACATTTGGAAGAGGAGGGAAGTGTGGTATTTTTATGGTTTCTGTTTCGGATATGAAAGCTGTGGTTATGTGCGTTTTTTCCAGTAACACACTTTACGAACGCTTTTGGAAAGAATAATTCAGGAATAAGGAGGAGCCAAAACCAAAATAACTTTTAAAGCTTTTTTTGGTCACAAAATATAATTAAGTTTCTTGTGTGATGTAAAATTGTTTCAAAAGCAAAATCAGATATATATTATGGTCTACCAGAAAATTCTGTCTAAGAACTTGAATGAAAATAATACATTCATACCTTTAACTATTTTGTATAGTATAAATTTTCTCTTTTGTTACTTATGATGGTAAATTGTAAACTCACTTTTTGAGAAAACATTTTATCCTTAGTCACGGATAATTCAAATAGAGCTGTTTTAGTTTTGAACCTTTCTTTTCAAACAATTTTGAGAGGAGAGAACTAGTTATAATCGGTGGGTGCTATGTCTAGTGAATAGGTTGGATATGGCAGAATTTCCCATCATAGCTTTTTGATTTACCGACGTGTTACCAAAGCACCATATGATCTAGCATTTAGTATGATATGCTTCGTATTGAACTGCCATCTTTTCTTTGACTGCTCTGTTTTAAGTCACCTATTTGCTGACAGTATCTCAAGCAATTAAACTTTTCGCTAAGCTTCAAAAGGTCATATATTGTCCTTGGACACGTCGCACCATATGCACAGTATTTAGTAGGAGGTAGCAAGTTGTCTAGAATTTTTTTTCTTTTTTTTACGATTATTTCGTAGGTAATTTGCTTTTAATCATCAGTTGTCATCCGGTCTAAGAAGGGTTCGTTTTCATTCCGAGCAAGAAGAGATATGTGCATTAGGACTCGACCGTTCGAATTTTTCTCACTTAACTCACTAGGCACCCATCTGAAATATTTATAACCTATCCTAATTTTCGAATACTTTCTAAGAGTGTTTGTTAAGGTATCCGACTACCCTAAAACTGGGAATTTTGCCAAAATTTGACAAATTTTTTTATGATTTTATTTTATGGGACATCTTATTAGCCTTATAAAAATACCAAATTTATCATTTTCCATTCACTAAAACAAAAACTACAAGTGTTTTAGTAAAAGCAGATACAATTCCATTTACTCGAAATGTGATTTTTTGAAAATAATCAAACGGGTCAGCGATTGCTAAAACAGTTTTGAATATAATTAACAGAAATTTTTTCTGTAAGTTCTGTATAATAGTCGAATTGTTTTAATCTTCAGATTTATCAATTACTGTTTTATTACAAAATTTAAAGTCCCTTATGTCACTGTCTTTTTAAGCATTTTCATAGAGTAACGGAGATAAAGTGCTCTAGTTTTTGTAAAAAAGAAGATATCTCTTATCCTGAAGTTCATTTCAAAATTGGATAATATAGCAACACATTAGATTGAAAAAATGGAAAGTTTGTTCATAAACATTTGGTGCAGAATGGACCGCGTTTATGCTATTTTTTGTCCATTTTTACCTATTTTTTCCCATTTTAGTAATAATAATTTCTTTTTCTCTTCTTAATTTTAGCACATTTTTCTTAAAATGCGCTAAACAAATCTAAAAATAACAAAAAAATCCCCATACCATCTTTTTTTTAAAAAAAAAAGTTGTCGCAACCAGTCGAGTTAAGCTTTTCCGCAACCTCACGTGTTGTCAAAAAATATGGCCACCCAAAGTATTGTTTTACATATTGTGTGAGATCGAAATCATCTACAATAAATTTTTCAAACAATTTCCTGCACCTTCTACCCCAAAACTGCTAATCTGCTGAATTTCAAACAACTTTTGTAGCTTTTCTTTTTTGAAATTTGTACAGCGTCTTAAATTAACTGTAGATAGCCATGTTTACAAGACCGTGTCTCACATAATAGTGGCATGAGATAATTTGTTTCTGTTAGTTCAGAAGAGAACTCGTGTATTAAGGCAATGAAAGAATGTCTGAAATGAACCCATTCAGGCGTGTTGATGCTTGAAATAACATAATCAAACAAAAATTTCAGGTAGATCAATATAATTTGTTACGTCATATCAGTTAGCGCTGTGTACTTCACGATAAAACAAAAATATAAATCGAGAGGCTTCGATATTAACTCATTAATTGTAGGTTAATTAATTAAATTAAATCAAATACCGGTTTTCGTTGCCAACTTGGATTCTCTCATTTGTGGTAACAATGTAAATATTAAAATAATGGCAAAAGTGGGTATCTAAAATCGATTCTTCAGCCAAACTAGCTAAACTGGATGTGCATTGTTACAACCATGCAGACGAATCATGCTATTTTCAATTCCTACTATTAGTTCATTCTCTCCCTTTTTATATATATTGTTCAAATTTTCAATATTGCATAAAATACTTTCTATTTATCCATTAAAAGCAGGAATTGACTTAAAAAAATTTATACAAGGGGTGATCAAATGAAAAGGTACGAAACGACATAAAAATGAAACAGTTAAATATTTGCATATTCCGCCAAGGGAGAATGTAGCGAGACATCTCGGGATGCCATTGGAGACTCTGACTGGGATCGGATCATGCGCGGGTGCCCGCATGCGCAGGAGAGAGCAAAGGCTCTTATAAAAAGTGGCGTCCAAATGATGCGAGCACAGAAAAAGCATTAACTCCGATGTGTACTGTGAGACACTCCGACGCCTACGCAGGTCCATCAAGAACAAAAGACCGGGGCTGCTCACGGAGGGTGTGGTTCTGCTCCATGATAACGCGCGTCCACACGTCTCCAGAGTCACACAAATGGAACTGGACAAGTTCCAATGGGAGACGTTGCACCATCCGTCCTACAGTCTGGACATGTCACCCTGCGATTTCCATGTGTTTGGTCCACTGAAGAAACACCTGAAAGGAAAGCGCTTCAACTCGGACGACGTACTCAAGGACACTGTGAAGGACTGGGTCTCGTCACAGCCACATGAATTCTGGGAACAAGGAATCCTGCGGCTTGTTCATCAGTGGGATCGTTGTGCTCAGGCCTATGGTGTATATTTTGAATAAAGTCTATATTTGTACCCACCGTGTCGTTTCGTACCTTTTCATTTGATCACCCCTTGTATTACTTGTTTACCATGAAACCTGAACCCTATGTGTGCAATACTATTATGTTTTAAAGTCATTTATTCGATGAATTATCCCAGGATTTTGGAAAAAGAAAATAGTATACTTCTAGAAATACAGCATTTTAAGTTCATGTTATTTCTTTTTAATAAACAGTAAATGTAGAAATCTTTTTGTTATAAAATGTAGAATTTATTTTCTATGCCTATCTTTTTTTTTTTTTTCCTTTTTAAACCAATTTTTTTTATACCCGGCGTATAACGCGCATTCTTAAATTTCGATCTTGTTTTTTGTGTTAAACGTGAGCGTTATACGCCGAATTTTACTGTATGTATAATCACTGATTGACAGTTTATATTCTGTCAGAAAGTAACAGATTTTCAAGAAAATATGTTGATAAGTGCTCTGACTTTTCACTTGCCATTTTTTAATCAAATCAATTATAAAATTTGATGCAAGAAAATCAGAATGTGCTAGGCTCAATTCCTTAGGAACACTTAATACCTAATATATATGTGTTATAACTTCATTCTACCGATATATCTATGTTAGTTTGTAAATAGTACACTTCTCTCACCTTTACAAAATAATTATTAGTTTCAAAATTCAAATATAACGGTTTTTCTGGTCATACCGGTACATACTCGTGATTATCCATGTTAAATTTAAGTGTCGAATATAGAATGATTCTGTAAAAATAAGTTTTCATAATAATTTGTTTTGTTAAAAATCGTTTTATTACTTTAAGAAATATTCTTTTACGTGTCATGCTAAGGTATAGACTATTAAAATAATTTCAATCTCTAAGTTAGTTGAATTTTAGGTAATTTCAATCTTTAAGAAATTGAATAAATATTGAATTCAGGAATTAAATATCTGAAGAATCTGTATATTGGGAATATAATTAATTGATCGAAGTTTTAATGATTGTTTGCTCTAGCTTTAAAAGCACGCATGCATGAAATTATATACAAACAGAAAAACAAACGCTAACATTAAAATTATATTCTTAATGTAATTTAATTGGGTAATTTATTATTTTTATTGGGTTTATATGTTATAAAAATTTTGGGTGTTTTTATGAATTTTTTTTTATATTATAAAGTAAAACATACTATAATATTTTAAGTTTCATTATTATTTTAAACAACAATATTAAGGATTATACATTCTTATTATTTTCATTTAGATTTTGATGTTCTAATGTTACCTATTCATATAAATAACATGCGTGCTCTCTCGTACAGTATTCATGAGATTATCTATCGAATCCTAATGTGTAAATTACGTAATTATATTACACGCTCTATGAATAGGTATAAATACCTCTTTAAAGATTGATTCAATTCATGAAAAAAGTGCTTTAGAGATCGCTTTCCTCCAGCAAAAACAGAAGTTAACCGAAACAGTTTATTGGGTGGTCTAATGAGGACTCTAAAGGGAAAGTTAGGGGAACTTCAGAAACTTGAAACTCATCCATCAAATATCTGAAAACAAACGTCTTAACTGTGACTGAAACTGTCAGTAACTGAGATCCAATTACGGACTTTTGATTATACTGTCTAGGTCGTTTCTACAATTCTGGAATACAAAACAACGCCAAAATGAATCACTTTACGTGAAATGATGCCTTTTTCTGTCAGTTTATAAATAAAATAGAACTAACTGGCTGACCGACACGAGTTATCTGTGAGTTGTCTAAGTAAAATAACTATTAAAAAATTCCATTGTGGCATCAATTTAATAGTTTCGTATCTTCTCTTTATCTATTTTAGCGTGTGAGTTTTTCATCTGGATTATGTTTTGGAAATATCTGTAAAGATATGCAAGTTTCTCGTTTTAGATAGACTCTTTTTCCAAATATAGTACAAAAGTACTCTAAGTTTATGAATCACGCCTTTTTTCCTCAGAGAAGAAAAAATGCAGGATTCAAATGACGTAAATTTTGTTAATTATCCGTACATAGAAAACTAAGATGTATATAAAACATAGCTCACGAAAATTAGAGAAAATCACTTTATCTTTTTGAATTTGTGAGAAAATATTTCGTCCCCCCCCCCTTTGAATACTGATGGAAACTAAAAAAAAAGGGGGGGGGGGTTCTCATGCGCGTTTAAAACTCAAGTGATGTACATGAGGAGAGAAATCGCACACAATGAAACATTCCATATAACATTGCCATTAATTTTCGAAATAAGAATTTGATTAATTAGTTTTCGGAAGAAAATTATTCTTCATTGTATAAAGTTTTCCAGGTCTTTTTAATTATCTTTCATCATAAATAAAAATTTTAACTAATTAAAATAAAACATTTTTACCTAATTATGTTGTGTTCTATTTAAATGTGTAAATATTCTAAATACACAACTGTAAATATATTATTTTCTGTTCAAATTCGGTTTAAAACTATATTTAATTCTAATGATATAGCAGTACTTAATGAAATTACATTCCTTCCCCAGATATTAGAGTAACAATTTCAGTATTGTAACAATTATATATTCGTGAACTGTTTTTACTTAAATTTAACAAAAAGTTGAAAATTATTATTTATATTAAATATTAAAATAACTTGTTTTGAAGTTAATTATTAATCATCAATTAAAGTTCTCCCTCAATATTCAGCATGTCTCTCTGGAAACTTTTTTAATTCTTGTCGTAGAAGTATAAGTTGTACATTAAAAAATTTAATACTAAGAATTCAAAAGGTATTCACGAATGAATTATATATTTTTTGAATTTGTTTACATTTCTTTTATCGCCCTCTTTTAAGTAAATACAGTTCCATAACTTTGATTAAAGGTCGCTAATATAATAAAATAAAACTTGCTCACAAACGCACTTTCCTGTAAGGATAATTCTTGTTTATAGTAGAAACATTTTGTTGTTTTTCAATGTAGCTTGAAATTTATTCTTTAAAAGTAATATTAGATCCTTGAATCAGCTGGAAAAGTTAATATTGTAACCTTTAAATTGTACAAATTATTCAAAAAAATCTGAGAAAAGGTTTGAATTCATGCGAGAAACAGTTTTTCATTTTTATTCGTACAATAAGTGTTCGTTAATTTCATAGTAAATGAATATATACAAGTAATATAAAAAAATTTAAAATCAATTCCTACTCAAAAAATAAATTATTTTAGTTACTTTTTATTAAATAGTTACAATTATAATATAAATATGTACATACATATGACAGAATCACAACATTAAGGGGCAATTCATTTTTATTAGTTATCATTAAACTATCGCATTGTCATCCAAAACAATCGTGTATATAAAATTTCAGTTCAACTGAATGCTTTGAAACGTGAGGGGAAAAAAATATTTTCAATGTTTGACCCAAGTCGCTCAAAATGAAGCTAACGTGGCTGTATTTGCAATTCTTTGAATAATTAGTTTCAACCAATTAATTTTTATTAATTATAATTAAATTACTGTATTATCATCCAAAATAAGCGTGTATACAAAATTTCAGCTCAATTGAGTGCTTTAAAATGCATTTTATAAACGATTGAAAATTTGAAAAAGATAAATATAGAGAGAGTGTGAACTAATAGAGTAGGTATTGAATAAAAATACTTATACAGATTCAAGTAATTCCAGATAATAATTAACAACAAAAACTCACGTTTTTTAGGCTAAATATTCTCGATTTAAAATATTTTTCCTTAACTTGTAGATACCTTCAAATTGCTGGTGAGGGAATGCTATTGCCGTAAAATCTAGCATATAACATGCACTTATAGCTATTTTCAAACTGCATGTTTTTAATTTTTAGGTATATTCGCCGTTTAACACTCACCTTTTTTTTTTGGAGAAATATGAAACATACCAGTGCAATGCTCTAAGGTTTTGAAGTCAGTTATTTGAGGTATTATCACGGGTTTTTGAGAAAATAGTATATTTCTAGAGCAACAACCCTTTAAGGCATCATACTACCTTAAAATTGTGAATTTTGCCATAAATTGACAAATTCTTTTTATGTTTTTATTTTATAGGCCATCTTATTAGTTTTGTAAAAATACCAAGTTTATTATTTTCTGTTCACTAGAACAAAAACTACAAGTGTTTTAGTAAAAGCAGATGCCATTACTCTTTAAGCATGATATGTCATACTTTAAAACGCGTTTTACTCGAAATGTGTTTTTTTTTAAAGTGCTCAAACGGGGACAGCGATTACTCAAAAAGTATTGAAAATAAATAACTGAATTTTTTTGTGTATGTTCTGTATAATAGTAAAAGTGTTTTTAACCATCAGATTTATATCCATCACTGTTTTATTACAAAATTTACAGTCCTTTATATGAATGTAATCACTGTTTTTTCAAGCAATTTCATATAATAACTGAGATAAAGTACTCTAGTTTTTATAAAAATGAAAATATCTCTTATTCTGAAGGTCATTTCAAAAATGAATAACAAAGCAACACATCAGAAACGAAGAATTGAAAATGTGTTCTTCATGTGTACAGAATGAGCTGCGTTTGTTATTTTTTGTAAATTTTTGCCCATTTTTTCTCATTTTAGTCATAATGATTTCTTTTTCTCTTCTTAATTTTACCATATTTTTCTTAAAATGTACTGAAAAAATCTAAAATCAACAAAAAAAACCCCATATCTCTATTTTTTTTAAAAAAAGTTGTCGCAACCAGTCGGATACCTTAAGTTCATTAGGTATGTCATTTCTTTTAAATAAACTGTATTCTGATCTATGAAGAAATCTAATTGTTTTAATTCCTTTTTTTAAAAAAATTTTGGAGCTATCAATTTTATACCTAGCGTATAATGCTCACCCATAAATTTCGATCTTATTTTTTGTGTTATAAGTGCGAGTTAGGTAAAAATTCTATTTCCCTATCTTCAAAAAAAAATTATTTTTTTTAGTATTTTTAGTGCTTTGATTAAAATTTAGACGTTCCAGAACTAAGAAATTTTTCCTAGGTTAATTATAATAATGATACGGGTAAAAGTATAACGCTTTCATTTTTACATATATATTGACAGGTAGCTGAGTATTAGCATATTTAAAGTGCCCGGTGTGTTACATTCAGATTTATACACTGACCTTTCTAAGAGTTGCAAATAAACCACCGGTGAGATTATGCTTTTGATGAGATACACCGAGAAAATAATATAAAATCGGAAGTCTGATTAATTTATTTGTGGAGACAGTCATTATTTGTACTTAAATGAAGAGACTGCATCTGAGCAAACAACGGAACCGGATTCTAGACATGAGAAAAGACCGCACAGCATGTACCAAGATGAATCAGTAGGCCGTCTTCTGAAACGTTCACATTTTTTTTTTAATTAAGAATAAATAAAACAAAGCTTTTGGATGATTTTTGATGCGATTTTTCATCATGAAGAGGCAAAAATGACAATTTGTAAAAAAAAATAACTTTCGGAAGCGTTGTATCCGTTTTCTATGATTTCCATAGTTTTGTAATACCCCATATAATTAGATAGATAGCATTAATTTTTTTTTATTTGATTTGAAGAAAATCTTATTTTAACTGTCCTTATAGATGCAGTAATGTTTAGCTTTTCATTTTTATCCTGTCACCAGAAGCTATTGAATATCGTAATTTGTAGCTCGAAATGTCTTTATCTTTTTTTAACGGAATTTTTTGTTTTATTTTTCAGCATACTTTATTATAAGAAATATATTTAAATTTAAAATTCACATTGTTGGCTGAAAGAGTGTATCATACAAATTATGAAATTTGTTAATACTCAACGATTTTTTTTTACATATTTTTTTTTTGTTCTTTTTCAATTAACTTAATTCATGTTCATCAAAGTCAAGCGATACTTTCAGTCACGTGTTTCCTAGCAATCGATTCAGAAACTCATGTGACATCATAGCCACGTGATAAATGCAATCACGTGTTTCCAGACAATCAATTCATGCGCTCAGTTGTTGCCAACATTCGCATTTTACAGAAACTTTCTTTTAAAAAGTGCATATTTATCAACTGTAGTAAAGCATCAGTACACGCATCTAGTTTAAAAGTGCGCCATATAATGCAATTTTTCAATTCCTACTATTAGCTCACTCTTTCACTAATTATCTTGTTCAAATTTTCAATCGTTAATAAAATGCATTTTAAAGCACTCAATTGAGCAGAAATTTTATATGCACGATTATTTTGGATGACAATACAGGAATTTAAATATAATTAATAAAAATTTATAGATAAAACCAATTATTCAAAGAATTACAAATACAGCCACGTTGGCATCATTTTTGGCGACTTAGTGACCCTTTTAGCGACTTGCGTCAAAACTTTTTTTTTTTTTACATTACTTGTTAGAGTTCAAATAAAAACGAAAACCTTTTCAAGGAAAATTGAAATAATCAAGAAATAAAACAGATTATTTAAAAAAGGTGTTTGAAGAAATTTTGAATTTGATATTAAGAAAAAACTGTTATACTTTTGGGGGGAAAACTTTCTTTTTCGAAACTGTTTTTATATGTTTGGAAAAATGTGTACATTTTGTTAGGCCTTCCTTGTAAATGTGTTTCAAAAACCACAAGAATATTTAATATGTGTGACATTTTAGAAACAGGATGATATATTTCCAGCTAACTCTAGTTGCATTAAGGTAACTGGGTTAAGTCGGTATTTATTCAAGATGAGTATCGTATAAAGTGAGAACGAATGCACACACTTAGTACTTGAAATTGTGGGAAATCTAAAACGGAAGTCATATTCAAAAGTAAGGAAATCTCGTGCAGTTTCTTTTATAGTTATTATACATAGCTTACCATTAACGAATCATGGAACTGATAAAGAATTTGCGGGTCAGATGACTTTAAGAACAAAATGTTTCGAAGCATTTGTTTATTAAAATGTTTAGCTTTAAAAAAAAAGTTTTCGTGTGGAAACAAAATTACATGCCCGTTGGAAAATATATCCAAGTAACGTTTTGTCTGCAATTAAACATGTCACTGGGGCATTTTAATAGATGAGAGGAGACCTTTTGTTATTTTAGATCCATATTTTATTTAGTAATACACGTAAATCGACAAAGCGAATCGTTGACAATAACACTCTCGGACTTAAAAAATGGACAAAGAGGTCTTATTTGCATTCCGGAGATCTCAGCTAATAGATCTTTTTCAACCGGAAGCTTTGAGAATCATATGATTTCCGTTGTGATTAGTCCGAATAATTGGATGATACAATATTGCCACACATTTTTTTAAACGTGCAACGGGGCACTTTTTGAGCAGATAAAGTTGTGGTTAAAAAATAATTCCCACTAGGCAGGGGAACTAAAGTGATTGATTACCACGGTATGTCTTTTGAGAATTCAAGATCATCTTACCTTAAATAAAATTCTTCGAAAGGAAATTTAAATGAAAAATTATTGCATTTGTACATGACTAACTGCATGATGTTGTGGCAACGCAACATGGATTAGCTGCACAAAAGCGAAATGTGATATTTGTACAAATTCCTGACTTCTGAATTTTAACTGCACATCAAATACTTTTCCAATGCGCCCCCAAATGCAAAGTTGCCATCTAACTTACCTATTCATTAATAATAATCATTGCCTCAGTTTTCACGCTAAGTTCTATATTTTTATCTACAATTTTTTATAGAAACTGTAAGTACTGTTGTAATGGGGGACTATTCCTACTTCCCTCTGATCCCCCTTGTCTACTCTCGGACCGGGCTAGAAGTGTGGGAGCAACCCATTGATCAGATGACATGATTCACTAAAATAGTTTATTTGTCACAATAATCTACACAGACACAATAATAATCCAATTAAGATAGTTTGATCAATATTGAGAGCGCGAAGGTGACACCCGTTAGCAAGGGGATACTATTTACAGACATTCAACTAATTTCTACGATAACTTATACTAGCTCGTTTCTAATTCGCTCTAACCATTTACTCTCTAACTTCTATTTAAATAAGAAGCACCGTACCTGAACTCTTGTACTTCCAAAATCTTATAGTTGATCCAAAATCTTATAGCTGATGCCTTGTACACTAACGGTCGACTTGATCACCATGCATCCGAGTGATCCTCACTTTGGTAATCTTCAACACAATCTTAGATTTTCACTTCATGAACTCACACTTCACTTACTCTCAAAACTCGCGAATACAGAATTTATATAATAAACTTAATTTGCACAACCACGTTTTCTTACCTTCGGTGAAAGTTGGTTGAAATAATAATTTTTTTTTAAAGAATCCCCAAGGGGTTAGTAGAGCCGCGTATAGATCCGTCACACTGTTTTATAAGTCTCTCATCTTTATTCACGCCATAGTAGTAGACCTCATCCTGCTGTTGATTGAGGTAAAGATCTCGTTGATTATTGAGGTTCCCGGGGGATCCGAACGCAGTTGGGATTGAGAAGCCATTAAATCAGACACGAAATCATCACAAACAGGTGTTCATTTTTATTTATTCAGCATTAGATGGGATTACGCGATGTCTTCACAAAACAAGCTGACTAGTAAGAAATATAATGGGTGCTTATCTTTAATGAGGTTAAACAACAACAAAAACTCGCCAAAAAAAAATTCCTCTAAGACCATAACTCAAGAACTCACTCACAACTCTTCTATCCCTCATTGGCTATTTTGTATGCTATTTAGTAGTGACGTTCGTTGACAGAGTGGAGTAGTTCGAGCTTAAAGTGCCCATTTTGCTGGACCCAAAAAAACCCACGTTAGAGAGGATTGCCAATTGTTGTCTTCCTTTCCCAGTGGCCCAGGGTGGGCCTTCTCAAGAAGTCTTTTCCAGGCCAGCCTTCTTCCTGCTTTTGTTCTTCGTTCTCAAAACTACATCTTTTTCATGACCATCAAACCATCGAAGATTTCGCATTGTTGCAATTAGTGGGTGTTTAATTTATGAAGCTCGCAGATCCAATCAGATTGCTCTAGCTTTAGAACTAACTTATGCCAATTGAATGTATTTTCATTACTTAAAAAAAGGATTCTTATTTTTAAATTTATGAATTATTTCTAAAGAAATATCTACCCCTAAATGGTAGGATATGTATACATTCTTTTTATTTTGGAATTATTTAAATATAGAGATACAATGCAAAGATTAAATATGATAAAAAAAAGGTTAAATATGATAACAATGGCTCCCCAAAACTCTTTGAAAAATCAAACCTAAGGAATCCTCCAATAGTATATAACTTATCATTACTTCAAAAGAAAATCCCCTCCATACCACATTGTTCCATTCATTCCGTTTTAAAGCACGGCTATTCAGTTCTTTTTTTTTTTTTAAATTGGAATTTTTGCTCGCGTAAAGAGCACTTTTATCTGTTGTGTTGGAATGCGAACGGTTTTCTTCCTCCTTTTCTTTATGCTTTCCGAAAATTCTCTGTCCTGTTAAGCACTTCATATCCCGCACAAGAGATTACCCATTCCGTTTTCTAACCCAAAAAAGGACCGCAATAAAAGTCTGAAAGGTAGTAAAAAATATATTTCATTCTGCGCTCCAAAGGAAACCTTTGGGAAAAAAAACAAGCCTCCCATAATTCTTTGAAATGTTTTCGCATGCATTAGCATCTTTTGAAATATTTTAATGGTCCTCATGTTGTTGAGAACATCTAATAAACTCATATATTTTGAGAGTAGTTGATGAATGATACTGCAGTAGAAAATACCCACTTGAACAGCGGAATTCAGAAGATCACTTCGTAAAGATTCCTACAGCCCCTTTTTATATACCACTTTGTAGGAGTTTATGAAATAATGTTGCCTCTCTAATGTTCAGTTAGGCCCAATTATTGGGAGAAATGCCAATTAAAAAAAGAAAATACGTAAAACTTACATGTTAAACTTTTCTATTTCTAGAAATAACGGGAGTTCCCTCCTCCCTTTTATTTCTTTCAGCAGTGATTTAAACATAGGAGTATCTCCATCGATTTTACAAAAATAGTATTCTGAGGGTCTGGACAGCCCCCCCCCCCATCTCATCGCTCTTGATTTTTTTTTTTTTGATTAATTATAATCCTATGCATATAGTGCGTAAAATAATTCCAAACAAAGTTAGCAATTTCATTTCTAATAAACGGAAAAAAAAAAAAATTCTATAATGATGAACTTGCTTTGCTGTTTTTATTTTTGAATTATGAGTACAGTAAATACATAAATTCTTCTGCTTTCTGGTAATTTAATTAGGTATTTGTCATTAATATTTTATTTTATTCAATAAGGCTAAATGCAGTCGACTTTCGATAATTCAAACCTTCGACAATACGAACCTCTCGATAATTCGAAGTATATGCTCAGTCCCTTGAAAAACTCTTGATAATTCGAACTAAAACAATACATTTGGGTACTCTCAATATTTCGAAGTAAAATCTGTGAACGGCCAGATTACAACACGCTATAATTCGAAGTTATTTAAAAAAAAACTCTCAACAATCCGAAAACTCACTATCATGTGCACTCCTTTAGCAAACAGTTTGAAGATTACACGTTTTGTGTAGTATTGTCTCTGCGTGTCTCCTCTGTATCGTAGCCCTTTAATGACCATGTGTCTACTACCCCTTTTTAGTGTTTTTCGGTTCATCGGGCGAATATACACTTTTATTGCTTTCCTTCTTCCAGTGGACAATAGACCAACCACACCTGTTGTCAGCCGTCCATATCTTTCGTTTAACACGTAGCCTTGTTATATATGTGTTCAGAAAGGATGGTCCGCTATTGAGAAGAGATGCATAGGATTGTATATGAATGTATTCTTTTAATATACAGGACTTTTAACTTCTGTATAATATTTATATGTACTTTTTAAAAATTACTTTAAAATAATTTCATACATGTGTACAATTGTTGCTTTATTACATAGTTTCAAATTAAAATGTGTTAGAAAAAACTATCTTCGAGTATTTTGGGAATTTTTTCTACCCTCTTGATAATACGAAGTTTTTCATTGGTCCCTCCAACTTCGAATGATCGAGAGTCGACTGTACCTATTCAATAATTTATTTTTTACTTTGTTTCCCCCGGACAATCGATAAAATTTAAACACTATGTTGGTTGGCGTGTTGGGATTTTAAACGCGAGAATGGTGGACTTTACTGGTATTCTTATGTCATGAATATAATAAGCAAGAATTTTTTTTTTGCTCGGCTTCCAATATAGAAATTTGCGTATCTTTGTGCTATACTAGGGATTTTAACGTCAGCTTTCGCGAAGAGGCTTATATATTTCTTCCTAAAACACAAATTCAAAAAAAGTAAGATTGTTTAATACATTTTACAACAGAAAGTTTGGAATACTCATAGGTTGGTATGAAAATCTTTTTTCCCTGAATTAAATGTTTCAATGTTTTTCTTTCTTTTATTCTTTCAAGTGGAGCTGCGGATTGGTAATTAGTATTGCAGATCTAGTACCTTGGAACTCGATTTTTACCCACTTTCAAAGGTCAGATTGATTCGAAATTTTGCACACTTGTCAAGGACCAATGACAATACAATAATTTCATAATTCTGTTCCATTGACCTGATAAGGATAATCAGGAATAACGATTTCCAGATTTTGCGATTAATTCCATATACCATTTCCAGATTTGGTGACTAGTTCCAGATTTAGCGACTAAAAGATTAAAGTGCAACCCTAAAAACGAATAAACTTGTGGTGTAATACAAATATAACAAACAAAAAAATCTGAGAAAGGGTAGGTTCGGTGCGTCAGCTATTTCTTACCATAATACAAACAATTGTCTAGTTTTTCTGAAAATGGAAAAATAAAAAAGACTCGTGCATGTGAAAAAAATAATTTATATTCTAATTGCTAAATATATTTTTTTAATTTTTATAAAGCTATACATTTAGAAGTGATGATACGAATTAACATTATAGCAATACGTTTAAAAGGTGATAATACGATCGACACTTAATATTTCTTAGATCACTTTTATTAGTTAGACCTGCATCTATAGAGACGGAGTCTTTGAAATATAACGATATGGGACAGATCTGAGACCTCGTAAACGGAGAGAATAAATATCCTTCAGACCCATTAATTAATTTCCACTGGAGAGCAAGACTCATTCCATCAGCTTCTTAATTTCGGATAAATTCATCATGAGTTTTTTAGTTGGAAAAACTAATAAAAAAATAAATAAATAAATAAAACACGGTTTTAATGTGGATCGAACTAAAAACTGAAAATTAAATTATAGTTTAAAAAAAAACACACAAAACATAATTTTATAGGGAATTGAACTAAAAAGTAAAAAAACAATTCTTAATACAAGAATAAAATGATTAACCAGAAAATAAATGCCATTGTGGTAAAAGCGTGGGGTACTGCATTTTTACACTCACTCAGCATTTCAGAATAGAACTAGTAAGAAATTATAACAATTAGTATAGAGCACCGCACGCTTTTACCACAATGACATTCCTTTTCCCGTTAATCATCTTATTTTTATATTAAGAATTATTTTTTTACTTTTTAGTTCGATTCCCTATATAGCTTGATTTTTTAAGGGGACACAGAGTACGATTCAATTGACAAAAATCGCTGAAAAATCAAATTTAATTTTTTTTTATCTTAAATTATTCTTTATATACTTTTCAATAACCTGAAAAAATTTCAAAGCTGTAAACTTAAAAAACAGAGAATTATGATAGCTTTTGCGTTCGTTTTTATTCACATCCCTATGGCAAATCAAAACTTTAAACTTGCTTATCTCAGAAAGATAAAATAACTAGTTTGTCTCCATTTAAAATACTAAAGGATTTTTTTTTCTATTGTGCCTAAGGCTTTGAATTTTCTTAACCTATTGCTAATAGTACATGTAACAAAAGTTGGAATGCATTTTTGAATTAAAGAAATACTTATTTTTTAAAAAAATAATTGAACTCAGAATTTGTACATTTTTTAAGGAATTTTCAATAAGCATTCATAAAAAGAAGTATTGTACGAATACCAATCATGTTATCGCAAAACCCATACCAACTTTTGTTAGACATAGTTTGACGTACTTGTAAATCAAATTTTATACGTGTATGTAAACTTTTGTAGGAGGAGTAGCATTTTAAAATCACTTCACAAATTTTAAGTTTTTCCCTTAAAAATTAAATGGGTAGCTTTTTATAAAATTTTGAGCACACAATCTGTTTTACATAATATGCACACACAGGAGGCGACCAAAAATTTTTTGAAATTCCTTAAATTCCCCTTAAACTATAATTTATAATTTTTTTTTTATTTCGTTGCTGCTGTGCTATAGCATCCAATGCGAAACATCGTAGTTGTTTCATTACTTTTCTAAGAATAGCAAACTTGGCGTACCTTAACAATGTCTTGACATGTTTGTTGGAAAAGAACAAAATGTGTTTGATTGTGCTTCAAACGCGTACCATTCTCTGTAACAAGAAACAAAAGAGGGAAAATTGATAAAAAAAATCCATTACAAAATATTACTTTTCCCCCATTTCCCTAACTCCACTCTAAAAAAAAAAATATATATACCCCGAAGATCTTTGCCCTGTTTCCTTTTAAAAAATTCATCCTAATTTTCTCGCGTAATGTAACAAATTTCACCCATCGCTCAACGGTGATAATAAACGGTACAAAAAAAAAGTATGAAAGAGAGAAGAGGGGAAAAAAGTGAATTAACTGAGTATTCTATGCGAGGCACACCTTTGAGTGACGACCTTGAAAAGTTAACACCTCCCGGACGACGGAGGAATAACAAAATAAATGGGAAAAGCAGAAGAGAGAGAATGTACAACTCAATGGTAGAGCGCTATTTACCAGTGATGGGACTCACGAGAGCCCCGGGCGATAGCAGTTAAAGTGATAATTAAGATTCTTGTTGAGGTTTCCTTTCTGAGGATTGGATTGTGGATGAAGAGAAAACATGTTATTTCTCGCCTTCGGTCGCCGAAAAAGGTGCGTCATTAATTCATAAATCTCTTCTTCAATTGGACGACGAGTGTTGCCAAAGAAGGTTGGTAGCGCAACCGACATGTCTAGGCTCGAAATGTAGCAGCCAAGTGCAGTGATAACCCCTGATTGTTTTAAGGATTAAAGACCAGTTAATATTTCACAGTCCCGAGAATTAACTGCAAATAGCATTCCTCTATTCGAAATATTAAAATAGCCGTATAATTAACCAGCCGCTTTGCCGAGTATTTCATGATAGATGAGTATACAGTCGACTCTAGATAATACGAAGTTGAAGGGACCGATGAAAAACTTCGAATTGTTAAGAGTTCGTATTATCTAGAGCAGGGGTGCGCAGACTTTTCCAGGGTGCGGGCTATTTCTGATATTTTCAAGGAGTTGCGGTCCACCCGGTGTCAATGGCGCTCACAAAGGTGGGGGAGGGGTCCACGGGTTCGGACCCTCCTTCTCATAACCCTTCATTTTCTTCCGATTCATTATAGTCCCATGTATATAGTATGTAAAATGTAATTAAGTATTCGATATAATTTTTTTATTTATTAATGTTAATTATTTATTCAGTAATTTACTTTTTGCTATTTTTTGTTCCCAACAATAAAAAAAAATATGTTTCACTGTATATTGGGGTATGATACGAGAATGGTAGACCTTCAACCTTCGACCCCTTTCCCTAAAAAAAATTTTGTGTACGTTACTGCCCAATGTCGTAGGTGTGATGAGGTATGGAAAAGAGGTTGTTATTATAACTTAATAAGTACGGAATACGTACTACAGAACTAAAATAAAAAAACACTTTTAAAACCGCATTTAAAGCAAAACGCGATACAAACTTATTAATAATAGCTCCAAATATAATTATATCAAATGATACATTTATTATGAAACAAAATTCAATATACATTAAAGAAATAAAATATTTTTATCTGAAGTTAGTTTTCGTGTTAGGAGAGGGCTTAGTCTGTGAATTGTCAGCCAATCTTGAATTTTCCGAACAATTGTTAAAGTTTTAGGTGGTCACCCCAAGATGTTTTGGCGATCCACCGGTCGATCGCGATCGACGTAATGCCCACACCGGATCTAGAGGGTAGGAAAAAAACTCCCAAAATACATGAAAAAAAATTTTTCTAACACTTTTAACTTTGAAACCATGCAATAAAACAATAATTGTACAAATGTATATAATAATTTTAAAGCATTTTAAGAGTATATATATATATATTATACAGTATATGAATATTATACAGAAGTAAAAAGTCCTGTATTAAAAGAATGTTTTAAAAGTGTTAAAAACAATTATTTAAAGAATGCATACTGTACATAATTGACTTTTTTTAACGAAAAAAATCTGTTTTCTTTTTTGTGTGTCAATCTAACATTGTCAATAGATTTTCTAAAATAAATGAAGCTTGAAAAATATCCGCATCACCATGATATTGAAGGAAAAAGTTGCGTAGTTTATTTGGGGACACTTAAGCTCCTGTCAGCGTTATCGGAGTAAATCAACACCAATGGTCATCAAAGGGGCTATACTACAGGGGGTAATATAGCTATTATACAGCAGAGTCAATAGTAATAGTCAATAGTATAGTCTCTGCTATATACAGCAGAGACAATACAACACAAAACATATAAGCTCCAACCTGTTTGCTACAGGACTCTACATGATAGTGAGCGCTTGAATTGTGGAGAGTTTCATTAGGTCATTTCGAATTATTGCGTGTTATATTCTAGTCAGACACAGATTTTTCTTCGAAATATTGAGTGTACCCAAACGTATTGTTTAGTTCGAAATATCAAGAGTTTTTCTAGGGGCTGAGCATATACCTCGAATGAGCGAGATGTTCGCATGATCGAAAGTTTGAAGTACTAAGAATCGACTGTGTGTATATGCTGTTTACATATCCGAGTCTATATAAATTATTGATATATCAGCATTAAGCGTTCGATTGTATTGCAAAACTTTTTAATAACCCTCGCCCCTTGATTTAAAAAAGACAGGAGGTTTTTTAAATTCAGTTGAATGATATTTTACGCACTCTTAACCAACTCCCCAATTGGATTCCCTCAAAACCCATTTTTAGTTTATCTCTATTTAACAAAAGAAACATGCTTACCCAATTTCAAATCTGTAGGGGCCTAATAGTTTAAAAACGGGAATGTGTTTATCTGTAGCACCCCCATATCCTCTCGCAACTGCCCTTCGTTGTAGATTTTCGCAACATCGCTTTTTTAGCAGATTTTTGCTTCGTGATGGGAGCTTGCCTGCCAAATTTAAAGTCTGTTTGTCTAATAGTTCCTGAGATATCGTGATGAGGGAATCAGGGAGTCGCTTTTTTTCTTTTTCATGCAGAATTAATAAAATAATCGGTGTGCAAAATGAAAAATCGTTTTGATTCGGTGAGAAAAAAAGTTCAGATTAATATTAGTTGATTTTTGAGAAATAATATCAATTGTTTGCTGCACACAAAAATGTAAAAACTTTCATTTAAGAAAATTATTTTAAAACTCAGTTGCAGATATATTTAACAAGTATTTACGTTGAACTTTATTTAAAAAAAAACAAGAGATTTTTGTAAAGAATTAAAACCTTATCGGTACTTAGTATTTATGTTAACCCTTTACTTTTACGGAATATTAAAGTATCGAAGCGTTTCAGTACCCTAGAGTTAACAAAAAAACGTTTTTTTAGTTTACCCAAGGTAATATTAGTATCATAAAGTAAAAATATATACATTGAGCAGAATAGGGTTAAAAAATATTCGGGTATTTCGTTGAAACTGTTCTTTTTTAAAGGAAAAAAATGAATCGTAGAAAAGTATTGCTTAAAATGTTAAATGAAACGCAAAAATAATTTTAACAAGAAATGACAGTGTTGTGTCAAAAGATGAAAACGATGGTTTGAGCGCATCCATTTTTTTAAAACTATTTTGAATACTTGTTGTTGTTGTTGCTTATGCCACCTGATCGACAGTAACATCAGATCAAGGTCCGCGAAATTCATCGCGGCTAAGGGCTAGATTTTTACGCCTGTCGGTAGCTTTTAGCTTTGAACACCATGCAGCTGACAGTACGATTTTGCTCAGTTCCACCCCAATTTTGAGGGAGAACATTCTGAGGGTAGTCAGGGGCCTCCCATCTCTCTTCCCCTTCCACCCACCTCAAGAGAGGACTCGTGGCTCGACAGCTATTTAGAGTACCCCATGTCGCGAAGGTACTATATATACATTACATTTACAAACATCCATGCCTTCTTTAGTATTTGAGCTCAGGCCCTATGTCATGGCAATCTGCCTCGCTAACCACTATACTGGATGGATTGACATTTTGAATGCTTAGATTGTGTATTGGAGTGCTTTGTTCACTGGTAGAAATAATAATAAATTGCAAAAAAGCAGAAAAAGATTTTGATTTATTTTCATCTGTGAAGAAAAAAAAAATGGCTATCGTAAGGCACTCTACGTTACGATATTTAAAACTCAATGAAAGATACACATATTGTTCAATGAAGAAAATCGAATCCAACGCATGATAAGACACAATAAAAGCTCTGAAATTTATCACCGAATTGGGATGAACGATTAGTTCCAAGTCAAAGGAGTTTCGTTTGCGTTGCTCATTGCGTAATATCTGTTGTAAGCTTTTCTCCCGAGGTGTCTTTGTAAATAATTTCAATTCTTTCTAATTGAAGCAGGAAAATAGTTATTTTTTTGTTTTGTTTTTAAAACTGTTTTTTGTTTGTCCTTGGTGAACTTGTGCATCGCAGATTTTTTTTGTTAACCGCACTTTTAATTTTTCTGGCAGGTGAATAAGGCTTTTCAAAACTTGAAGAGATTCTAGACAGCTGACACACACATACTTCGTAGAGACGTTGATATTAATCGAAACAGAATATTCCCTGCCACCGCCTAACTTTTGTCAACACGTTATTTTCGTACCTTCCGAATTTTCTCTCTCTTTTTTTAAATTCCTTCCGAAAACGATCTTGTTTCTTTCGCTCGCTGAAACCTTCCCAGAGTAAAAGAGCGAAAGCGAAACCAAAAACGAATCCAGAAAGAACGAGGGGAGGGGGGGGGAGAACAAGAGAGGAAGATAAAAGAGCGCTACAATAAACGTGTGTTTTTAGAGAAGACTTTTTGGATTTATTTATTGTATCGCCAGTGCGAGGTTTTCTTTTTCTTTCCTACCTCTGTGGGGGGGGGGACCCTCTTATTTATGACATCAACGTCAGACTCAACACGTCCATCACCGCACAATCTGTACTGCACGTTTGCATCTCAATCTGACGCGACGGGGTTGCCTGAATTGGCGAGTTTATCGATCTTTTACGCGCTTTGTGGAAAGGAGGAGGGGGGGGGAATGCAGTAGCTTTATCGTTATCGGCCTGACGTCAGTCTTTTATTTTGGAATAATGAACATGCTAAGATTGTTGACGAAAGAAGTGCTAGTGCAAACTTAAGGATTGATAAGGCACGCGCGCGCGATGGGGGAATTAAAAAGCGATATGTCGTTCGAAGAAGGGGTGAGGTGCAAATTAATTATCACATGATTTTTCTCGCCTGTATCTTCGAACTGTTATTCGTACTGCCTACCGAAGCACCTATTATTGAATTTCATCGGTGTGAAATATTATTAGAAGGGTCTGGATTTTTTAAAGGCTAGATCTTTCGCCTGATGCATCGTAGACTTGGTAATTTATATCAATATACACTGTGTTAAAAGTTAAACAATCCTCATATTTAAACGATTTTTTTTTTAAAAAAGGCAAAAAGATATAGATAATTTCCATCAAAAATGCAAATTCTAGTCAAAAGTATGCGTGTATATGTATGAGAAACGTTTTTAGGTATGGGCCCAGGCAGGGCCATTTTTAACCTCTCCGACGCCCTAAGCACTTAAATAGCGACGCCTCCCCTATTTCTAGAGCACCCCCCATTCCTCCTCCAGTTCTTTATTTTTCTGTTTAGTTTCGGATGGAATTTTCCCCCTTAACTTTCTTACTCCTTTCCCTTTCTTCGTTTTTGCTGTTTGGATAGTCTTTCCATTATCCACCACCTATGTATTTGCCATGTTATGGACTGACAGTCGTAAGGAAGAATAGTGGTATGGTTTGGCCACTCTAGTTCATTTCATAAATTTAAGGGCATCACGGACCACCCACCCTTTTGTAAATCAGTACATTACATTTATGAAATCATTTGCAATTACTGTATACTGCAAGTATTGTTTGAACTATTTTTTCCAACTTGTTAATTATCATCTTTATCATCGCTTATTGCATTATTATTTTTTACTTTTCAACATCCTTATTCTTTGTTGAGTCACTGTCATTGTACTTGTATAACAAAGATTTTCTTCGAAAAACGAATGATTATTTCGAGAAAATCATTAATAACTTCATTGTAATCATTTTCCATTGTAATATCATTTTGAGTAGTGCATAGCAACATACCTTTTCATTTTTCATAGATCTCATTTCATGGATCTACTATAAAATGGATCTCTCTTGAGGGCAAGAATGTTTCTCTCACGATTCGCTAGACGTCGGTACGTTCGATGTAATTTTAATTTTTTTCCTTTTTTTATCCAATTTTTTGCGCCCTAAGCGGAAAAGCAGCCCAGGGCTTCGGCCTAGAGTAGGCTTTGTCTCGTTCTCGACTCTGCTTCAAAAAGATAATGATCGGAATAACTTTAATCAACAAATGGTATTCCCGGACACATTCTCTGGAAAAATTGGGAATTTCGAACACTATATGCCAACTGGTAACAATAGCAAGAATGCATATTTGTTCCATTTCGTAAATTCTGATTTAGATAATTCTGCCCCAACAAACCGTATAAACGATAATGCGTGTTCCATAATTTTTCCTTTCTTTTGCATTATTTTTAATCTTTACAAATACTTATTTCTTTAAAATGTTTTCTTCTGAAAAGTTATGGAAAATTCTGTACTTTACTTTAAAATCTGTAAAGTATTTTAGGGGATAATTATCCCAAAGGAAAAATCCTCTTAATTTTGAGATTTGCTATATTTTAATTCCCAGAAAGCGACGGGCTGATTCTCGAAATATTCTGAAGTCGCATGGGGCTAAATCAAGGGAGTAAGGAGGATGAAGCAAAGCAGTTGTTTTCGTTTTCACCCCTTTGTTGCTTGAAGCCCGTTCTCACGTATCGCTGTGGTAGCCGTTGCCAAGTGGTCTAGGCATCGGATCATGGCTAGCGTGTCATGAGTTCGATCCCAGTACTACTGAAGACCCACCGTGTAGGGGAGCTCAAACGTCCTCCCGTTAGTGTGGTGTGGTAGTTAGGAGAGGGGGCGCCAACTCAGGTGTCGTCCGCGTCACTTGACCATGGCACAAAATTACGCGGACCGTCGCCGAAACCCTCGTGTAGCTAAAACAGTGCGACGTTAATATTCACTCTTTCACGTATCGCTGCAGAAACCTTTTCGATGTTTTTAACAATACGAGAAGTTTGCGGATGTCCAGAGCGTTCCGCGTCCTCAAAACTTTCCGTACCTTCCCTAAAACGTCGATGTAAATCACAGGCTTGCGTTTGAGATAATGTAGTACTGCTATACATACGGTTCAACATTTCAATAGTCTCCGTTGCAGTCTACAAAATACACTTTCTACAAAAACAAGATATCTATCATTGGCATGGTCAAGTAATTTTAGCGCATTTTTTACATGTTATACTTGTTTTCTGAACTTTTTTTGTGAAGATTTCCTCCAAAATGCAGGTAGATTTTTTTTTTTTTTAAAAACATTTTGCAAACAATAAATTTACTAGGTAAAATTTGAGAAAATGTTATAAACTAGCAAAATTCAGGAAAATTTGTAGGAAAATTCGGGAAAACTATGGAAAAATTTAAATATGATTCGGCTCATCTAGGACACAAATGCGACCCAATGCCGAAAACTCGACGCCAATGGGTTGCTTATTGGCTGAGAAAAAGGTACGATAAAATATGGAACGAAGACGAAATTTGCGTCCTAATAGTGCTTTTGTTCCACTAAGTGAAAAACGCGCTAAAAACAACTTGATATTCATTTCTTTCAATGGTCGGCCAAAAAATTGATCCGCTTACAAAATACGATGCCGTGGTGGCAAATCCTTTTTAGAAATAGGAAAAACGCAGAATACAAAAGCGTCATAGTCACCCACCCTGCTGCAAAAATTTTTCACGTTATTGGCTCAGTCCGGAAATTTTTCAATCCTACCTCGAATAAAGTATGTTATTTTTAAATACTTTCTGAGATAGTTTCAGGAATTATATCTGAAATTTTTAGAAACTTTTAAACTTTTCCTTGTATGTGGATCCTATACTTATTGATATAATACTTAAATTTCATTTTAGGCAATGCTTCAATGTCTAACAGTAAGAGAGAGTGAAATAAGGAATTAGTATTATAAAAAATAGTTTTTTTAAGTCAATTCTCCTGTTTAGGTCAACAAAGACAAACTATATTTTAGTTACGTTTTATTAAATAGTTACAATTAATATAAATATTTATACACATATGACAGAATCACACTGTTAAGTGGCAAAATAGAAAGCGATTTTCTTTGTAATTTTTCATTTTCCTTTCTATATAGGATGTTGGACAATTATTTTTGTTTATTACTATTTAATAATTCATTAAATTTAATTATTCCAATAAAATCGCATAGTAATTATTGTATTGTCATCGGTCCTTGACAAGTGTGCGAAATTTCGAATGAATCCGATCTTTTTTAGTGGGTAAAAATCGAGTTCTAAGATTCCGTTACATGCAAGTGAAACTTATAAAAGCGTGTTAAAAAGAAATCACATTCTCAGAAATTAGTCATCCCAAGTAGGATTCGTAGTCCAACGCGCTAACCATTGCGCTACAGGAACACAACGAGCGATTTTCCTTTTTATATTGGGGTTGGAATGTTATTTTTATTTGTAATAATTTATCTATGAATTAAATAGAATTACTATTTGAAAAATTGCATTAACATTAAGTGTCATACACTGCAAGTTTTTTAAAAATGTATTTGAACTTGAGTGGATGAATAAAAAGCATTTTATTATAACGATTGAAAATTTGAACACAATATATAGTATTATAAAATGAAAAAAATACATAGTATAATAAAATGACAATACTAAATTATACCACTAACAAAGCTAGAAGATACAAACCAAATTTCAAGAAATATAAGAAATGTTGGAAAAGTATATTGTACAAGAATGAAATAAGCGCATGTCTAGGAGGAAACACAGAGTTAGAACTTAAAAATGGTAAGAAACCAGAAGAGTCAATGGACTAAAATTTAGACCTATTATGATTTCTAAAGCTGTTGCTGAATTAAGACCAGCAAAATTAGCAGCAATATATATATATATATATATATATATATATATATATATATTGAGTGTGAACTAATAGTAGGAATTAAACAATGATTTATAATATGATGTAGTAAAATGCGATTGTTAAAAAAAATTATAGTTTGTATTAAATGCTTGATTGTCTCTATTAACGTCCCGCTTAGGCAACGTGAGAGTATAGGCGAGAGATGGCTAATGTAACGAGAACGACACTTGAGATCTTTTACCTTATTTACCGAACGTCCACACCATGCTAGAAGGACTTACAACCTCGGTAGATTTTAACTCCATCACAGCTTCACCTCACGATGATGTTTTGTGGAATTACGGTGCGAACACACAAGCTAAGAATTTACACCATAGTCCTGATAGCGGTAGCCTAGTGCCACTGAAGAGCCTCCGTGTAGAGGGATGTTAAATCTGTCGAGACTCAATGTCGTCCCGTTGACGTGGTGGGATAGTTTGGAGAGGGACATGCAAGCTCAAGTGTCACTTGAAAGAAGTTGAAAATGACGAGGTACGTCGCCAAGAATTTTCACTCACTTCAATAGCATGACCATTCAACTGTCGCGGCGACTATGTATTAAACTTAAACATTTATTTTATAGCTTTAATGAATAACTTAGTAAACACAGTGTATTTAAAATATAATTATATTATATGTATTGAAAGACGGAAGACAAATTGAGGAAATTTTTTTCAAATATAAATGTTACACTTATTATGAACTAAAGCTTAGCAGTCTGGCCTGTACTGTAAAAATTATATTCCATGAAAAAGTTCTATGTTTTAAGTTTAACAATACAGAAGTATTTAGGCCAGGGGTGGCCAAACTTTTTAGAAAAAGTGCCGCTGTTTGATAAAAAGTAAATAATTATGCGTGCCACTTCAACTTTTCCAACAAATAAACATGGAGAAGTGAAAAAATGTTACTTATAAGTTTATTATGGGATTTTTACGCAGATAGCACATTTTTTGACATAGGTCTATGTTTTCGAAATCTAAACATAATATAATAAATAAGATAAAAGTACAAACTTGGGTTTTGCTGTTAATTGGCTTTTTACGAGTTCAATCGGTTAGGTTAGGTATAAAATAAAAATGAGTAACACACTTGAATCATTAATTCAAAATAATTATTAAACTCTCAATTACCTCCTCATGTGGCTTTTGAACTACTTTTTTTTACGAAGTTATCTATATTAGGATTAGCTCTAAAAGATGCTAACCAAATTAGGTTATTATATATGCACGTTAGTTTGTTTTGAGTGATATTTATTTTATTATGTTCACTAGCAGAAAACATTTGTTCACAAATATATTTTGATCCAAGTTTGAGGTTTTTGTCTGAGAAACCCCAATTCAACAAAATTGTAAAAAATTCTTATTTATTATGTATTTAAAAAAAAAATTTCTGTCCCCGCATGCCACTGCTACAACTCTATCGTGTCACACCGTGGCACGCGTGCCGTGGGTTGGCCACCCCTGATTTAGGCGATTTCTCTCATTCCACTCATTCCTTTTGTAGGAAAAATATGTTTTATTGTGTTGACAACGTCATTTCACCTGATTTGATTTTGAAGCAGGGAAAAAATATTCTCTTTTACAATTCATATTATTAGTTCACTCTCTCTATATATACATATATTTATATTGTTCACAAATTTTCAGTAGTTAATAAAATACTTTCTATTCATCCAATCAAGTTCAAATAATTTTTTTAAACTTGTATTTTATGACACTTGATATTAATACAGTTTTTTCAAATATTAATTCATTAATTACCAGTTAATTAATTAAATTATTTACCGGTTTTCGACGCCAACTTAGATACGTCTCCACTGTCCACTGTTGTAACAATATAACTGCTAAGAAAATGACAAAAGTTGGCTTCGAAAACCAGTTTTTCAGCCAACCCGGATGTGCATTGTTACAACAATGCAGACAAATCATGATCTTTTTTCAGTTCCTACAATTAGTTCACTCTCTCCCTATATGTATTATAGATAAAACCATAATCTATTAATGTAATACTATAATGTTATAGCCTTTAATAATTACTAAAATATTTAAAATCAAAGCCAAACTAATAGACTTACCATGTGAATACATATTCGCTTCTTAAGGACAATAACAGTAACGCATATAATTATTATGTATTAATAAAGTAGCAATATTACTATATATATATATATATACTTTTAAAATTTCTATATTTTATTTTAAAATTTATAGAAAATAAAAATACCATCCAGACATAAACGATTAATTTTTAATAAAATATATTATTACAAAATTACTTAGCTAGAGGCGCCATCTATCTATAAACTGTATAACTGAAAAAACTTTTTTTTTTTTATTTAACTGTTATATAACTTTTTATAAATTTAAGAGGGTAACTGAGTTCTATACAATGTTTAATAAAGTTATTAATATTTAAATATATATTAGATTTATCACTAACTAATACCTTGTTACGATAAATATAATTCAAAATAATATTTCGATATATTGAGATGGATAAGTTTGAATTCCAGGAAGGAACTTTAGGAATGTTAAAATTAAAATCATCTCTTTTATCATAAATATTGCTATGTAATTTATAGTCCTTAATATATATTGATACATCCAAGTAATTAGTTTTAACAGGATTATTATTAATTTTAAGTAGCTTTAAATATCCCGGATAAAAATTGATATTGGGATTATAATTATTATTTTTACCAAAAATAATTAGGTCATCTATGTATCTAAAAATGTAATAATCATTATTAATAATATAATTATTTTCGTAAAAGTGTAAATATAAATTAGCCAAACTATTGCTAGCAGGGCCACCTTGAGGCAAACCTTTGGTTTGTTTGTACAGAGAACCATTAAAATTAATGTAGTTTTCTTTTAGGACAAAATTTATTAGAGTTCTAAATTTTTGTAAATTAATATTAAGGTTATAATTTCTGTGATTATCTAAAATTACGCTAATTACATCATTGATATCAATAGAGTTAAAAAGATCTTCAAAGTCATAACTATGAACTGAATAAGTATTTTTATCTTTAAAAAAATCTATAATTTCTTTACTATTTTTAATTATAGCTTTATTACATTGCTTATTGATGAATTCTTGCAGAATATTGTGCAGCATTTTACCAGCAGCAGTGATATAAGTTTTAAAACCATTTGTTACTGTTCTAAATTTAACAGGATTTTTATGAAATTTAGGTGTTAAAAATATATATGGAAACTTAATCTTATGAATGGAAACATTCAATTTCCTGTATATAGCAGTGATTCGATTAGTAATTTCTTTATCTGACAATTCCAATCTATTGAAAGATTTATTGTTTAAAAAATGTTCATTAATCATAGTATTATAAAAAGACTTACAGATAATAGCATAATTACCAGGCACTTTATCTATGTAAACAATGATAAAATTCTTTTGTAAATCATAAATTTTCTGTTTTACATCTTTATAAGTGAGTACTGGTTTAGAAGAATAGTTAAATTTCATCAGGTCTTTTAAAATATTGTACTTAAATTCATCAAATTACAATACAAGTAATATATACAAGTTTAAATATAAGTAATATATATATATATATATATATATATATATATATATATATATATATATATATTACTTATATTTAAACATTTCGAATCGTCTTGAACCTTTATTTCATGACTCTCTGCGCAGTTCTAACGCGTTGCGAAAGAAACGATTCCTCAGTAATTGCCCGAAACAGGGGAGTTGAGTTTCTTCCTCTCCTGAGGAGTCATTATTATATATTTTTCCTCTCTCTCTCTCTCACGTTATGCGATCACGTACTTCATTAAAAAAGAAACCAGACCCCAAGGTTCATTACGATAGTGATTTATTGCAGTTTAGAATGGTGTTTATTGTAGCTTCGAGAAAAGGTGTAAGGCCACAGCTAATAATAAGGGGGTGTTCCGCTTATGTATCTATTTTTTTAACACCTTTTGTTTGTCTGGGCTCATGAGGGGCGTGAGGTTTCTATTGTCTCCCTCCCCCTTTCTGATGGTGCCAGCGATTTCTTGCGTCTCTTAAAAGAAATTAAATTCTTGCTCCAGACGGATGTTTTCTTCGAGACGTTAGAGTTTCTTGACTGTTTTTTTTTTAATTTTAAGTATAGAGTTTTTGTAGTTGTTAGTGTGTGGGAATACTGGTAACCTTAATTCATAGAGGTTGGGTTTCAGATATATTACTTTTATTTAGAGGGGAATAGAACCTTTAGTTAAGTTTTTTAACAATTTATACTTAAAGAGATATGCATTTGGGGAAAAAATGCGTTATATTTTATGGAATTATGCTTGTTTAAAAAGGGGTGGGTATAATTATAGCAACATAAAAAAATTGTTTTGAAATATGTTTTCACGGTTTTTTTTCGCACAAAAGAAGCAGATCTCAGCAGTAGCGTAACAAAGAATATTAATGCCCCTCCCCCTAAAAAATCAGGTTTTGCTTTAATATACGCCACTGGATCTCAGTAAATAAAAAGATAAACATACTTCTAATTCTTTTCTTTATATTTAAAGGTGTGTTGTTCCTTCTTTCATGGCATACAACATATTTATTTATATAATTTACTTAGGAAATGTATATTCAGCGTCTCCGTTTTGTGAAATTAAGACCAAATTACTTGAAAAAACATCCTAGTTTAAAGTTTTTTTTTAAATAAGTCTTTGCCCGAAGCTTTGAAGGCTGCAGATGCCTTTTAGGTTATGGTCAGAGACTTGTGGCCGGCGTGTCATGAGTTCCAGTTTAGTGCCACTGAAAACCTTCCAATTCTAGAGACTAATGCCCATGGAATCTGTGAGGCTCAAAGTTCTTCCATTGTGGGGAAGTTTGGAGAAGGGGCTGCCAACGTAGTGTGTCGTCCTCATCACTTGACCGTGTTCCAAAATTGCGAGGACCATCGCCAAAATGACCGCACTAGCCTAGCTGCCAAGGTAACGGGATCAGTGCCGCTGAATACTCACCATGTAAGGGAGCGATGCACGTTAAATCTGTCGAGAGCTCAAACGTCCTTCCGTTGATGTGGTAGTTAGGAGAGGGAGGTGCCAGCTCAGGTGTCGTTCTCGTCACTTGACCGTATTTCAAAATTACGAAGTCCATCGCGCAAAATCCTCATGTACGACGTTCATAAATACTCACACTCCCCGAAATTTTGAATGGGTATGAGGCCGCCGTTCTGAATTCCATATAAATCGACCTCAACCAGTGCTTGTCGCGTAGCCCTTGGATATCAAATTAGTTCCCTTTCTTTTTTCTAACTGCAAAACTACGTCTTAGCCATGCAATCTACAAAAATCAACTGGTCCCAATAGCCGTGGAGTCATGGTCACTAGCTCATGTCTGGAGTTACTTCTATCGCTTAGTGTATCAAGTTGGATGCATGGTTAAATCTGCCGCGGATGAAGCAAAATTGATGTGGTGTGCAAATTTGAGCGTGTCCAATTCGCTCGTTACTTGAGCTGGGCTCAAATTTCCAATAGCCCTTGTATTATTTCAGATTCAAAAGCAAGTAAAACAATCAATTACTCAAAAAATCGAAATTTGAGAGTAGCGTACTTGGATAATTACTATTTATGGTTTCTTTTTTTAAAAAAGATGAAGCTTCACTCAGGATGATTTGCCATATCCCATGTGATGTCTTGACATTTCTTTACTTGCTTGGATTAACGACACTGTATAAAAGCTGCATGCGATTGCCCTTGCAATTTTGAATTGCCTACAGAGGACCTTATTTACAAAGCAGTTAAAAGACGAACCCATTATTGGAATGTGGCTAATCATTGACTTTCGAAATTCAAATCGATGCATCTGAATGGGAAAAGCATATTGACACGTGATGAGAGAAATCCTTCGTTTGTAGCTTGCTCTAACTCTTTTATTGATGTTTTTAATTGATGGTGAATTAGTTACACTTCGGTCACCGTCAAGTGACGAGGATTCGAGCTCGCTAGAAAGAATTCAGTTATTCTGGTTACCGATTTTTTCGAACAACATTAGTAGGTGTAATAAAACCTCCAAGTAAAAGTAATGTAGCCTCTCGGTTATGCTCTGTATCTGCTCTTTGTTGCCTTTTCAATTTAAGTGCGAGTGCAAATTTAACATCCAACTGAAATTGAATTTTAAAAAAATGAACACTAATTCAATATTTTATCATAAATATATTATTTTTTTAAAGTGAATTTCTATATTTGTATATTAGGATTCACAGTTGCACACTCAAGGGGGGTGTCCTAGGGGTCCAGACCCCCCCCCCAAAGCCCTTGAGTTTTTCTCGATTGTTGATAATCCTATATATATAACGTACAATTTAATTAAGTACTTGCAATTAACAATTTATTTTAATAATTAATGCTAATTATTAATTCAATAATTTATTTTTTACTGTTTTTTGTTAACTAAATTGACAAAATCAGAAGAATCAATTGGTATTGTTGAGGTATGATACGAGTTGGGGGAATTTCGACCATGGAACCTCCCCTTGAAAATTTTTTGTGTACGTTACTGATGATTCATATTCTTTTGCGTTTAATATAGACGTATGCTCTTGCATAATCACAAGTTGAGATGTTTATTTGCCTCGACTGCCGTTTACTAGAACGTGTTTTGTATTCTTTAATTTTAAGTATGAGCACGCGCATTTGGGTGTAATGAGGCGTTTCTCTTATAATTTTTTCATTTAATCCTGATCAGAAAGAGTTACAAATAAATATGTTTCATACAGAGCAATCTTAAAGATAATTTTCTTCCCACGTGATACCCGCATATATCTGAACAAGTGTAATATATATATATATATATATATATATATATATATATATATATGAGACATTTGTCATACCACCCGATAAGCTTCAAAAACCCCTGCAGGAAAACTCAGGGCTTTGCCTACGGAAAAAGCGTTTACTTTTGCACGGACATATTGGAGGTAGCAACCATCATTTCTACGCGGTATTGTGGCACCCTGTCGAAAGAGGTGATTCGGAAAAAGTGTGGTGTGTGCTTCATAAATCTGGCGTTCTGTTGTTGGATGACAATGCGAGACTACACTCGGTGACGGCAACGCAAAACCATGTTGAAACTATTGGTTGGGAACGCCTACACCATCCACCATACAGTCCTGATCTCGCACCAAGTGACTTTCAACTGTTTCCGGCTTTGAAGAATCTCTCCTGAAGGCGCTTTGGAAGCAATGCTTAAGTCAAACATGCCGTTAAACGCTTCTTCCGTATGCAAAGCCCTGAGTTTTTCCTGCAGGGTTTTTTTTGAAGCTTATCAAGATGTAAGACAAATGTCTCAATGTACTTGGTATTTACGTGGAATGTCTTATATTTAATGCCTCATCTTGTTTTGACCACAGGGGAAACTTATTTTCCGGTTTACCCTCGTAAGTGGATAAAAATCATCTATAAAATGAAACATCCAAATGGCATTTCAATTTTGAATAAGGGATTAATATTGAAGGAACTTTGAAAACCGTGCATAAATCTAGTGTGACTCTATATCCATTTAAAAAATACCGAGGTTTTAACAAGTGGAGTAGCTAAATATCCAAAAGCCCTGGTGCAAAATAAATAAATAAATAAAAATGAGGACCCTATTTTGATTGAGTTTTATCCAGTAAAAATATATGAATATTTTAATTATACTACAAAGCTACTTTATAACGTTAGCTCTTTATCGTCCTCTGTAGAATCTAGGAAAGCAAAGCTACACATACTACCTACATGTATGTGTATGAGTTTTTTGAGTGATTTTTAGTGTTCGCCCAGGTTCGATTTGACACCACGACGCTCGTAGAAGTACTCGTACAAGGCTGAATAAGAAATTTGGCAATTTTGTGTTTACTTTATTCTCTTTCTTGGGGTTGTTTGCTCTTAAACGTCCTACTGGGTTTCCTTTTTTCTTTTTTTTATCTATAATTTTAGTTTTCTAATTTATGCAAAGCAATTTGTAAATGCACGAATACTTACTGGCATTAAAAGGAAGGAGAAAAATTATGCTATTCTAAAAAACTTCGTTGGGGAATCCCTGCATATTTACTTTTTCGGGAGGATCGAGAGTTTAGAGCTACAAAATGGTTCTTCGACATAGACAGCAACTGATACAAAAATTGCGCAATACAATATTATTATAATTATTTTTAAAAAACACACCTCTGCAGAAGAGCAGAGGAGAGGGGGGGGGACAAAATTACAGCAGTCTATTGCAGATACCAGTTGATTGTGAAACATTGAAACAGGAAACTTGCTTTTATTATGTATCTCAAAGTCATTAAAATTAGAATATAACCAGCTTGAAAAAATAGAATGAAATTGCATCCTGTGCAGGTTTTTTTTTAAAATGCAGTAAAAAGTGAAGTTTATTTTCAAGTCGTGAAGTTTATTTTCAAGTCTGTATAACAGTTTATAGAAAAATGAAAATAATATAAACTTTTCAATAAGTGAGATTCGCAACACTATGCAAACAACGGAATGAATTTAGGGGAATTCCTCCCAAATTCGAAATTAATTTAAACTGAGTTGTATTATTATAGTTGCGTTGTAACCTTTTACATTACAATAGAATGACATTTATCCGAATTAATTAGAACCGCTCACCGTTTGGATACACGATTGTTCGGATAACCGAAAACGGAACGTGATGCATGTTGTATATGAAACTGGACACTATACGAATATTGAAAATCATCACACGCGGGAAACGTGTTTGAAGAAAGAGCAAAATGTGACAATATTACCTTTATTGTGAAAAATAATCTCTTATTTTTCGCTGTACCATTGTACACCTTCGTGTTTTCGCTGAAAGGTCTCTGATTCTCTTGAGCAGCAGTAGTTGAGTAGGACAGCACTCTAATGGTTGTTCTTACCACTCCATAGTTGTCTCTAACGCAAAAAAGCGTCAGCATTTGATGGACCCTTGCTACTTTCGTTGTTGCTGTTGTCCTCGTCTCTTCATCCGTTTCATCGTCGGCAGGGTCGGATTTTCTTGCACGGAAGTCACAATCTTGTCATCATTTAAAATCCATTGTCTTCTACATCCAGGTTTCTACATCAACTCAACTCAACAAAAGAGCACGTATACACCCCCTCACTTGGAAAGAAACTGACCTAATATTCCGCGCAGATGTTTGCTAAATCACACAAATGAAATTCCTAGAAATATTCCTCCTATTAGATTTTCCCGTCACTTTTGACCTCACGCGAAGCAATTGCTTAGTGTTGCACTGTTCGAAAACGTATTAGGACTTTGGTTCGGATAAACGACGTTCTACTGTATATCTTAAATGTGGGAGAAATTATCGCAAGTTCGGCTTGCTTGGTGATGAGGGTCCGAGGGGCCCCTCTGAGCTTGAGGGCCCCGTTGCACGGCACCGCCTATGCCATTGGTAGCTACGCCACTGCTTTCAACTAACAAAAAATTGAGAAAATATCAAAAAGGTTTTATTAAATATTGGTTTTACACGTTGCGTCATGAATTCGATCTGTCTTAAATGCAGAAATTGAAAGCGAATGGTTGCTTCAAAGTTTTATAATACCTGTCGTGTCCTCCGTCAATGTGTCAAATTTGAAAAAAAAGTGACCGACTTCTTGTTAGATGATACTAATACATGACGGCCATGAGAGAAATTCGAGTACTGCTCTGTAAATGATGGATTTCGGCGAATTGGAATCTTGGCAGCAATTTCGATGTTACCCCATTATTGGGATGTCACATTTCTGTGAGAGGCATTATTATGACTCACTCTTTTCACCGAGAACAGGAGTTCCAAGAGCAATCTATTATAATATCACAAATATTTCACAGTTTGCTTGCAGGAATTTTTTCACGGTCCGCTATTGCTGAGCGTACTGGAATGAAAGTATGCATAAATATATGATTCCTCTCCTGTCGACGGGCGATATTATTGAACCAGCCATCCATCAATCGGGAACGGGTCGGGGAGGGGGGTAGAGGCGCCACATTTCATGAATAAGGGGTAGCGTGGCGCAAACTTATAATTTAACACCGCAATGATGGGATTAATCACAGACGGACAACACCTCTTTCCCATCCATCACTTCTGACCCCCTTTCCACCGGACACTTCTTCGAGAGATTTTTTTGTATATGCTCTCTTTTCCTCGTAAAGTGTGTGAAAATCTCGGTTTGGCGATATCGGCTATTGACGCCGCCCTTTTGGCTGCAGGAGTGAAGATGTCCCTTTTTTTTGTTTTTTTTTGTTACTGCGTGAAACTTAAACAAGTAATATAAAAAAAAATTGCTTAAATCAATTCCTACTTAGATCAATAACAAAAAAAATTATTTCAGTTACTTTTTGTTAAAGAGTTACAATTAATATCAATATGTATATACATATGACAGAATCACAACATTAAGTGGCAATTCATTTTTATTAATCATCCTTAAAGTATCGTATTGTCATCCAAAACAATCGTGTCTATAAAATTTCAATTCAACTGAATGCTTTGAAACGTGAGGGGAAAAAAATCTTTTAAAAGTTTTGACCCAAGTCGCTAAAAATGAAGCCAACGTGGCTGTTTCCGTAATCATTTAAAAATTAATTTCAATCAATAATTTTTATTAATTATAATTAAACTATCGTATTGTTAACCAAAACATTAGTGTATAGAAAATTTTAGCTCAAAGAGCGCTTTAAAATGCGAGGAAAAAAAAACCTTTTCGAGTTTTGACACAAGTCACCAAAAGGGTCGCTAAGTCGCCAGAAATGAGGCCAACGTGGCTGTATTTGTAATTCTTTGAATAATTAGTTTTAATCAATTAATTTTTATTAATTATACTTAAATTACTGTATTGTCATCCAAAATAAGCGTGTATATAAAATTTCAGCTCAATTGAGTGCTTTAAATACATTTTATTAACGATTGAAAATTTGAACAAGGTAAATATATATATACATAAATATAGAGAGAGTGCGAACTGATAGTAGGAAATGAAAAAAAACACAACAATTTGGTGTGCGTTGTTGTTATGTGAATGCCCTTTATTTCATTTCGAAATTTGTTTGATTTTAAATACGCTCGAAAAGTCAAAACTTGGGCGACACCGTATTTTTTTACAGTTTAATATTACAGTTAGCTTATTTTAATCTCTGCTCTTTTCAGTCGTCACCATATTTTTCCCTAATGCCTAGTTTATTCTGCGTGCAGCCTTTGCAGCATAATGACCAAGTTTATACTCATGTAAAAATTTACACGAAATTCAAACACAAATAATAAATTGGAACACTTTTTAGAAACTCATTGTTGAGATGTAACTTGACAACACTACTATAAACGAGGTTACGCCCAAAACAAAAGCGTAACGAAAACAGGAAGATAAACTTTTGCATATGAGAAGAAAACCCCACATTCCATGTCTATGAACCTAATGGAGGGTTTGCATCCCAGGGATCCCGGTGTTTCTTCAAATCCCAGGATTAAAATAACTAAGACTTGACACTTCCAATCCCACTGTATTACTAACAGCTCACGTAACTGGATCTTCTATTTCAAATGAGGTATTCTTTGATATTGATTTAATAACTGGATCAATTTGTACTCAAAAACCATTATGTGTAGCAGAAGAACTAGATAAAGTTATCAGAGAGATTTGCACCAATGCAGTCTATTAGATTTGAGACACTGTGATCAAAAATTCAAAAAGAAAAAATCTCTTTTTGAAAATGGAGGGAGACGTGGTGACTACCTGGAAAGAACATACTCCTAATTTATGACGATAGCACCTACTAGTAAAGAATCCGAAAGAGCATTTTCTTCGGCCGGACAAGTTGTAACAAAAATAAGAAGCTGTTTGAACGATGAAACGCTGAAAAAGTTATGTTTTATTAAAAGCTTATTCACAGAAACATAAGAAATGATTTTTTTAAATTTCATTATGTACTATTTTTAGTTTTTTTTATGATGAATTAAGTTTTGTTTCGATTTGTTTCAATAAATAATAATATTAAACACTGCGTAGCTAGTCCTACCTGGGCCCTGTATCAAAATTTCAGGAAAGCCCTTTTTGGGGGCCCCTTAACATGTTACGATTTGTTTACTTGTATATATAGTTGAGGCCGCTTTAGCTGAGGGGCCCCGTACGGCTGATACGGTTGTAGGTACGCCTCTGATAATAAACCAATTTTTTAATTATGTTTTCAGTTTTATTATGAAATTTCAACTGTGCTAAAGTGTAAGTATTTTTCATAAACATAGTTAAACTATGTCCCAATAGTCCAATCCTAATCCCGGGACTAATCCCAGGATTTGGATAATGTAATCCCGAAATCCCGGGATTGAAAATATAATTCGGGATTACAAACCCTACCTAATAGGTTTCTATTTTTAGAACTCCTGGCGTTCGAAATAAGATTCCATTGTTGATAAAGACTTTATAATCATACACACACATGGGTTAAAATTCCTATGTAACATACTATCATTTTGTAATTAGGAAAATAAGTGGGAGGTAGTTGAAATAATCAAAATATACATACAGTCGACTCTCGATAATTCGAAGTTGAAGGGACCAATGAAAAACTTGGGATTAGCAAGAGTTTAAATTGTCATGAGGGTAGGAAAAAATTCACAAAATACACGAAGGGAAATTTTGTTCTAATATATTAAAATTTGAAACTAAAAAATAAAACAATGTACATAGGTATACAATTATTTTAAAGTATTTTTAAAAAGTACATATTATATATACAGTATAAATATTAGGAAAAAGTTAAAAGTCCTGTATTAAAAGAATACATTTATGTTTTAAAAACAACTATTAAAAGAATACACACTGGACATAATTAACTTTCTTTGAAGAAAAAATCCGTCATCTTTTTTTGTTTTGTTTTATGGCATTTAATCTAACTGTCAATAGATTTTTCAAGAATAAATTAAGCTTGAAAAACGTCCGCGCATCAACATGATTTTGTAGAAAAAAGTTGTGTAGTTTGTTTAGAGACACACTTTAGCTTTTGTTAGCGTTATCAGAGTCAGCTCCAAGGTTCATCAAAGTGGCTACATTACACGGGAAACAAGCAGAGACAATACCACACAAAACATGTGAACTCCAACGAGTTTGCTACTGGACTCTACATGATAATGAGCTTTCGTGAATTGTCGAGAGTTTTATTAAATCACACTTCGAATTACAGCTTATTGTAGCCGCAGATTTTGCTTCGAGATATTGAGTGTACCAAAACATATTGTTTTGTTCGAAGTATCAAAAATTTTTCTAGAGGTTGAGCCATATACTTCGAATTAACGAGAGTATTTTCGAAGGTTTGAATTAGCGAGAGTCACGAATGTATATTATAGTTCATTAACTATATACAAATAACCGAAACGTGAAAGATAGGCGAAAATATAGGAAGAGATTTTCTGCATTCCTTGTATTATGTAAGTGCTAAACATTGTCAGATTTCCAAATAAAAAAAAAAATGCTTAAGACTTGGAATTTTTTGTTTCATCTGCTCAAAAAACACGAAGAAACATTAAATACAACCCAATCCAGATTCCCATTTGTCGCTATCTCTTTTTTTCGTCATTGAGCTTCCCATTTACGTGACAGTACAGTCTAATCTGCTCATTTGAATGGGATTTATCTTCACAAATAAAAGACGCCAACTTATCTCTTTGAAAAGAGACAACTCTTGCAGCACGTTGGGAATTTTAATAATTCTAATTTTAGACATTATGAAAAATAATTTTGCTCCATATCAGCCTTGTCTCGGCTTTTCTTTGAATTTCTGATTTATATTTAAAAGCATTTTTCATTTTTTTTAATTCGAATGCTATTTTTGGAATTTCTTGACTATTTTCGTAACGGAAACGTGTTGATAAACCTTTCACGTAGTTAGCGTTTTTTAATACTAGCTATTTTATTTATTTATGTATAAGCCTCTAATTAACTGCATACGCAGGCTTTTACTTGAATTGCAGATCACGAACGGTCTCTTTTAATAACAGCGAGGTTTGAAACAGTTTTCATATTAATAAGCAATTTCTTCTTCTTTTGAAATAAAGTAAAGAAATATGACTATAAATTATACAAAAAATTTTTAATGATTGATGTGAAAAATGCAAATGTACTAGTTTTTTTTAAAAAAAAAAGTTTACACGATGAATTAAAAATTTATCTCTCTTTTGTTGGTTTTTCTTAACATATATATAAAGGAAAAAATTATTTCGTTTCATAAATCAAGAGATTAAAGTTATTGCTGCGACCAAAGTTGGCATACTGATTTGTTAATTTATATTCACTTGTTACTGCGGTGAATTTTTTAAAGAAATACTGTTGTAAACTCTTATATATGGTATACTAATATGTCCTTTATGAGTGTGTAAAATTTGTTCTCTTGATCTATAATAAAGAAAAATTCATATTTTGGAAGATACATTTTGATGACAAGTCACATGAAATGCAGCTTCAACAAAAAAGTCTTATTCTAAAAATAAAATAAAATAAATAGCATTGGTATTCAATATAAGATCTCTTAAGGCTTTCTTAGTATTTTGCATTAACTCATTTTTTTTTAAAACTTGAATATTGTAAAAGAAAACATATTTTATTGAACTTAACGCTTGCTGTTCCATTTATTTTAATTACAAGAATTATAAACACAAATTAAGTATTAACGCAACTATATAGTGTCTAAATAACTAATTAATCATTGCGTGCCTAAAAATGTACACGCGCGTGAATCCAGTGATATAAATTTAGCGTTTAACATAAAACTTCGGTATTATCAAATTGAAACTGAAAATTCTTATTATACAGTAGAACGTCGTTTATCCGAACGTTTATATCCGGAGCGTCAATATCCGAACCAAAGTCCGGGTACGTTTTCGAACAGTGCAATGGTCAACAGTTATTTCCAGCGAGGCCAAAAGTGACAGGAAAACCCAAAGTGAGGGATATATGTGGAATTTCAGTTGTGTGATTTGGTAAACATCTGCTCGGAATATTAGGTCAGCTTGTTTCTATACTCCTTTGTTGAGCTTTGTTGATGTAGAAACCTGGATAGCATCCGATGCAACAGACTGTGGATTTCAAATGCTAAATAATGACGAGATTGTACAAGAAGAATCCGACCCTGTCGACGATGAAACAGATGAAGACAAAGACAACATCAACGAAAGTAGCAAGGGTCCATCAAATGCTGGCTCTTTTTTTGCGTTAGAGACAGCTATGGAGTGGTACGAACAACAATCAGAGTGCTGTCCTACTCAACTACTGCTGCTCAAGAGACCTTGCTGGGAAAAAAAGGTGTACAATGGTATAGCGAAAAATAAGTGATTATTTTCCCCAATCAAGGTAAAAATTGAGACATTTTGTACCTATTTTGCTTTTTCTTCAAGCACGTTTCCCGCATAGGATGATTTTCAGTATTTATATAGTGCCCAGTATCATATACTGCATGGATCGCATTCGAGATTTTCGGTTACCCGAACAATCGCGTATCCGAACGGTGTCCAGTCCCAATTGATTCGGATAAATGACGTTCTACTGTATATGAACTAACTTTGAATGAAGAAGAAAAACTAATTTCGTTCTCTAATAATCAAGATTCTATTTCAAAACATTCAGAAGAATCAATTAATTCATTTTGGAATAGAGTTAGAGGTGTGATTATTTCATAATTGCCAAAAAAAGCTTTAAAATATTGTTTTAATTTTCTACATCTTATTTGTGTCAATTGGGATTTTCAGCATTGACAAACATAAAAATGAAAAAAAGATCGAAACTTTAAAACTTTTTTTGACGAAATGAGAATTGTATTATCATTTTTACGACCCAATATAAACTAAATCATCAAAAATCACGAAAGTCAAGTTTCGCATTAAATGCATTCTTATATAATTAATTTGTAATTAATTACTCAATAAACACATTTTGTTGTCTTTGTCGTTCATATTTTATTTAACATCCAAAATTCATAGGTTTTAATCTTTTTCAAGTAAAAATTCTGTGAAAAACTATCATTAGAAGTAATTTTTTGTGAATGTCGACTTTTTTGAGGAATTTTATCGTTTTATTACTTATAACTATATTATTTTTTCATAAATAATTAACACTAATTATATGATTTTGATTGTAATGATAATTTAATGCAAAAGGCTCCTTTGTAGTGAAAATTCAGTTTATCAAAATTAACTTACAGCTGTCATCAGAAATTTTTTCCGTGGCCGTGGTAGCCTAGTGGTCAAGGTCACGGACTCGTGACGGCCATAGCATGAATCCAAGCCAAGTACCGCTGAAGATCCGCCGTGTAGAGGGGGCCGTTGTATCGAAGCTCAAAGTCCGCTCGATCCCACGTAATTGAATATTGACGTCGCACTGTTTAGCAACACGAGGGCTTTTGGCGACGGACCTCGTAATTTTGAACCATAGTCAAGTGACGAGGACGACACCTGAGCTGGGACCCCTCTCCTAACTACCACACCACACCAACGGGAGGTCGTTTGAGCTCTCGACAGATATAGCGTGCATCGCTTCCCTACACGGCGGTTATTTAGTGGTACTGGGCTCGAACTCATGACATGCCTGCCATGATCCGATACCTTGACCACTTGGCTAACCACGGCCCCACTCGTTCCCGCAGTGTAGAAGTAAGGAGGTAAGGTTGTCAGCTCAGGTGTCGTTCTCGTCACTTGACCATGTTTCAAAATGTTGAGGTCCGTCACTAATAGTAATCGTTCAACTTTATAGTGCGATTTAAATACGAGTATTACTCTTATTCTCAAGTTTTCCCCCCGTATTTATTTACAGTAAATGTTGAGTATATATTTCTTCTTTGTCTCAAACATTTCCTAAAAAAAAAGATTAATTTATTTCACTTTCTTCTATGTAGTGGCAATGGGATGAGTTGAATAAGAAAATATTTTTTGTCACACCTTTGTGAATATACTACGACCCAGTTCCTAGTGATGATCATGTTGCGTTTCTTGAGAGGAGAAAAGTTTTTAAGTCATATAGCTATGTTAATTGATCAAGGACTCAATTTTTTAAAAAAGTGTTTCTGCTTGTTTTGGATATTTTAACGTTTAAGTAATAACGGTTTATTACTTTTCCAGTTTTAAAAGTATATTTAAAAATTTTTCATCATCAAAACTTGTAATTTTGAAACTTAGTGTAGCGAACATTATTACAAAATCCAGTTTCTTCAGAGATCAAACCCATTGAGATGTCGTCAGAGATAGAAAGCTGATAATGACTGCCTTATTGTAAGGGGGGGGGGACAGCGTTTCCCTGAAACGCATTTCCCCTCCGTTCCGAGAAAGACCCCTCAAAAAGGACATGTGGAGAGACCAATTCTGAGAGAGGCCCGGCTGGAAGCGGGGGAAGAAACGTGGTCTGTAGAGTAAGTTGGTGTGTTAGACTTTTATGTAATTTCATTTGTATATATATATCTAGCCTGACTGTGTATTTTCGTATCCAATACGTCACATCAGTCAAGTGACGACGATGGCACCCGAGTTGGCACTCCACTTTTCAAATGTCCGCACCCACGCCATGAGGATTTTGAACCACGACAGATTTAACGTGAATCAACTCATCTACAAAGCGGGTCTTCCGTGACTCGAACGCATGGTCCGACAAAGTCAGTCACAAAGTCGCGACTAAGACCACCACAGTTTTACACACACACACACAAGTAGAGTTTATAAAATAAATCAGCTTACAAAAATATTGTATGAAGTAATATATTTATTGAAAGTAAGCTGTATATAAGATGTGATATTTGTTTAACTGAGTAATAGGAGATAATAGGCCCCGGGGTTGTTTTTTCACTTAATTCCTAGTATTGGCTTATTCTCTTTCTATATTTATGTTGTTCAATTTTTCAATCGTTAATAAAATATTTTCTATTCATACAAATAAATCCATTCATAAAATAAATTTTTTTAAACCTGTAGTGGATAACACTTGATGAAAAAAAAAACCAGTTTTTTCAAATGTAAATTCATTAATTACCGGTTAATTAATTAACGGTTTTCGACGCCAACTCAGATTCTTCTCTATTGTTGTAACAATGTAACTGTTAAAACAATGACAAAAGTGGGCATCGAAAACCGGTTTTTCAGCCAAACCGAGTTGTGCATTGTTACAACAATACAAACAAACCATGCTCTTTTTTCAATTCCTACTATTAGTTCACTTTCTCCCTATATGTATCTCGTTAAAATTTTCAATCGTTAATAAAATACTTTCTATTCATCCATTCAAAGTAGGAATTGTCTAAAAAAATTTTTTTACATTACTTGTTAAAACTGAATTTACTCTTATAAATTGCTTGAAGTTTTACTTGTGTGGGATTGAGTTAGCTCCTGTAGTTATTTTAGTAAATAAATTTTGATTATGGCTACTCCCTTTTTACTTTGGTTTATGGTGCAAAACAAATGAAGAAAAATCGCTTCTAAAAGTTAAGTTTTGAAACTCTTCACAAAAAAATGAATAAATTATGAAATGAAGGCGTCAATATCGTATAACACTGTTAATTCTTACCGTGCTATATCAAAATCGTGTTATGTGAGATATTTTTATTTTTAATTGTTTTTTTATTTATGAAATTAATTATGTACAGGCATAATATAAATCAGGGCATTATACGTACCGTGCTGTATTGAAATCATGTTATACGACACTTTGCACACTTTGCCTTGATTTATATTATTTCAGTGTTATATTGAAATCATGTCTTGAAGTGTAAAATTGTATGTGATAGCTGATATTTCGTTCCAATAAAACAAGCAAATGAAGATAAAGAATTCCAAGTTTTTAATCAAATACAAAATATGAAATACAAGAATTAAAAATACAACAAAAAATGCATCTATTAATAATAATTATTGTTATAAAATAAATAGAAACGGAATTTATTAGGATCACCATTTTCATCCTCACTCCATCAGAAATTACAACCATTCTTACTTATCCCCCTTCAAAATTATTTTAAAATCTTCTTCACTAGTTATTTCTGCATCAGTAACACAAGTTATCTGACGTCGCTGCGCTTATCTATTTCGATCTTGCAATTCTTTCAAAATCTCTCTATAAAGAGTTAAAAAAACTTTCTCTTTAAAATTATCCGCTATGTACTTTACATTGAAAAGTCATTTTTAACAAATAAAAAATATTTAATTCAATTAAAAATTAATTGAATTTTTTGTGTCATAGAGTATATAATCCGTGTTATAACAATCGCAAATTTTGTATCGTGTAATAATGATAACCGCGTTCATTTAAAATACGATAATACAAAAATATAACATGAAGGAACATATATATATATTCACAGAGTACATCTTAGGTTCCACCTTATTTGTATCATGATTAATTTCTAAATTTATGTTTTTAAAATTTCACTTTCAAATATTATCGAATAGAAAAACTTTTATGAAACTGATAAAAGAATAAGTAATGGCTGTTTCGTCTTTTTACCAAACTTAAATGCTCTCTTCCATTTTGTTCTGATTTTTATGGCACATTTTTAAAAAAGAGAAAGAAAAAAACAGTCTTTAAATTTTCAGAAATGTTTTTAAAAAACTTATAATTTAATAATCAACTGAAATCCCCCCTTGCTTTCTAAAAAATATGAGTAAATTGATTTTCCGAACGCTACCCACGAAGTCGGTTGGATCGAATTTCGAACGAAATAAGCAAAAAATAACAATAAGAATAAAAGTCTTACAATCCTTCTAATACAATCCCCAAAGGTCGATTGAAAAATCGCGATCTGTGTCTCATCCGGGAATAGGGTGTGTAAGATGAAAATTCCATTTCTCGTAGAGAACGGGTAGATTGCGGGAATAATGGAAAATTAGAATTACTTTTATATCGGGAATTGTTCCGATAAGGGGAGCAGAGTTCTATTTCATTGAACTCGATTTCGCTTGTGCTTCGCTTTCTACAGTAAAACAGGAATCGGAATTTTCCGGATATCCAAAGAAGAAACGAAAATGATTTTTGGAATAAGGCGGAATAAGCACACGCGATTGCTTGAAAAAAAATAAGCGAGTGTTTCAGAAAATGAAAGTGCATCTGGCTTATAAAATTGAAAAAGTTCATTTGCATAATTTTGATCGTGGTTGTTTTAAGAACACGAATAAAAATATAGTTTTGGTTTCCTTGTATATATAGCGCATTTAAATCTCCAGACTTTTGTTTCTGCATTTGCGTTTCGGTGTTATTGATTTTTTAAATTTTATTTCAAAGCAATAGGCACTTAGACATACATCTACAACCTCTGGCAACAAAGTTCGGTGAATGAAGTCAGAATGGCCGATCTGGCAACACTGGCGAAACAAAACGCTGCACATGTGTAGTGGCAGGTGTTCACCATCTGCCCCCACCGTTGTTCAGTTGAGGCTTATTTGTGTTCCATGTAAGACTTGTTTTACAAAGTGAGGGTTTAGTACGTTGGTTCTTAACGGTGAGCAGGAAAATGAACGCCCGAACAAAAGATCAATTTAAAGTTTTGTTTTAAGATTGGCAAGACACCAACAGAAACTTATGCGATGCTGGTACGTGTTTATGAAGATCAAACACTGTCCATGAAGTGTGTGTCCGTTTTTAAAACGCAGGGAAAGTGTTTCTGACAACCCCCGAAGCGGAAGACTGGCGACCTTCGTCAGTGACAAAAACTTGAGGAATTGAGGAGAATAATCACTAAAGATCGTCAATTAACTGTGCGCATGATAGCTGATGAACTGCAGACTAACCGTGAATCCGTGCAACAAATCTTTACCCAGAGTTTAGGGATGAGAAAAAAGTGTTATCGGTATTGATGATATTCCAAACATCCAACGAAATGTGACGAGGCTTTTGAACTCCATCCCAAAAGAAGACTTCTTGCAAAGTTTCCAGGACATGTATAGCAGATCTCAGCGGTGCATAGTTATGGGAGGTGACTATTTCAAAGGACAGTGAGGTAACTTTCGTAAATATTTCATTTTCGTTAATGTTACAGGACTATTCACTGAACCTTATCGTCAGAGGTTGTATATACTATTATATACCACCAAAACAACTGAACAGTAAGCGAACAAGAGTGACATATAGAAACTTAAAAGAAAACAAAAAGTCAATAGCAAACAGGAAATATATCAATTAAGCCAATGTTTTGCGCAGAAGCTTCTCAATATCCGCCGTATTTATATACAGTTACTTGATAGAACGGGGCGCAGTGATGTGCATTTCAGATTATATCCTTTCCACAAATAGAGCAGTTTTGACTTTCGAGGGGACTAAATATGAAAAGATAGTTGGGCAGACAATAATGTCCCGTGGAAAATCTAAATGAGGCAATACTTGTTCTTCTTTGTGTTGTAGGGAAAAGACCATTCATTTTCATTCATTATTTTCAATTTCAATTAGTTTTCCCTTTTCATATGGAGAATCCATTTTTATCTTCATAATTCTTGATGTTGAAATGAAAAGTATTTCGATTGGTTCGGTGTTTGTATTATTTTAGTTCTTTTTTTGTCTAGTTCATGATTGTCTAAACTATGAGCGCTTATGGGCCTCATTGCAAAAATAATTCTTTTTACTGGGCCGTACGTACAATATTTTTTTTTTTACAAATTGAAATAAAAATCAACTCTATGTAGTTTTATTAAAACAAATTAAAACTTATTTTTATTATATGTTTTTAAAATTTGAATTAGACACGAATTCGTACACATTTATTTTAAATTTGTAAAAGTTACGTTTCATTTAGTTTGGATTTAATAAAGATGGAGAAAAATTAAGTTAATGAGATGAATGAATTTGCGTTTGTGTTGAACACAAGCAAATCGATATCGGGTTCAATAGACGAAGTTGTAATTCTTAATGCATTTTGAAGATGTTTTTCAATGATCTTTGTACTATTTTTTGTTTTTTGTATGCTTCATTCTTGGAAAATAACTGTACACAAATATAAGTACCGCCAAAAGCTGAAGACATTAATAAAGCATGAGTATGAAAATGAGGATATTTATCGCGGTGTAGGTAATCTTTTTATAAAACTCCAGTATAGAAACATTCCCAAATTTTTCTTTCAGTTGAATGTCACTTTGCAGTTAAATGCATTCCATTTGAAGGTAATTTATTTATTTCTAGAGAAAACCGAGTAGAAAATATATTGAAATTCTCTTCGTGTTTTTGAAAATCTTAAAATTTTCTTTAAAGTTCTTCAATTAAATAGTAAATTAATGCAGAATATTTTGCATATTTTGTGCATACATTTTTTAAATAAAAATGTGTAAATTGAAATATTTTCATAATTTGCGTTTGGGCCGCATGTGGCCCGTGGGCCGCACTTTAGACAAACATGGTGTAGTTGGTCAGCCGCTTCATTTTCGTTAATTCCACAATAGCCCGAGATCTGTTGTATATCTTCCTTTTCACTCTTTCAGTTTCTTAAAGATTTTCCTACAGTCTAATGGTGCTAAATTATGTTGAGTTGCATGTTTATCCTTAATGTTCCTTTTGGAGGCTTAATCCTCAAATATTTCCTTGAGAAAATCGTTTCTCGTTTTATTTCATCCAATAAAGTGATCGTGCTGTAGAATTAATTGATCGGTTCGGTTTCTATTAAAAAAATGAACTATGCTCTCTCTCTCTTTTTGTAGACATCGTTACAGTGAATTTTTTAAAAAATATATCGTATTTCTCCGTGCATAAGCTGAGAATTTTCGGAACTATTTTTAAAGTGAAAGTGATCGCGTCGGCTTATATATGGGTCCGTTAATCAAGGAAAAACGTAATTCAGAAAATCTATTTCCTCAAAAATTATAATAACATTTTCAGTTAGCCATATGCAAGCAGTTTCATTTTCTTAACTGTAATCGTATTCTGAATGGAACTTCCATTTTTAAAGGGGTAAGAGGTTCCATTCCTTCAAAGTTTGCGTCCGAGTTTGCGTATTGTTCTTAAAATTTACATGCACTCCATTGACATATCTGTACGCATGCGCACTTGAGGAAATACTTTTACCTCACATTATTGTAGCAATATCTTAACTTTTTTTGACAATACTAGTTATTAACGTGTGTTTAAAATATATTCAATAAAACTTTGTAATTTTTTACCAGTATTTTTTAATTAAGTATACCAAAACCATATTAGTGACAGAGTTCTAAATTTAATAGGATTTTTATGGAATTTTTTGGATGCATAGACACTAGCTGAACCCCATTAGTATATAAAATTAAAAGCTGTCCTCAGTCAGCATTGTTATAATGCTGCAACATACGTATTTTTAAGTTTCCGATATTTGTTTCTTTTGTCTTTAGTGCTCTAGTCATTTCTGTCGCTCCAGTAGATATTAAAAACTAGATATGAATAGAGTGAAAAGTTTTGTTCAGTGACTAAAAAGAAAAGTTCCTTTTGTAGTTATTAAAAATGGCAAAAAAAAAAAATAATAATAATTAAATAAATAAAAGGAGTATAGGAAAAATTTCAAGAAACTGAATACAACGCTGTGTTTCTAAATAAATTTTTGTTATATACAAGTAGGATGTTCACATATACAATGCATGTATATATCACTAAAAAAATTTTTTTTGCTCTTAAATACCATGAAAATTGCTTAACACGAAACTGAAGGGACTGAAATATTTTTGCGTGTTAAGAGAATTTCGTGTTAAAGGAAATTACAAAAAAAAAAAACCCAAATATATTTACAAAATTAAATTTACTAGAATTTATATTATTTACATAGATATGTTTATATACATAGATTTAACAAAAATCAACGAAACAAAAACATTCACAAGAACTTAAAGAAATTTAATACAATTTTTTGTGAAAAACAAAACATTTGCTGAGTTTTTCGAAAATAATCTGATATTTTTTCGTTGCTTTTTTAGCATCAAATTGCAAACAAATGATTCGATACCGTCCATTTTGTTAGTCATTTCACTATTATAATGTGCATCTAAATAACTACACATACTTTTCATGACGTTCCTCTTTTCGGATATTGTGGAAACAGGAACTCATTTCATTTTCATCGTCGTCATCTACGTCAATGATATTTTTGGAGCTTTAAAAAAACTCCATGTGTGTAAAAAATGTCTTTGGGTGCTATAATTGGGGGGGGGGGCTGTACACACATTATCATCATCTACTGCTGTAACGAAGTCCTTCGATAATACAGTCCAATGCAGCTAGTGTTTTCCATACTTTTGTTCATTTCCAAAAAGAATATAAATTTTTTTTCGTGTTAAGCGATTTTCGTTTCGTGTTAAGAGGTCGTTTGTCGGGACCATTGTATTATTTCGCGTTCACCGATACTTCGTCTTAATGTATCCTACTACATTTGGAACCGTGATTTTGCAAAAACGTATAAATGGATGTTATTTATGATTTAATGTCACTTAGATTAGAATGCGCGAATAAAATTGTTTAGAGAATATTATTACAATAAAAAATTATTAAAATACAATACTTTGACAATAAATGAACATAGAATGACCTATTTTAAAAAATTCTCCTTTTTATGAAAAATGCGTCTATAGTAATAATATTTTGCGTATACAGTCGCTCCAAGCCAAACTCGGACATCAAAGAAAATCTACTAATTAAGTAAAAAAATTTTAAATAAAAATAATTAGCAAAATAATTAAATGCATTTTCAATAATGTATTTGTTGCAGTATTAAAAACAGATAACAAAACATAAATTATTACATTGTAATCAGAAATTATGGTAAAAAACAAAACAAAAATTAACGCACAGTCCTAACTCGGACGGCTAAAAAGATTTTTAAAACGAATTAATATTTCAAATGAATTAATATTTTGTATGTAATCCTTTGTTTTTTATAACCATTTTAAGGCGTTTAGGCATAGATTGCACCCATTTTTCACAAAAATTAGGCTGAATATTGTCCCATTCTTGCAATAATACTCTTTTCAACTCAGTTTTACTTGAAACAGCATGTTCCCAGACTTTTTTGTTAAGATGACCCACAAATTCTCGTAGGGATTTATGTCTGGGCTTTGGGGTGGTGTTTCCATGACGTGAGGACAATTATATAGGAGCCAGGAACGCACTCTATAAGCTTTATGCTTGGGATCATTATCCTGATAAAATCTCCAATTATTGCGAAGCGAAAGTTTTTGCAAAAATAGTGGCAAATTTGTTCAATGAAATGCAAAGTTCCTGGGCCAGAAGCTGAAAATGATCCCCAGACCATTACTGATCCGCCACCATGCTTCACAGTTGGTTTCAAGTTTTGTCTACGCAATTCCTCATTCGATTTTTTCCAAACATATGGCTTGCCATCTGATCCAAATATATTGAGTTTGCTCTCGTCAGTGAATAATACTTGTTTCCAGTAAGAAAAATCCTTGTTTTCATGCTCTTTTGCGAATTCACGTCTTACTTTTTGATTTCGCTTACTTATGAAAGGCTTTTGTCTGGCTTTTCTTCCAAGGAGATTTTTCTTATGGAGCACATTTCTGATGGTTGATGGACTAGCTTTTTTCCCTAATTCATTTTTAGCAATAATAGCTAGCTTTGGAGCGCTAAGGAAGGGATTTACCTTCACTTTTCTCACTAAATATCGCTCATCTGCTTCGGTGAAAATCTTGTTATGGGCTTTTTTAGGCTTATTTTCCACCTGATTATTGGTTTTGTAGCGCTTTATGATGTCATGAACCGGGGAATGACTTCTTTTGACAATCTCCGATATTTCTCACACAGACTTTCCATCTTCAGTGTGCTTAATAATCAATTTCCTTAACTCTATGCTCGTTTGGCCCCTTTGCCTTGACATTTTCAATAAATTAAGTTTTTTTCTGCAATAAATGAAAAAACATCAAATCCAGAATTCCGCTGAACAACTACAATGTTTTTCATGAAGTTGTCTACAATTTTCACTTAGGGTTGCAATTATTTGGTGCTTTATTTTGTCAGATGTCCGAGTTTGGCTCGCGCTCTCTTTCTTCCGCAATTTTATTTTTATCTCTAAAAATTTGTCATTATAATTTATGAATTAGCGTTAGTTGGTTTGTTTTTAATAGAGCAACAAATTCAGTATTAGAAAACCATCTTTACTTTTTTTTAAATTCCTTTTAGTCAAAGTATTTTTGCAAAACAAGATTTTTTTCTATAGTGTCCGAGTTTGGCTTGGAGCGACTGTATATAGCTCAGACCTCTGTACAGACAGAGCCAAAACTAGAATTTTAGTAATACAGTCGACTCTCGCTAATTCAAACTTTCGATAATACGAACCTCTCGCTCATTCGAAGTGTATGCTCAGCCCCTAGAAAAACTCGTGATATTTCGAAGTAAAACAATGCGTTTGGGTACACTGAATATTTCGAAGCAAAATCTGCGGCTGGCCAGACTACAATACGCGATAATTCGAAGTTCTCTTATAAACCTTTCGACAATTCTAACACTCACTATCATGTAGAGTCCTGTAGCAAACAAGTTGAAGCTTACATGTTCTGTGTTGTATTGTCTCTGAGTGTCTCCCCTGATACGTAGCCTCTTTGATGTTCTTTGTGTTTCCCGGTTCCTCAGGCGAAGATAGTGTCTTTTGTTTTGGACTGACATATCGATTCCTGTTCGAGAATTACTACATAAATGTATTCATTTAATACATGGCTTTTAACTTCTGTAATTTTATACATATGCACATAATTTCTGTTTTATTACATAGTTTAAAATTTAAATGTGTTAGAAAAAAAAGTTTGGGAGTTTTTTCTTTACTCTCTTGATAGTTCGAACTCCTGATAATTCGAAGTTTTTCATTGGTACCTTAAACTTCGAATTATCGAGAGTCGACTGTATATGAATTAGAAGTGGATTTATCCACATATTTTAGTACAACAGAGGAGAGAAATTATGAGAAAAAAACGCCGATATTATTTCAAAATTAGTAGTAACTTTGAAAATAATGGGAAAATTTCAAAAATCTTAGCTTAGGTTTTCTGAAGGCTTAACTTTATATAAGCAAAATATTATTATTAAAGAAACATTTTTTATAAAAGTAGAACGCGCGCGCGCGATTTTGAAAATACGTTATTCTAAGTTAATTTTTTTGGACAAAATATTGCCTTTAAATAATATTTTTGTCATAATGTCCTTAAAACGATTAAATACATGTATTCTAATCTAAGTGACACTAAATATCACGAAAATTATGGAGATAGGGGGATTTTTTTGTTGTTTTTAGATTTGTTTAGTACATTTTATGAAAAATATGCTAAAATTAAGAAGAAGAAAGAAAATTATTATTACTAAAATGGGAAAACATAGGTAAAATTTGACAAAAAATAACATAAACGCGGCCAGAAGTTTATGAACTGTACCAGAAGTTTATGAACAAATTTTCAATTTTTCAATTCTGATGTGTTGCTATGTTATTCATATTTGAAGTGGCATGTAGGATCAGAGATATTTTAATTTTTACAAAAATTAGATCACTTTATCTCAGCGATTATATGAAATTGCTTAAAAAACAGTGATTTTATTCACATAAGGGACTGTAAATTTTGTAATAAAACGGTGATTAATAAATATGAAGGTCAAAACACTTCTACTATTATACAAAACGTGCACAAGAAGTTTCAGTTAATTATTTTCAAAATTTTTTGAGCAATTTAAAAAAAAACACACATTTCGAGTAAAACGCTTTTTAAAGTATGACATCTTGCTTAAAGTAATGGCATCTTTCTTCTCTTACCCCTAAAACACTCATACTTTTTGTTCTAGTGAACGTAAAACAATAAACTTGGTATTTTTATAAAGCTAATAAGATGGTCTATAGAATAAAGTCGTAAAAAATGTGTTAATTTTTTAACAAAATGAACAATTTTAGGGTAGTTGGATACCTTAAGCGTTTTCGGGTTAAACGCATTTCACTGTATTTGTCACATTTCTGTTTTTTTCTTTTTTTTTAAAGCATACGGAATCTATTTCATTTGCAATTTACAACGTAATGGCTTATGGAAGTTTTCCAGAAATTATGAATTTTTTTAATTTAATATTTTTGATCGAACTGTTTCAGATATCATCTTGAGCAATTATGTCTGAAATTAGATCCTCATGCGTAGAACTTGTTATTTTTGCTTTTTGTTCTCTCGTGATTGTCTTATGTTGTTTGATTATCCAGACAAATAGAGGAAAGAGTCAAGTCATTTAAATCATTTGACTTTTTTGAACAACTGAATTAATTACAAACGATTTGTTCAGAAAAGCGTTTTGGCGTTCTGTTTTTGTAATCCGTTCCCATTCAAGGAACATGAATCAATGCGTTGAATTTATAATTAAGTAGAACAAATAAAAAACTGTTTTTAGACTGGTATGAAATAAACCAAATGAAGACAAATGAGATTTGAATAATATAAAAAAAAAATTCTTAGGTAATTTAAAGTTTGTAGTGTCATTTTTTAGCTTAATTAATGTTGTTTTCTAATTAGATGAAGTCTTGTCAAAATTGAAGCTAAGAACATTTAATTGATGTCAATACAGTGTGATGAGGGATTAGGAGATGTTAATAATTTTCTTCTAGTGTAAATATCTTCGGGAAATTGCATTGTATATCCTAAACTTTCCTCCCCCCCCCCTTCAATAAAAAAATTCCATTCCCTTCCTCGGTTTTTGACAAGAAGGATAACTGATATCCGAGTCTGATTCCTGTGACAGTTTTGAAGAGAAAACAAAAATCAAAATCCTTGATCGAAAGGATTTGCCATTTCTTTCTCTCTCTCTCTTTCAATTCCTTCTTAAAACCCCTTTTACTTGACATTTTTTTTCGTTTTTATCGCTGTTATGATTACTTTGTAAAGAAAAAAAAAATAAGGAAAGAAATAAGACAGTATACAGTCGAAAAAAAAGAAAAAAAAAATTCTGAGTCTTTTTTTTTTTTTTCTTTTCTTTTTTTATTCTCCCAGAAGCGACCTGCTTCGAAATTGAATCAATGTGCCTTCAAAAACTTGCAATGGCTCAGGTTTGCCATTTATCTTCCAAAGATGGCAACCATTTACATCAAATGAGATAGCAAAGGTTACTAGATTCACCCCCCCCCCCTCTTTCCTTTTTGCCACTATTATTTTATTATATTTTTTCTTTTTTGCCTTTTATATCATCTTTATATTCTTTATATATACTCCTTTTTCATTTCCATTTTATTTTAGAATTCGGGCGTGAAAATGTCTCAGTAGGAATTTTTCTTTCTCTTTCCCTTAAAAAAAAAAACCGCATTCGCGTTTAAAGAAAAAGTCAAAATAAAATATCGTTTTTTTACGACTATCTCCATCCCGAAATTCTAGCACAGCTGTTGATTTCCGTTCTGATTTCTTTTGTGGTCCGGTGGTCGCGGAATTCTCGATTCACCCCTTTCCTTTTTAAAGGTTTCGGGCGGAAATTTATTCCTTCAATTTGGAATAAAATAAAGAATCAAAAAAAGGTAAACTGTGACTTCGAAACTCGGCCATTTTTTTTACAAAATATATCTATCATATAAGGACAAAAAATGTCTGAAGATTCAAATAACGATCAGAAATAAATTCAACAAGCAAATTACATTTTTGAACAAATTATTGGTCAGGAAATATATTTATTTTCATGCCGTGTTTAACACTAGAAAGACTGAGATTTTGAATATTCCTCTATTGCCTAAAATCAGTCAAAATGATTGCATTGTGGAAGAATTACTATTGTGTAAAGGCATTTATTTAAAATTAGTTTTTAATATTATTAATTACAGTTATAAAACAGGTTATTAGTAAATACTAGTTAATAAATCTTACGAATAAAAAAAATTTACCTCACTTGGGAAAAAAAATTATGCATTATCGTTTGCATATTTTATACAAATAAAAGTGGAAATTCTTTCACGCGTGTATATCTTCCGCAAACAGCCCATAAATTTAGGGCACAAATTATGTAAAATATAAAAAACTCGTTAGAACAAATATCACTCCATAAAGATACGAACAACAATTACTACTTTAGTTTATTGAGCAATGGGTCCATTTATACGATGAAGTTTCTGATGCTAGCGCTACGAAAAGTAGAAGGGATAGGACAGTAAGAGGTATGCGGAAAGGGGAGACGAAGTTGTAATGCTAGCATCAAAATAACTTCCACCTAACCTAACCAGAGCTGAACTGGTTATGTAAGAAGTTGACTCAATTTAATAATTAGTCATCTGATTATTTTAAATTTCCCAAGCAGTCAAAATGGCTGCTTTTGGGCAATATAGGTATAACTAATATATAAACCGCGAAATAAAGGAGGAAAAAGGCAACTATAAACATTTATTGAAAAACGCATTTATATATGTTGTAGAAAAAGTCACATACTCTTTTAAGGAATTGTATTATTATAAACATAATATATTTTTTTTCTAATCAAAACAAAAAAGCAATCAAAATGACTTCCTTGGGCAATCTAGTGTTAACCCGGGAGCGGGCGTGCACGGGGCACTGAGTCACCCCAGGCTCACGAAATTGAATTGTTAATTCTAGGAAAACTGTTTATTTGTTACCAATGACCTTTACAGTATCCTCCTATATGACTCATGGGAACTTTTAAGTTGTATGTGCCGCATATCTCCCTCTTTTTTGGAAACGGCAAGCGATGTTTTTTTTTTACAATTTTAAGTTACATGGGGTGACTGAGTTCTCCACGTCACCACTTTTGTTTCAAAATATTTACATTGAACATATGCTACATTTTCCTCTTGTGAACGACTTAGTGGTTTTGATTGCTGTGTTCTGCTATTCATTATGGTTTATAAATATAATTAAGCAGAATATAAAAAAATAAATGGGCATCTCTCTCTGTGATCTCTATTGAAGAAAGTTGAAACGGATCCATCAAGGTAAGAAGCTGCTCAAATAATGCATATTAATCGTGATAGCGAAAGGAAATTTGGGCAAAGCGTTGCACATGAAACGTGTCAGTTGAAAAGACAATTTTCAAACGCTACCTAAAGAACCCAAGAAAAATATGAAGCCATAAGTATACCATAAGACACACTTCGCCCTGTCAAAAGACACAAGCAAGAAAAAGTTCATGTCGATCATCAAACGACAATAAAACTGCAATAACTTGATCAAAATAGGACATTTCTGTAATGATAGCGGAAGGTGTCTGTGATTTGTGTCCTTTATTAAAGTATCGCATATTTGAAACTTTTTAGTTAAATTAGATTTCAATTTTTCTTTGGTAATGTGAAAAAAATATATATAAGTCCTTAAAAGTAGGGACATATACTTTCTCTTCATTAAATTATGCGTTGTAATTACGATTTCATCGCGTATAAAAATAATTACTAAAAAAGGATTGGGGTGACTCAGTCACCCCGCGTGAACATGAAGGTTCGTATCGAGTGCGGGCCTACTCCCAGGTTAAAATTCTTTATTGGCGGAGCTGAGTATAACGAAACTTATCTTCTATTTCATTCCTTGTCATGTGGTGTGGTCGCGGTAGCCAAGTGGTCAAGGTATTGGATCATGGTTAGCGTGTTATGAGTTCGAGCCCAGTACCACTAAAGAGTATAGGGGAGCGATGCACGTTAAATCTGTCGAGAGCTCAAACGTCCTCCCGTCGGTGTGGGGAGCTGGCTCAAGTGTCGTCCGCGTCACTTGAGCATGGTTCAAAAGGACGCGGTCCGTCGCCAAAAGCCCTCGTGTAACTGAACAGTGCGACGCCAATATTGATTCACTCACACACCCTTGTCATGTGGTCGCGGTAGCCTAGTGGTTATGGTCACGAACTTGCAGCGGTTATGACCGCGGGTTCGAATCTTGATGCCACTGAAGACCCACCGTGTAGAGGAGCCTGATGCAAGTTATATTTGTCGTGTCTGAATGTCCTCCCATTGTTGTGGTAGTTTGAAGAGAGTAGTACCAGATCAGATGTAGTTTTCAGCACTTGACCGAGGTTCAAAATATTACGAAGTCCGTCCCCAATAGCCTTCGTATGGCGCGTTAATATATAAGTATGTCTCTTTTCTTTGCTTGTCTTCTCGTTAAAGTTTTGTTGTTTATCATAAATTTTCACATTACACAAAAAAACTTAAAAACTATAAAATAATGAAATTGGCAAAAATTGTTATTGTGTTTTTGTGTGAAAAACGAAGTGCTTACGAATATATTAATTCCTAATTAATTTCACTATTTGTAAACATACATTCGGGTCGCAATATGTTTGGGAGGAAGAGAGAAATTCAGTTGTTTTTTTATCAAGTGGCCTTTGACCATTTAATTACTTAAACATTTAATGAGCCATTCCTTTAAATGAGTTGTACACATAGTAGTACTAAAAATATATTTATAGGTTTTAATAACATTAAAAAGGAGTAAATAAGGAAAACAACGGGGAATTTTATTTTTTTAAATACCACATATATTTACTTTAAAATTTAAAATTTTCCTTATTAAAAGTTTTTTTATTACAGAATTATTATTTTTTTAGAAATGAGCTCACTTCAACCATTGTCATTTGCATGACGAAGAAAACACTAAATTAACCAACATACTAACAAGTTCTAAATGTTAAAGTTATCCCCAGAAATCGGTAACCTATGGCACGCGTGCCAGTGGCCCTCTGCATTATTCAACAAATTTATCAATATTTGAGTGGATATAAGTTGATAAATTTATTGTGGACCTTATTTGACAAACATCTCCAGAATTATAGACATTTATGGAATAATGAATACATTTGAAAGATAACTCTAAAGATAAATTTACAGCTATTTTGTAAATTATTGAATGCGATTGCTGGAGAGATTTAATAGTTCGAAGAGAGAAAATTGTATATATTTTCTGCTTTTCGCTTTTGATTCTACATATTTATTTAAAAAATATTTCGAGTCCGTAACGAAATCGTTTAACAACTGAATGCTCAGAATCGTGTCTAATGGAAAGTTACAAATTAGATCCCTGATTTTTCGATATGAACGTAGAAGCGGCGCAAGCACTAGGTTCACATTAAAACTTTTATTTATCTTTTTATGTATCTATAATGGAGAGAAATGCTTCTATTTAATGTTGTCTATTTATTATTTTAAAAAGTATGTTTAAAAGTACATAATATAGGTATAATTTTATTATTTTATATATTTATTATTTAAAATCATGTATTTTATTATTTATTCATGTATTTCATCATGTATTACTAACGATTTTTTTTAAACAAGCAAATTATTATTGTAAAAATCAGGTTTATTGAAATTGAGGTGATGGTGCACTCTTTCATTAAATAATTAAAGAAAAACTGAATTCCTCACCTTTTATTTTGGAGTCACATGTATGCTATCTAAAACAAATTTTCACATACAATCTGAACATTAAATAAATATTTTTCTGTTTTCGGGTGTTCCTAAGGGGTTGTCCATATCGCATCGCACGTGCTATTGAATTTGGTTAACCTCATAAAAAACCCCGACGCTTCATTTAATTCAGCACAACCGGGATTGTGTGTGTTACAAGAATCACAGAAATCGACACGCCGGCCGCCTTCTCTGGGATGGTAGCACGTTTTCTTAATGGATCATTTGCCCTTGAAAAGGGGTGATAAATACTGCAGAATCGTCTGCTGGTGCCACACATTCCATTAACGCCATTCGCACGAAGTAACAGTTATTCGCGTTGTTCGAAGGGTCGTTAAAAGTTAGAGGCTCTACCGGAGCAGGATTACAAACAAAAAAAAAACAAAAAATCCTAGTCGTGAATCTGTAAATGTATTGCAACAATATTTGCTGCTCTAACATATTTTCTCATTGCCTTTCAACCGGTCGTGGAATGTTTTATTTCCCATTATTGTTCGAATTTTTCATCTGTTGCAATTATTCTGTTTCTCTTGCAATGGAGAGTATGTGCGGTACAAAACTTTTCCAGCATGATCGCTGCAATGCCGGCTCTAGCAGTTTTGCCGCCCCGGACAAAAATGGAAAATGCCGCCTCTTTCTCCAAAACAAAAACAAAAAATTAATTAAATGAGATAAATTGCTCACATAAATACGCACTAAAAAACCTGAATAATTCCAGCGAGCAAAAAGGCAGCATAACAATATACATATATTATTATAAGTCTTGAAAAAAATCTAAATTATTCGAAATTAAAGACATAATTACTTGTAATTATTTCAAACGAGTGAAATTATGAAAAGGAATTGTCCATTTCATCAGGTCAATTTCTTCTAAAAAGAGTCTACTGATGGATCACAAGAGAGAGAAGAAAAGAGAAGAGTTTTAACTTATAGTAACTACCCTCAAGACTAAAATAAAACATCTCCTGTGGCTCTCTATCTACCAAAACTTATTATCTCTGACAGGGTGAAAAGAATGTCCGTTGTGACCTCACCCGGGGACGGGGAGAAAGTTACTAGTGAAATATGTGTAAACATACTAAATTTCATGAATTAACATTTTCTCCCGTTTCGTTAAAACATAAAATAAAACTTTCATTAAACATACAGAGTACAAAATAAGGAAAAAAAGATACTTTAAATGCAATACCAAATTCATACCCAGTAATATTTCAGAAAAATTTTCAAATTTTTTGTACCAAAAAAATAAATATTTTTTAAAATCGATCCAAATACCGCCCTTAAAATATGCCGCCCGGACAGGGGTCCGGTTTGTCCGGTCCTAGAGCCACCCCTGATCGCTGAAATTAAGATTCGGAAAAAACGACTTTTATATAATTTCAATGAGTGAGCCTTCAGGTTTTGAGTCCAGTCGCTTAAAAGCAAATATGTAAATTAAGACTGAATTTACCTGCAAGATAAGGCTTTCTTCTCTTTGACCATTAATGTTTTCAAAAGAATAAAAATATTTTTAAATCAAAATAGATCAAAAAGTTGTGAGATAATTTATCTTTATCTCACTCTCCGTGTAGAAGGGCGGCGGTTTCCTAGTGGCCATAATCACTGACACGTGACCGGCATGTCATGAGTTCGAGTCTAGTGCCACTGAAGGTCCGCTCTGTAGAAGGCAGATAGATGCACGTTAAATCTGTGGTGGCTCCAAGTTCTCCCGTTGGTGTGGTTTGGAAGCTCGGAGATAGGGTGTAAGCACGGGTGTCGTCCGTGATTCAAAACGTCGTTCCTTGACCATGATTCAAAATTACGAGGTCCGTCGTCAATAGCCTCTTCTTGCTTTATATAGTGCGACTTTAACAAATGGCCGAGGTAGCCAAGTGGTCCAGGTATCGACCATGGCTAGTGCGTCATGAGTTCGACCCCATTACCACTGAAGACCCGCCGTGTGGTGGAGCGATGCTCGTTAAATCTGTCGAGAGCTCAAACGTCCTCCCGTTGGTGTGGTAACTATGAGAGGGGAGGGAGTGCCAGCTCAGGTGTCGTCCGCGTCACTTGACCATGGTTCAAAAGGACGCGGACCGTCGCCAAAAGCCCTCGTGTAGCTGAACAGTGGGACGTTAATATTCACTCACTTAATACTGTTTACCTTATGTTGATTGTATGTATTTAAATCATTTTTATATCACATGTACAAGAATTCATATATTTCGGTAGTTCGGGAAGTGGATTAAAATCTTAAAGATGACATTTTACATTCAGACCTACATTAAATTGAATGATAGAGTGCATTTTTATTTCTGTAGTGCACGTGTTGTCTTTGTTTGTGGGCAGTAGAAAAAAAATGTTTCGTCTACTGCATTTCATTACGTATATTATCCAAGAAACATAATTAAATGTGTTAACCAGGAATTAACGTGTGATTCTGTAAAGGCTGAAACTGTCAATTTATATTTATTTTGAAAGCAAAAGTTTATTATGAATTACTTCGTATCGTCGAAACCCCTGCCTGTCTTTATAACAGATAAGCTAAAACTTTTATAACACTAAACGACACACTTATTAAATGAAGAAATTCAGTAGCGTTTCAATTCGAACAATAATCTTACTTATGACTAAAATACATAATATTGTTCCTTTAAATATATTTGTGGCAATAGATAATACCAGATTCGCAAGTAAAAAAATTGGGGCTTTAGCAAAAATAAATAAATAAAATAAATTTCAAAAATATACTTTTAGTAATAGGATATTTTTTGAAACTTAACTCTCTTGTTTTCCCCATGTATTATGTACACTTTTATTTCTCTAGAGCGGGAGGGGGCGGTATCGAGAAATATTCGCTAGAAAAGGAGGCGCCAGTTCAAAAAAGGTTGGGAACCTATGCTTTATACAGTGCGACGTTAACAAATACTAATTTACCTACTCCGAATAAAGGGGTTAACATTGGCGTAAGGTGCACTTCCGCAACGCGAGGGAGCCCCCTGGGGGGGGTACCAAAGTCTGACTGACGTTTAGTATCTATTAGGGTTTTGGGGCCCAAAACCTGACTTTGCAGACTCTTGCCCTAATTTGGCGCATTATGATCTAAATTGGTCCTTGCGCCATAAAAAAAGAAAAAAATCAAATCAAACTCTTGCCCTAATATTTTCCATTACGCCACTGGGGGGTTGATGTACGTTAAATCTGTCGAGGGTCAAAGTTCTCACGTTAGCGTGGAGAGAAAATACAGAGAATTAAGACCTTATATATCACTTGTAAACAATACCATTTAACCATGGTTCAAAATTATGATCCCTAATGTTGGTTCCCCAGTACGATATGTAGGAACATGAAATCCTTGGCTTTACTTTTTTCACAAAATAAATATTGTTATTTTTGTCTTCTATCAAGATTCAGTTGCCCGTTCGGTATTGTGTTTAGTGACAGTGACTGCTGTGCCGTAGGGCCTGGGTTCGAATCCCGGAGAAGATGCGGATGTTTATAAATGTATAGTGCCTTGGCGGCATGGAGGTACTCTCTAAATACCCGTTGAGCCGCAAATCCTCTACTGATTTTGGTGGATGAGAAAGATAGGTGGGAAGCCCGTGACCACAACCCTAGGGTGTTTTCCCTCAAAATTGGGGTGGAACAGAGTTAAAATGTACTTTCACCTGTATGGTGCTCAAACTAAGGTAACGATATGCGTGCATCTATCCCTTTGCACAATGAATTTCGTGGGCCTCCATTGGCATGTGGCATTAGTAACAAAAGATTCAGTAATAAGATTTTAAAATATTAATATAAAGTTTTTGAAAAATGCATGACTCTCTTCTTACGTAGTGGTTCTTCAATATGTGTGTGTGAAGTTCGAAATAACAGTTTTGCTGCATTTTTCACTTATTTTAAAATTAAAATTAATCTTAACTGCGTATGACGTGAAAAATCTCCCGCTATTAAAAATCACTTGCAGTTAAAGGTTTCGACGATTAAATACTAATACGATTTTTTAAGATGTCCCAATCTTTTTTTTATTATAAAAATTTATTTAAAAAGTTCATTTACGGGTGAAGGGGTGTTTTAATTTAAATTTGCATTGGAGCATTCTATCGTAGTAGACGACAGCCTCTGATTTTATTGTATATTTCATAAAATAACTTAAAATTTGGAGAAAAAAAAATTTATATTAAAGTTATGCGCAGAATGAATCGAACTATAAAAATAAACTACTAGCGAAGGTCTGGTGTAATCCCAAAATACAAGATATGAACCAAATATTTGAGGTATTTTGGCGAGATATTACGAAATATTTGAAAATAATTAAAAATGTATGCGTCTTAGTTCCTATTCTCTTAACATATTCTACCATTAATTGTTAACCATGAAGACACATAAACTACCCAATGTTATCTTAAGAGGAGTTGCTGAAAAATGTAGCAATTTAATTAGTATTTTTCGTAGAATTTCTAATATTTTAATTGAAAATGTTAACGCATTCCACGGATTACATTCGTTTGAGGAGTCGCTTGAGAAGTGGGGGGAAATTTTAAAGATTTCTTTGAATGATATCGAGATAATATTACTCAATTCGTGTGCATCAACCGACAGAATCTGAATATGTTATGAAACATGTTCGTTAACTACTCGGGTGTCATAATTTAAAATGAACTTACGCTTTAAAAATGCAACAGCATTGCCTTGCTCCATCTTAAGATTTAAATGAATTGAATATTAAGTGAAGAAGCCTGTTTTGGATGTTTTTCAATTCACTCTCTCTATGTATTTATCTTGTTTAAATTTTCAATCGTTAATAAAATGCATTTTAAAGCACTCAATTGAGCTGATATTTTATATACACACTTATTTTGGATGACAATACAGTCATTTAATTATAATTAATAAAAGTGATTGAAACTAACTATTCAAAGAATTACACAAATACAGCCACGTTAACATCATTTTGGGCGACTTAGTGGCCATTTTAGAGTGTTAAAACTTGAAAAGGTTTTTTTTTTTGTCACATTTTAAAGCGTTCATTTGAGCTGAAAATTTCCATACACTATTGTTTTGGGTAACAATACGATAATTTAATTATAATTAATTAAAATTATTGACTGAAATTAATTATTAAAAGAATTGCAGATACAGCCACGTTGGCTTTATTTTTAGAGACTTGGGTCAAAACTTTAAAAGATATATTTTCTCACGTTTCAAAGCTGAACAGTTGAACTGAAATTTTATTATACACGATTGTTTTGGATGACAATGCGATGCTTTAATGATAATTAATAAAAAATTATGTTGTGATTCTGTGGTATGCATATACATATTTATATTAATTGTAACTATTGAATAAAAAGTTAAAATAATTTTTTTGTGTTGATTTAAGTAGGAATTGACTTATTTTTTTTATATTACTTGTTAAAAAATTGTTTTATTATATAAAGGGGAGGGAACAACAAAATGAAATTCATTTCGGAATGAGATTTTGTATAATAGTAGTACTTTTTTTTTATATAGGGTGTTCACTCTTAAAGTAATATCGCCGAATGAACAATCAATTGGAAATCGAAATTCCTACTTATCTTATATACAAATAAACTTTAATTAACTACAGTGACTTAGTGGCTTGGATTATTTAATTATTTTTACAATTAAATAAATTTATTAAGGAAAAAACTTCTCAAATATTTTTGTATACTTTTATTAACTAGTTGACTTTTTACAGCGCAGTTGCAAAACCACCTAGACCACTACGTCTGGCTGTAGTTATTTAAAATTGACTTGTACATAAGCTAAGACTATTTCACTAGACACTATCTTGTATCCCCGAACGTAAAATTTGATTTCGTATTAATTATTCCTGCAAAAAAGGCGCATTATGGCTTATTTTAAGCGATATCTTATTTATCATGCTCAGTAACTAACATTGGATTCATGTTCAAGAATCACGTTGATTCATGTGCAATACTTAACACTTATTAAAATTTAGCCATGTCATTTTGCTTTTAGAACATGTTCATAAAAATCACAATTGATGTTGATGTAGGAAGCTATCCATCTAGTGCTGAATTTGCCTTGGTCCGATGTTAGCGTGGTGTGGTAGCTTGGAGTGAAGGGTGAAAACTCAGGTGTCGTCCTCGTCACATTATCGTGGTTCAAAGTTGCGAGGTCCATCGCCAATAGCCGTCGTGTTGCTTTAGTGAGTGAGAGTTTATTAACGTTCGCACTACAAAGCAGCGCGAAAAGGTATCGGGGAGCAACCTCGTCATTTTGAACCATTGTCAAATGAAGAGGACGACACCTGAGCTGGCATGTCCTCTCCAAACTTCGACACTATGCCAATCGGTGGACTTTGAGCCTCGACAGATTTAACCCAGCACTTCTCGTGCAGGGTGTGTCATACCCACCGTCTTTTTTCAACGCTCCTTCTAAACCTTTTTTGGAGAATGGTTAGTTTCTCGTGTTGCTGACTTTATTGTCATATCCTTTGAGGGGCCTTAGCTTGTAGATGAATTCGAAATATATATTTTTGGATATCGCCTCTTCGGGTATGTCATACCCTGCGCGTGAATCACACCGCTGCAGTTCTGAATGTATGAGCACGTTTTAAATCTTCCTTATGCTATGACATATTACTGTAGTTATGATGAAGAAATGTGATATTTAAGTAATTTAATAGATACAGTAATTTAGTATTTTCGGATGAAGAAATTCTCTTCGCGGTTATGATGAGGAAACCTCAAATGATGAAGAGTATAACAGCAAGTATGATTCCACCACTGAAATTGATCCAGATTTAGAAAAGGGAGACACTATGGAAAATAAATGTTTTGTATGTAGAGACACAAAAACATTTGGAAATAACGTAATTTTAAAGGGAAAATTGGTGCACATCCACTTTCAGATGAACTTTTGAAAGAAAAAAAAAACTATTGCTGGAACAATAATAGAAAATAAAAAAGAAATTCCAAAAATTTTTTTGAAGTTAAAAGAAATAGAGTTTACTCCTGTATGTTTAGTTTTAAAAAAAAAATACAGACATTATATAAAAAAAATAAAGATCCAATGAAAACATCGCATTCACTCAAGACGTATAAACAATGCACTGAATGCCCTTATAAAAAGAACAGAAAAGCTAAATGCATATGTTTGAAAAATGTAATAAACATATTGTATTTCCTACTTTTCTTCCTTTTAAACCTTTGTATACGAAATTTGCGGTAAAAACACTATGTAAACACCCTTGGGTATGACATACCCTTCGCGAGAACTTTAGGTCGTTTTTTCGCGCGAGTGATGCCGAGTTAACTTGCATCAGGTCCTCTACACGGTGGATCTTCAGTGACTCTAGGCTCGAGCCCGCAATACGCAGGCCACGGGTTTCGTGATCATAACCACTAAGCTACCACGGCTCTGTGATGCTTCAGATCGCGATGTTAATGCAAATTCAAATATTTTGTATTACAAGTAGTATAAGTATTTTTGTATTTGGTATTTTTAAAGTGAAAAGAAGTATTTTTGCAAAATATAGTTTCATTCTCTTTTTCTCTCCTTTGAGTAATATTATAGTTAAGCGTTCAAAGAGTAATAAAACATGACACGAATTTTGTACTATGATAATAACAATTGCACCCCCAAAAACTCTATTTCCATTTATCATGATGTTTTAAAACCGGTCATGAGTTCAAATCCCGCCTGGGATGGCCTAATATGATTTCTTTTAAACTATACTTTTTATTTGAATAATTAAATTAGATGAACGAATAAAAAAATAGTAACAAAAATAATAGTCCAACAACCTATACAGAAAGGAAAATGGAAAATCGCTTTCTATTTTGTCACTTAATATTGTGATTCTGTCATATGTATATACATATTTATCTTAATTCTAACTATTTAATAAAAAGTAACTATAAAATAAAACCTTTCTTCGTTGACCCAAGTACGAATTAACTTAATTTTTATTTTATTACTTGTTTGACTGTTCACGACGGAATGCAGTTCCGTATATTTTTCCAAGTATATTTTTCTTTTAAAAAAAACTAAATTCCAACTGAAAAATTAACGGTGATGGATGACTTTTTCCCTTTCCTCAGTTACTATTGTTTAACAAGCTTACTATTGTTAAACGTGCCGCTTAGCTATAAATCGCACTAAAGCTAAAGCACCTCATTTTGTTGCCAGTAAGACAATGGTCTCATTTATCTTTAAGAGCCCGACTCTTTTGAAGAACAATGATTTTGTAACACCAGAATTCGGGTCAGCGCCTTCTTTTTGATGTTTCAAAATATTTGCAAAAACCAAAAAAGAGAGAGAGGCCACCAAAATAAGATAATTTTTAGATTGGAGCATTTTGTTTTCATAACGACAAGTAATATAAAAAAAAATTGTTTTTTAATTCCTACTTAGGTCAAGAAAGAAAAACTTTATTTTAGTTACTTTTTATTAAATAATTACAATTACAGTAGAACGTAGTTTATCCGAGCGTTTATTATCCGGACCAAAGTCCGGATATGTTTTCGAGCAGTGTAATGCCCAACAGTTGTTTCGCGTGAGGCCAAAAGTGACCGGAAAACCCAACGTGAGGAATACTTAGGGAATTTCAGCTGTGTAATTTGGTAAACATCTGCGCGGAATATTAGGTCAGTTTGTTTCCAAGTAAAGGGGTGTATACGTTCTCTTTTGTTGAGTTTTGTGGATGTAGAAACCTGGATGGGGCATGCGGTGCAGAAGACTGTGGATTTCAAATGCTAAATGATGATCAGGTTGTGACTTCCATGCAAGAAGAATCCGACCCTTTCGACGATGAAACGGATGAAGACAAGGACTACACAACCACAACAAACGAACGTAGTAAGGGTGCATCAAATGCTGACGCATTTCTGCGTTAGAGTGGTACGAACAACAGTCAGAGTGCTGTCCTACTCAACTACTGCTGCTGAAGATAATCAGAGACCTTGCAGTGTAAAAACGAAAGGTGTACAATGGTACAGCGAAGTGATTATTTTCCACAGTACAGGTAAAATTGCGACATTTTGCACCTATTTTGCTCTCTTTTCAAGCACGTTTCCCTCATGTGAGGATTTTCAATATTCGTATAGTATCCTGTTTCATATACTGCATGGATCCCATTCGGTTTTCGGTTATTCGAACAATCGCGTATCCGAACGGTGTCCGGTCCCAATTGATTCGGATAAACGACGTTCTACTGTAATATAAATATGTATGTAAATATATGTATGACAGAATCACAATATTACATGGAAAAATAGAAAGTGATTTTCCTTGCAGTTTTCCATTTTCCTTTCTTTATGGAGTGTTGGACTATTATTATTTTTTTTACTCTTTATTCATACCGCCCAGCCAGTATACCCTCGTAACCGAGTGGGCTCGAATCCCGAATAAGGCATGGTTGTGTCTTCTTCGGGAAAAGAAATCGGATTTTCGCCTGAAATGGATTCCTGTCTCGAATGGAAAGCAGCGCACCCCTTCTGTTCTATGCTGGGGTCATCGATTGTAATAAAAAAATATCTATATTCAAAAACACACGACAACAGCAACTATTTATTCATTAATTAAATTTATTTACTCCAATAAAATAGTGCACACAGTAAAAAGAAATCACTTTCTCAGAACTCAGGCCATCCCTTTGGGGATTCAAACCCACGACCTTCGGATTAAAAGTTTAACGCGCTATCCATTGCGCTACAGGGACACAACGAGCGATTTTCCTTTTTATATAGGGTGTTGGACTATTGTTTTTGTTTGTCACTATTTATTCATTAATTATTCAAATATTAATGAATTAATATTGGTAAGAACTGTATTTACATCAAATGTCATCCACTACAAATTTTAAAAAAAATGATAGCAAGATAATTCTATTGTGTAACGAGCAGTTTTCCATTTTTATGAGCCATCCGATATAAAATTCACAAACTCATTCCATACTGTAGAGGTTTTTCATTTTTCTATGTAACGACTTTCAAACAGATTTAATCGACTTCTTATTCTTCGGCTAATTTATAGTTCGTCTGTAAGATCCTGAACATTCAAATATCCTGAAAATATGCTGAAATTGAAGCTTAATATCCCTATCGGGAGGAGAGAGTTAGAATGATAACTGGACTTTTTGTTAACATGCGCATGAAATCGGCGCGAATTTTTCTGGAATATATACACAATTATATCTTTATTCAATTCCTACTGTTAGTCTACACTCTCCCTCTCTCTCACTCTCTCTCTCTATATATATAATTTTCAAACTTTAATAAAATTCTTTTTATTCATCCACTCAAGTTCGAATTCATTTTTTTAAAACTTGCAGTGGATGACACTTGATGTGAATAAACTTTTTTTCAAATATTAATTCATTAATTCTATTTAATGAATTAATAGTAACAAACACAAAAACAATGGTCCATCACCCTATATAGAAAGGAAAATGGAAAATTGTACAATGAAAATTGCTTTGTATTTTGCCACTTAATAGTGGGGTTCTGTATATACATGTATATACATATTTATATTAATTGTAATTATTTAATAAAAAATAACTATAAATAAAAATTTTCTTTGTTGACCTATAAGTAGGAATTGACTCTAAAAATATTTTTTATATTTGTTTCTGATTCAATTTATTATCTAATTCGAGGACTTGTTTTGACATTTTATAAAAAATATTAAACTATATTCAAAATATATTTTTGTTGGAACTTTATTCTAATTTGCATTGGGCTTTATTTTAAAGTAGATGTTTATTTAAAAAAACTTTGGAAAAAATGTTTTAGTTATTTCATTAGTCCATATATTTCTGCAGATGAGATGACATTTGAATCATAAACCTCCAAAATCCGGGGTCGTCTGATTTATAATCAATTTTATAAAAATGTAGAAAATAATTTCGGTGGAACAAAGTTCTTAAAGCATAACTAGCAATTCAAATAAAAATTAAGGGGTACTAAATAAATACAGCAATATCGTTTCGATTCAGTTTTAAGAAAGAAATTGAGAGAAATAACTGTGTGGTTGTGGAATAAATTTCAATAATTATGTTTAACAAACCGGTTGCTAGAGAAGATAAATAAACTATAAATAATTTTCTTAATAAATTTTTTTTTTATGTACTTTGTTTTTATAAACTTTTTCATGCATTGTCATCCACTTCTGAGATATAGTCCAAATTTCAAGTCTCTAGCTCATCGGGAAGTTAGTTTAAAATCAATTACAAAATTCCACCCGGATAGACATACAAGCCTCTTCGGGGGCTCGGGTTCGAGACTAGAACTTCTTTTTTTTTACATTTTCATGCATTGCCATCCACTTCTCAGCTATGGTTCTAACTTCAAGTCTCTAGCTTATCGGGAAGTTAGTTTAAAATAAATTACAAAATTCCACCCGGACAGACAAGAAAATGAGTTAATAAAGAACATGGTAAAATAAGGTTGTTTTTTTTATGTGTCTTTCGAAAAAAAAGAGTTATAGAGATAATAGGTTTAAAAGATTCCTTGTTTATCTATATATATATAAAGGAGAAAAGTGACTCGCTGACTGACTGACTGACTAATCACGATATCTCCGGAACTATTCAACCTACAGATTTGAAATTTGGTAGACATGTTCCTTTCATGGAGTAGTGATCCGCTAAGAACGGATTTTGCGAAATTTGAATCGCAAGGGGCGTTACGGGGGGTTTAAGGGGCGTTATAAATTGTTTCCATTTTTAAACTACTCGACGTACAATCTTGAAATTAGGTAAACAGATTCTTTTCATAGAGTAGAGATCCCCTACAAATGAGTTCGGTAAAAATTGACCCCCAAGTGGCGTTGTGGGGGCTTAGGGGCCGTTATAGATAATTATTTCCATTTTTAAGCTATGAGACGCAAAGTCTTTATATTTGATAAACACATTCCTTTCATAGAGTAGATATCAGCTACAAGATGGGTTTTGGGAAAATAGCCCCCCCCCAAGTGGCGTTGTGGGGGATTAATGGGCGTGATAGATAAATATTTTCGTTTTTGAACTACTTCACCTACCTGCTTGAAAATTGGTAGGCATGTTTCATTCATGGAGTAAATATCCGTTACAAAATGGGTTTTGGGAAAATTGACTCCAAGGGGTGTTAAGGGGAGATATAAATAATTTTTCTGATTTTTAAACTATTAAATGCACAGCCTTGAAATTTGGTAAGAAGATTCCTCTCATAGAATAGAGATACGCCACAAAATGCGTTTCGTGAAAATAGACCCCCAAGTGGCGTTGAGGGGGTGTAAGGGGCGTATATTTTTCAATACAATCGAATTCTTAATGCAGGACTTAAATATCAATAATTTATTAATATATATAACCAGCAAAAATTTATAAAACATCATGTGAAATACCCAGGGAAGCGGGCGGGTAACGGCTAGTATATATAATAAAATATATATTGAGTATTTTTTTTATATTTCCCATCATTTTAGTATTACCTTCAAAGTACATTACATCTTGCATTGAGACTTTCTATAACAATTTCTCGCTTCTTCTCAGGTACCTGGGGATGGTGGGAGTGTCGGTGACGCCTCCGGATATGGCGAGCGAACAAGTATCGTTATGCTCTGCCGTGCCGGGTTTAGTGGTGCAGCAGCAGAGGGTATGCCATGCCCACCCGGCTGTGATACGAGCTGTGAGTGGTGGTGCCAGAAGAGGCATCGAAGAATGCCAGAATCAATTTCGGCATGACAGATGGAACTGTACCGTGGAAGGAGGGGAAAGCGTCTTTGACCACACGCTGCAAAGAGGTTAGTTGTTTTATTTCTTCTGTACTTGTGGATGTGTACGAGTTCTCAAAAAAAAATTATGCTTAATAAATTATAGTTTTAAAAAACACCCTTTTATAGTTAATCGAACTGAGTTGTAACTTAATCTTTTAGTCGCCAATCTGGAAATGGGATCTGAAATTAAAAGCCAGATGCGGGATGGGATCTGAAAATGGGAAATCGTCATTCCTGATGATCCCGATTAGGACAATGGAACAAAATTATTAAACTATTGTATTGTCCTGGACAAATGTGAAAAATTTCGAATTAATCTGACCTTTTAAAGTGGGTAAAAATCGAGTTCAAAGATTCCGTTACGTAAAGTGAAGATTATAAAAGGGTGTTAAAAAGAATTACTCGTATTCGCGTAGAATAATGTTAAACTAATTTCTTTCAAAGTGTTGCCGTAGTTGTATCTCACACTTCTTTCAATGGTGCTGTCCAGTGGCGCACACAGGAGGGGGCGGTCCTCGGGTTCGCCCCCTCACAAAGCCCTTATTTTTTTTCCGATTGATTATAATCTCATGCATATAGTTCGAAAAATTTAATTAAGCATTTGTTATTAGTGCTAATTATTTATTCGATAATTATTTTTTTACTGTTTTTTGTTACCGAAAAATAACAAAATCGAAAGAATATGTTGGGCAGCGTATTGGAGCTTGATACGAGACTAGTGAACTTTCGAGCCCCTGGCCCCCCGCCCCTTGAAAAATTCTTGTGTGCGCTACTGGTACCATCACTTTTAGAAGCAGCGTTGAAACGCCTCTTTTCGTATGGCGCACTGCTGGTCCATCACATTCTGAATAATACCTTCTCTAAACTGATTTCTGGTAATTTTTATTAAATAATTTAAAGTCAGATGAATTAATTAAATTAATCAATATTTAATACAGAAGCATTTTTTAATGTTTCTGTCATTGTGTCAAAAACAAGAATCTATAGTGGAGTACACTTACACTTCCATGCTCATCGGTGGTCTTAAGATGGTTTACAGTTTCTGCTGGCAGGTAATCACGCATGCGTAATAAGACTCACGCCTATAACTTTGCTTCTCTGTTACGTTTGCTCACTCGTGAAAAATTTAGGTGGGATATCTTTGCTTTAACACATTTGAAATTGATATTATCTTCCTATTTAGTACTTTTATGTTGATTTTTATTCTATGCATAATAACTTATAAATAAACAAAACTTGGAATGTGATACAAATTAATAAATTTGAAATTAAATTCATTGCTTCATTCATTTATTTTTTGAAATTAAATTGTTTCTTTTTCTCTTAAAATAGACTTAAAAAATCCGTTTCGAAAGTTTTGGGAAAATCCGAAGGATTTTTTCTTCATTTAATTTCATTTATTTATGCTAAAATTGGACAAATATAAACTTTTTTCTTTATTTTTTCCCATTGAGCTGTATAAAAGAATTTCTTCCAAATTCCTGCTGTTCAAGGTTTTGTAGCGCTTCTTGCTAATAATTATTAACAATTAGGATAATAAGGAATATTTTTTTTAAATTTATGAATGTATTTGATCTTTATGTGATATCCTTAGTATCTGAAGTTACTTTTACACCCTCTCCTTCCCCCAGAACGTTTAAAATTGTAAATTAAATTTACAAGCAACATATGTGTTTCTGCTGACTTTATAAGCAAATTATTAACAGTAGTCTAAAAGAAAATATTAAGCATTTACAATAAGCGTAAGAGCAAAGTATGTAACTTTGAAACGTGGTAATAAAACGACATATAAATTGATGCATCACACCACTCGCGTACCTCTTTATTTTGAACGGAAGTGTTTTGTGGATTCGAAGCTTGGACACTTCCACGCCTGACAAATTGTTAATCTACCGGTAAACAACCGCGGATCCTCCGTAAATTTTCTTATCTTCGTATTAATATGCAAAATCTTATAACCTGAACCATTTTTTAAAATAAGAATGGAGAAGATTTACAAAAGGTATTGTGAAACTCATATTGCCCAAGTAACTGTTTCTTTTTGTTCTTCCTTAAAATACCACTCATAGAATACGAGACGTATCAGGAAACTATGTGTTCTACCACAACCGCAGCTGTAGTATCGGAGTTCAACCCTTCCGCGCACGTGTCTGATAGATTGTCACAACACAGTGACGTCATTACAGTCAGATTGTGTTGTTCTTATACGTGTTAGTGTGCACTCAAAATGTTTAAAGCGATTGCCGATCCCGCTGATTGTGAAGTGCGTTCTGCATAATTCGTTTTTAGAATGCAAAGAACTTTAAGCCAGTTGAAATTCTGTAGAAATTTTTGTAGAGATTTGTGGTAAAAATATAATGAGTGATGGAATGGTGAGAAAAAGAGTTTAACAATTTAATGAGGGGCGCACCAATGTTCTTGGCGAAGCATGGAGTGGCCAGCTTTCTGTTGTTCATGATGATTTGGTTGAAAAGTAAACGAGAAAATTTGTGAAAACAGACGGTTCACAATAAGATTTTATAATGAGTTTAAAAAAAAATTTTTTTTTTATAAAGGTATGTTTAGCAATGGCTTTTTCACTGGAGGTATCTTTCTTTAAAGGGAGTATAGATAACTTGGTTTTCCGATAACAAAAATGTCTGAACAATGGCAATAGCGGGAGGGGGGGGGGGGGTAAAAAGTCCTTATAAACTTTAAAAGTTTATAAAACCCGAAAAAATGAAACAACAAACCGTTACAAGTTTACATAGTCTCCTCAGTCTCCAGATCTGACCCCAGTAGACTTTTGGCTGTGGGGATATTAAAATTCCCGGGTGGTATTAATCTCGTCCATCCAATCTGTCGGAATTGAAAGATGCGATCCACCGAGAACTGTTATGTATACAGGCGGACATTCTGCACTCTGCCGTTGCTGGATTTGTGACACGCTTGGAATGTGTTATCCCTTGTGGTGGTGGATATGTGGAGCACGTATTGCTGTAATAAATGATTTGGCAACGTTACTTCTGTTACTTGCAAGTCTTTTCTTTCACTTGTGTACGAAACGCTACCTGTCGGATGTTTTTTGATTTTCTTATCTGAAAAAAAAAATCTCGATGCTAAACTTCCAATTTTTTTAAATTTTCTGGGTTTTATATATTGTTTACAGTTTTTACGGACTTTTTGCCCACTCTGTAGCTATGTAGAGAAATAGTTTCCAACACTCTATTTTATGTAAAAATAAATTGTTTTGAAAAAAGATTTTTTTTTGCGTGTTTTCGAAACGGTACTTAGTTTCCGGACACACCTCGTAGAATCGGTTTAAATAAAGGTAATCAATTAAATCGGAAGGGGGGATGGATTGTGCAGCTTGTCGAGTGCTTGGCACAGTCATCCGACTCCTCAACTCCGACCCCGAAATAACACAAAGAGATCCCGGTGTATCGATGAGCAATGGACCATTCAAAAATATCCCATAACAAGGAGCTGTGCACTCAGCAGTTATCGAGAGGGTGGCCCACTTCACTGAAGAGTGGCTTCTTAGAGTAGATCGTTTTCTTTTTTTTGCGGGGGTAGGTGGAATAAGCCACTTAGGCTCGAGACATTAGCCTGGAGAGGTGCCGATAAGTAAATACGTGTCGAAGCCATGTGGTTAAGATGATCTGAGGATCCGTCCTTTGCAATGGAATCAGCTGCCGACCCTATCGTATAGGAGGAATGGTTTTTATGAAGTAGGTTGTTTCACCTAGAAAAAATGTGGGTGGGTTTAGAATTAAATCTGAGGGTGATCGTGTGCCTTGGACACGTATTTCTTAAATGTAGTTGGAAAATATTAAATCTTGCGTCCTTTCTTTTTCCAATAAAAAATAATAAGTATTTCAGTAGCACCTATACGAGTGCGTTTCTTGATAGAGGATTTAATAGACACAAATAAATGAATCAAATTTTAAATTTTAGAATATTCCAATCTTTTTCCCTTTTGGTAAATGTGATTTAAATTTGTGAGATAATCTGGCATAAGGATTAACATTTGGTGTGCCATGGCCTGTGGCGTACACGATAGCAAGAGAAAGCCTCCTTCCCCCATTGACTAACAGATTACCTCTCGGCTGTCTTTCGTCTACTTGGCTTTATACTGTAACCCCTTTCCTGAATCCCATAAGAGGGGTTATGGCACTGATAACGGCATTTTAAGGTACTTATATGTATATATATTTGTATATATATATATATACTGAGATATATAGAAACCGGAATTGACGCGAGAAATGCTGTTAATTTTAAACTAAATGTTCTCCTGACACGTATTCTTTTTTGATAAAGCACTTTGAAAATGTACGCGGAGAAAATTATAATAGTTTTCGTTTCTTCGCAAGGAGGACTCTTCAGATATAAGAATCTTGATCTCCCCCCCCCTCCCGTGTTTTTATATAAGCGAAATAAAAGCATTTATATGTGGTTTGTCATGGTTTTATTTTAAATTATAAATTAAAATTTTTCATTTTTTTTGTATAGGAGATTTGGAATAATCCATTTTTCCCCCCAAAATATATATGAAAATTTTTCTCTTGCGGTATTTTTGTAGCCATTATATATAACCTAATACTGCCTATGGTAGCTTAGTGGTCATGGTCACGACTCTTGACCGGTGTGTTATGAATTCGAGCTCCAGTACCAGTGACGATCGCCGTGTGGAGGGGTTGATGTCGTGACTCAAAGTCCTGTTGTCGAGGAAGGGTGGTTTGGAGAGGATATGCCGGTTGCGTGGCAGGAGCGGACACTTTGAAACTCATCGTGGTTTGAGTGGACACATTCCTCCCCCCCCTCCCCCTCCATCTAAGGATAGATTCGATTACCGAATTACAAGCATAAATATATTTTTGCCAATCAAATTTAATAACTTGTATTAAATTGTTAAGATGTTATAGTGCGAATACATTTTAAACATAGCGAAATGTAATAGAAATAAAAACTTCCAGAGAAATATTTAAAAATTAATAGTGAGTAACAGTACAATGAAAGGTATGAACGAATTTCAGGAATTTTGTGGAAAACTGTATTTTAGAGTCAAATAAATATTAGAACAGGTGCAGTTGCCATACAATAGCTATACAATTAATTAGTTTCATGAAAGGAAGTAAAAATAAATACTAGAAGTAAAATACGCAAGATGCAAGGTTAGTTAGTATTTATTTACTTGTATTTATTTTCCTTTTATCTACTTGCATCTTGCGTATTTTACTTACCCTTGGCACCGGAGGATCGAATTATTTAACCTTAAAATGAGGTTAAGTCCAGCTTATCCGGGCCCCCGCCCCAGCGCGACGTTAATATTCACTCACTTCATATTTTTTACATCACCGTATACAAGTGTTGATTCGTTCTGTCATGGTTAAATTATGAAATAAAATATCACATCTTTTTTATGTAGGAGTTATGTCTTAATGAGAATAATTTTTTTCAAAAAGAATGGTTTTTTTTGTTGCTGTTATTAAAAATTATATAAGAAATGTACAACAGTGTTGTATATTTTTTTTTTTACCAAGGTTTGATATTGTGGAAAAATTTCTCTCTAATTCTTTCGGAAGCGAGTTTTTAATTCTCCAAAAGGACAATTTTAATATCCTGTTCTTTAACCGTGTGACGGATCTATACGGTCTTTTGATTAACCTCCTCTATTTTTCCTAAAATAATTTATTTATTTCAACTAATCTTCACCGAGAGCCAGGCGGGATTTATGCAAATAAGATATATAAGTTCAGGTTTCGCGAGTTAAATAAGTTAAGTAAAGTGAAGAGATAGAAGAGTGAAGTTAAGTGAAGTAAAGATCGTGAGGTCAGCACGCAGTTGTAGACATTCGTTGATAGCGGTTACGGGTGGAGGAGCTACGCGAAGAGAAGTTTATTGAAGATTGTAAAAATCAGTGTTACAGAGTGTGGATCCTTCAACCATTCCCCAGTCAGTAAAAAGGCAGAAATCATCACGAAGTATCAGCGGATGTAAAATATAAGGTCAGTGATTTAATTTAAGATATTGCGAATATTCGTACGTGGCGTAGCTGTAATTGTGCGTGTTTAGGCTTTCCTAGATTCAGTTGCTATTTTGTTATTCCGCTAGTAGTAATTCCCCCTCTATTTTGTTTCTCTTAAATTTGAATTGTGTGTTTCTACCCTTTTGTGTTAATTAGAATCAATAAATCTATTGATTTGCAATTATGTCTTTTGATCATTTAAGTCCGCCTACACATCCAGTAATATTTGCAGATAGACGGGGAGATGGAAGTCTCAGGGGTGGTATTGAGCCACGACAACCGGACTTTAAGTCTTAAAACATAAAATTAATACTTATTTTGTGCTCTTTTTCAGAAGGGGGAGGGGTTATTTCGTGATTTCATCTTATGAAATAAAGAAATACTTTTTTGTGTACATGTTTAATCTAACATATTAATGTATTTTTCTTTTTTTTTCTCTTCAAAGTATACGAACAAATGTAATTGTGTATTTGTATATGTAAATTTAATGCAAAAATATAAAAATACATAATTAAAAGTTATATGCGAAAGAAGAATCTAGGGAAAAATATTGTACGGTTCTATCGTTCAAAAAGCCGCTACTGTCTAATATATATCTCGCTTTTTTTTTTCTTTCCAAAATCTTTATTCCGAGTCCGCTGTCTACACGATCGTTTATTATTCGATTACAGTGTTGCGGTGGCTTTTACTTCTATTTTCCTTTCCCCCAAAGGAAACAGAAGACGGGGTGGCTATCGCTTTATTCCCCCCCCCCTTTCTGCCAGGGAAGAGAATATTCCCCCCTCCCCTTTGGCGTCGGTACCTTTGAAAAGGTCCCTTTTCAGCAATCTTTTCCCCAAAAAGATAAAAAGAATTCCCACTGGAATCTCATCCTCTATTTTTTGCTAGAACCCTTACCACCTCGTTGTTCTTTTTCAAAAGGACCCTCCCCCCCCCTTTCTTTACCTCTCCAGCCCTTTATTCTTGGTAAATCAAAACTCCCCTTTTGTATGCCGTTCTGTGTTCGAACTGCCATTGTTTTTTAAGAATTGATATTTCTATTAAATATAATTTTTTTTTTGCCCTCCAATAAAAATTTTTAGTATGGTATTTTGAAGGAGGTTGCTGCTGAAAAATGAATACAAGTATCACGAGTTTACATAGAATTCAGACCTTCAATATTTTTTTATTAGAATCTCGATTGAAGCATTCAGAAATAATAATCAAGCGTTCTTCAATTGTGACATTGGAGGAAAATATTTCTATGTTTTATATGTTTAAAATGCGAAATTCCCTATGAAATATATAAATAGGAAGTAAAAGAAAGCATGCCGTCTTTCTTGCTATGCTATTGTTATTTATTCCTGAGCTCAAAGAAACTATCATAACTTGTAAGAATCAGTTTTAGAAAACAGCACTATATATTGTTTTTGATTAAAATTGTTTTAACTTCAGGTTAAAAAAATTCTTATACGAGAGTCACTCTGAAATTTTTGAGATACTCCGAAGTTTTTTAAGTTATACTTTGAAAATTTTAGGAATGTTCAAAGTAGTCTCCTCCAGCATCAAAACACTTTTGTAGACGAATTTTCAACTGATTCAATGCCTCAAACCATTCACTTCTTGGAATTGATAATTAGAAAAAAATGCATTTATAGCCAGATCAATCTCTTCTTCGGAATGAAAACGACGTTTTCGTAAGTTCTTTTTTAGATTAAAAAATAACCAAAAGTCACACATAACTAGATTTGGAGAATTAAGGTGGATGTTCTATCACTTTAATTTCTTTTTGTTGACGAAACTCAACTGTTAATCCCGCTATATGGGAAGATGTATTGTCATGGTGAAGCATAAGTCCCCTAACATTAACTTCTTGAAGAATTTCTGGAAGACATTGAGTGGTATACCAGTTTGCTGTTACTGTCATCTGTCCTTCCAACTTGATGGATTTGACCGTTAACTTTTTTAATTCTATCTTGTATGTGATATATTTTGTAATATGCGAGTCAAATTAAATGAAAGATTTTCTTCCATTTTGCATTGCATACCACTTATTCTTTTTCCTTACAAAAATTTACAAAATAAAAATTTTCTCTAATGCATTTTCCTGTTTTAAACGCATTTATTTTTAAAAAAAAAACTTTTTTTTTAATAAGGTGAATTTATTGCAAGGTTATTCTGCGTATTAAATTATTTTACATATAACTTTCTGGATTAATATTTCGAAAACATGTCTCCCCCCCCCCCCGTTTTAAACTCGCTGTCAGTTTTTTGATACTAAAACTATGAAATCTGATAATGTGAAATCATTCTCAGACGAGCATTTATTTCGAAATTATTCTGCATATTGAAATATTTTTCAGATGATAACTTTTAAAAATCCCATTTTGAAATAAACATTGTTTTCAAAATATATTTCTAAACTTATCTTCCCCCTTCCTTCCCTGTTTTAAACCTGCTGCCAGTTTTTCGACCTGTAAACTATGAAATCGGATGTTCTGGAATCATTTTTGTTATTGTGAGCGAAGCATTTATCTGAGACCTTACTTCGAAATTTTATGTTGCCAGGAAAAAAAATAGCTGTTGAAATTCCAGAAGAGTATGATTCGTTGTATGACATAATATTTTTAAATTTCACATCCATAATGAAAAGAAGGAGAAAAAAATCATCTTGTACACAAGGAAGTTTCTGTCCTTTCTTTTGGTATTTAATCTATAATTTGTGACTATATTTCCTATATCCTCCATTATTATAATTATTTATTAATTTTTTTTTTCCGATACTAAAATTACGAAATGGTTTTATCTTAGAAAAAAATTTGAGTGACGCTGCTATCTTAAACTTGTGGGATATTATCTTTTTCAACAAATGTAAAACAAGTAAAATCTATTCATTCTTGTTTGTTACGTCATGTCTTTATAAATACGATGAACTTTTACGTGGGATAGTAATATATTCGTTTGAATGAAATTCTTACTTATGTATATTATTTAAAATACCGCGATCAGCCAGGTGTTTTGTAAGATGAAAAACTGATCCCAAATGAAGAAAATTAATCTGAAATAAAATATACTTTTTCTTTAAAAAAAATTGAAAAAATAGTTTTTTATAGAACAAAATAGTTTTTACTGTCATCCATTTTATAGTATTTTGAAATCAAATAAATCATTCATAGTTTGATAATTTATTGATTAGAAGTTTTTCACTCGAATGAACTTATCACAAATAATACGGTAGAATATCCAATGATTAATTCTTAGGGCATTGAAATATGAATTGATTCTTACTTGAAGAGTATTTATGTAAACATTTTTTTTCACCCCCAGCATCTTCGGCACTCTTTGCAAAATTTATCATTTTTAATTTGGAAATATAAACGAGAGTGATATTCGATTGTTTGTTATTAATATTTTACAAATATTGGTTTGTCGTTGGCCTTCTGCACCCTAAGCTGTGGGTTCAACCCCGGCCCAAATTGGGAGATTTTCATGATGCAAAAAATCGACAGCGGCCATCTCGTATGATTATACGGCATGCAAAAGATCCCTAGAGTGTCTGTTTGGCTTGGATGCTCTCGGCAAAATTAAATCCTAGTACAAGATCGTATCCTCAGAGCTCAGGTTGTGACGCGTGCTTACGCGTTTCACTAACCTTCTCTCAATTCCTTTAAGATTGTATTTATTTTAACCAATCCCCGCTGAGAGCCAAAAGTGTGACTTATGCAAACAAGATAGTTTCGGGTTTAGCGAGTTCGAAAACGATATAAAAGGGAGAAATGAAATGAAGAGATGAGGATGACTACGTGGTTTGATAGAGGAGATAACTACGAGGTTGATTAAGAAGGTGATTCTGAGAGGTTAGTTTAACTAGTGAAGTTTGTTCGCCGTAGGAAGATTATTGAAAAAGGTTCATTAATTCGGTTCGGACGGAACTGAAGATATCAAGGATTGAAGCCGCTCTTTAGATCCATCAAGTATTAAAGAATCCTGCCTTAAAAAGATATCAGGTCTGTTATTTTCATAAATTAGATATAAATGCGTAGTTTGATTGTATGCGTTATTCTCCGTGGTTTCATTTAGTGTTCCGTCGTTCATAATTGAATTCTTATTGCACTCCACTGTAATTTGTTGTTCTTAAAGTTTGATTAATAATTGTGTATTTCTATAATAAGAAAGATTTTTTAATAAATAATATTGGTTTATTAATCAAGTAGTTGTTAATTATGAATCCAACATACCCGAATTTAGATAATGTGCAAAGGGGAGTTAATAATCATAGGGGTAGTGAGAGACTACGACAAGGTGCTTCCTTCTGGGGAGGAAACTGGGTGTCAAAATTACTTGCGGTGATTGGTATCCCCATTAATGGTGTCCTACTAAAAAGAGATACCAACTTCCGGGGAATATACTAGGTCTGTAATGGTAACACAACAATTTGCAGCCCATTAGAAATTAGTATTTTTCAAATATATTGATATTATTCTTGTAAGTTGTACTCTCCCTATGCACTATTAATATTTATTTGTTTGTAAGTCAGTAACGACTACATTTTTTACCAAAATTAAGTTGTATTTCGTAGCATTATGAGGCATTTTGCTTTGGTTAATATGCCGTGGCACCAGGAGCCTAGAGGTTGCAAGCCAAGCCAACTCCGGGTGTCACTGAAGACCCGTGCAGTGGGGTTAATGCACGTTAGATGTATTAGATGTGTCGAAAAAAGTCCTCTCTTTTGCGTGGTGTGGTATTTTGGAGAGGGGCTACCAGCTCAGTTGACGTCCTCGTTTTTTGACTGAGGCTTAACTTACATTCACGCCAATAGCCCTCGCGTTGCTTTACAGTGCGACATTAATACAACTCTCTCTCTTGGTTAAAATGGTTTAGCTCATAGGTTCTCAACGTGGGTGATAACGCCCCCTTGTGGGCGTTTGAGGCTTTCAGGGGGCAGTAAAATACCCAGAGAAAATTAGGGGACTTTGAGATGGCACGGAGGGATTTGGGCAGAGTAACCAAGTCTAAAGAAGACTAAAAAAAAAGATGATTAATGTACTAACAAAAATAAACTTTATAATACTGTTTACCTTATGTTGATTGTATGTATTTAAATCATTTCTATATTACACATATTTTGGTAGTCCAAGAAGTGGATGAAAAACTTAAAGATAACATTTTACATTCAGACCTACATTAAATTGAAGGATATAGGGCATTTTTAATTTCTGTATCGTGTTGTCTTCGTCTGTGAACAGTAGAAAAAAATGTTTCGTCCACTGCATTTCATTACGTATGTTATCCAAAGAACATAATTAAATATGTTAACTATGAATTAACGTGATTCTTTAAAGGCTGAAACTGTCAATTTATATTTGTTTTGAAAGCAAAACGTTTATTATGAATTACTTCGTATCGTCAGAAACCCTGCCTGTCTTTATAACAGGAAGCTAAAACTTTTATTCCACTCTTTTAAATGAAGGAGAAATTCAGTAGTGTTTCAATTCCATCAATATCTTATCTATGACTAAAATATATAATATTATACATTTAAATATATTTGTGACAATTGCTATTTGAGATTCGCAAGTAAAGAAAATTGGGGCTCTTGAATAAAATTAAATTAAAAAATATATTCTCCATTAGTAATAGAAATTTTTTTTAAACTTAACTCCTGATTTCACCATGTATTATGTACACTTTTATTTCTCTCGATTGGGAGGGGGTGGTATTGAAATATTCACTAGAAAACAGGGCGTCAGTTTAAAAAAGGTTGGGAACCTATAGTTTAGCTGCTCCTAATTACCCATAATTCAAACTCCTAGTAATTGTATCTCCTCATTATCCATATGTTTTGTATTGTATGAAATTGTTGTAGTTTTCTGGAATATCAAGACAATCTGCAATGTATGCATGTCCAACACGACGCCCCACGCAAAGAATTCGAAAACCTCTTGTGCTTACGGTCTGAAATCCCATAATGTCAACATATTCTCCGGAACACCCCTGCAGCACCCCCCGTCCCTCCCTTTCATTGTGTATTGAAGGATCAAACATCTCAAATAGTGTTTTAATCCCGAATGTGCAACAGGTAATTTCCGGTGTTGATCCATCCGTTCCCCCCTCCTTTCAAGGGGGTGTTGAGATGAAAACGAACGTTCTCTTTTCTCTGTAAAATGTTGTTTGCCGAGGAGTTCTCACCTCTCTCTCTCTTCGCTCCCCAGGTCGAACGGTGCCAGCTGTTCAAATATCGTCTGAGAGCAAACGATACTGGCGGAAAGACAAAAGGGAATGCCATGTTTATGTGAATTGGGAGGAACGTGGAATTGTTCTTTTTGGGGGTGCTTACCTTTTTCAAGGGTGATGCGTTGTTTTAAACTGTGGTTTTGTCGGATGAATCGATCGCATACTATTCCGGTTTTGCAGGAAGAACTTTTTTTTTAAAGTAACGGAAAAATTATTTTATTTAACGGTTTTAGGGTTTTTATAAAATGGGCACGATTACAGTATTGTTGAGGAGAGAAAAAATAGCAATGGAGGTAATTAAAAAACAAATGCCAGGAAAACTGGCATTTGTATTATTGATTATGATTATCATTTAGGCAATGATGTTCTTTATAGTTAAATTATTTTTGTAATTGTTAATGTTCGCTATGACATTTAAATAATGAGGGAATTATTGATATGTTTGTACTAGGTTTGAGGCCCGAGAAAACAATTTAGAAGTGAAATGAATTAAAATATGAAATTGGGTAGCTCCCAGCTTATTCACCGGATCTTTCACCAAACAACTTCCTTTTTTCTTAAACATTTTGAACGATTTTAATTGGATAAACAGGCCTAAAAGGAAAACAGTCTAAACAATTCCATATCAGAGCTTATTGATTCGTAAGCTCGGAATTTCTTTAAGACCTATGCATTAAAATCTCGTTAAAAAGGTTGAAAGCAAACATTGATTTAAAGGACAGCTTTTGAAGAAAAGTTTTATATATTCATTCAAAAATCCCACATTTCAACGTAATATGTTATCGTACAGGTTAAAATGAAAAAATAACCACAACATAAAGCGATAATTTCAATTTTCTTTTAAATTCGACAAATCTTGCTTTCTATATAATAGGAAAGATAAAAAAAAAATCACGATCTGAAACGATAATTTATTTATATTTATGAAAAAAGGAAATTCGAATTATTTCTTAAGGGCACACATTACGTTTCAATTGAAAAAAATAGATAAAAAAATCAACTCTTAATTTTTTTTAACCTAAATTATTCTTTATATACTTTTTTATAGCCTCACAAAATTTGAAAACTCTACTTTTAAAAATTGAAGAATTATGATAGCTTTTACGGTTCTTTTTATTCACATTCCTATGGCAAACCAAAACTTTAAACTTATCTCGGAAAGATAAAATAACTAGTTTGTCTTCAAGTAAAATGCTAAGGCTTTTTTTTTAATTGTACCTAATGCTCTGAATTTTTTTTTTTTTTACCTATTAATAATAGTACATGTAACAAAATTGGTATGCATTTTTGAATCAAAGCAATACTTATTTTTTTTAAAGTAATTAAACCCTGAACTTATACTATTTTAAAGAAATTTTCAATAAGAATTCATAAAAGGAAATTTTGTGCGAATACCAATCAAGTTATCGCAAAACCCATACCAACTTTTGTTATACATAGTTTGACGTACTTATAAATCAAAAATCATGCGTGTACGTAAATTTTTGTAGAAGAAGTAGCATTTTAAATTCACTCCACAAATTCTTTTTTCTCAAAAAATTAAATGGCTAGCCTTTTATGGAATTTTGAGCACAAAATCTGTTTTACATAGAATACACATATAGGAGGCAACCAAAAAAATTATGAAAATCCTTAAATTAAAAATTTGTGCGTAAATCGTACCATCCTTAAATGACAAAAGGAACTTTTTTATCGACCTTTCATTTGACTAATCATTTGAGACCAAATATTATTTAGAATAAACTAAGATTTGTTCCTTATAAACCATAGAAAACAGTGTTAGATTCAAGAAATTCGTTCCAAAATCAAGAAAACAGCGAAAGCAAACCTACACACAAGTAGGAAAAAATAAAACCAGCGAATGAAGTATTTTAAGAGTTTGACTGCAGAATACAAGAGCGATTGTAGCAAACGGGACACACTTCTGTTAAAATATTCATGAGTGTTTTTGCTCGTGGAAAAAGTCTCGTGATACTCACAGGAAAGGGAAAAGAAATACACAACTGTATATTTCTTGTTCACAGAAAAAAAGGTGTTAACAATTCCAAGTTCTTTCCTGTAAAATCCTGTAACATTTCTAAAAGAATTTCTTTACAAGACTAGGAGTAACAATATGAGACAAAAATTAACTAATTTTAATCTGTGTGTTACATTATATACAAATATAAAAAGAAGTATTCTGATGATGAATGTTTTAAATGTGGCTTGTCGGTTTTGTGATGTTATCAAAAAACAAAAATCTCAGGAACTTTCAATCCCTATTTTCCGAAGTAATCTTTTTACTTATACTGAACTTTTCTATTTGTTTTTGAAGGTTTTATAACCATAAACTACATTCAGATTTCGATGTATAAAAAATGAACTGATCCATTGGTTTTATTATTACATTTGCGGCATCAAATACGTACAAAATGTATCTGTGTACTCTCGGTAATTCAAAGCTTCAATAATACGAACCTCTCGTTAATTCGCAGTATAAGCTCAACCCCTAGAAAAACTCTTGATATTTCGAACTAAAACAGTACGTTTTGGTACACTCAATATTTCGAAGTAAAATCTGTAGCCGGCCATAATACAACACGCGAAAATTCGAAGTGATCTAATAAAACTCGCGACAATTCAAACTCTCACTATCGTGTATATAGCAAACAGGTTGGAGCTTAATATGTTTTGTGTTATATTGTCCTGCTTGTCTCCCTTGTAACGTAAATTCTTTTATGACCATCGGAGTTGACTCCGATAACTCTCACAAAAGGTAAAGTGTCATTAAACCAACTCTATAGGCAACTTTTCCCTTCAAATCATGTTGATGCGGACCTTTTTCAAGCGTCGTATGTTCTAGAAAAATCTATTGACAAAGTTAGATTGAATGTCATGAAACAAAAAAAAAAGATACATTATTTTTGCCGAAATTTTTTTTTAATTATATATAGTATGTATTATTTTAATACAGGTTAACAATTGTTTAATATTTATACTGTGAACACACAATATGTACTTTTTAAAAATACTTAAAATAACTTTATAAATATGTATATTTCATTGTTGTTTTATTACATTGTTTCAAATTTAAATGTGTTAGAAAAAAAATTTCTCTTCGTGTATTTTGGAAGTTTTTTCCTACCCTCTTGATAATTCGAACTTTTGAAAATTCGAAGTTTTTCATGGGTCCCTTCAACTTCGAATGATCGAAAGTCGACTGTATTGTTTTAAGTATAAAACTGGCTTCTATGTAAAATGCCCCTTGTATTTTATTATAGCTGCCAGTGAGTACTTGTTGAAAACGCGCGAAATGTGCCGAGAGAAAGATTTATAGATGGGGTTTGTATCACACATGTAAATTATACACATAAGAAAAATTAATAGGGAAAAACGACATTCGCCTTATTATTATTTTGATTATGTGAATTAAATAAGAATATTTAGTTTACTACACTTGCACATGCCTAAGAAATATGCATGGATATTCATAGAAAAACTATAGCACTTTCAATCGTAGATACTCTGCTAGAGGGGAATATAACTTTAAAAAATGGAAGTTTTGCTATATGCATTATTATAATTTCTAAAGCGACTCTTTAAAATTTAGTTACGTAATATGACACTTCAATTGTCAAAAAGGAAAGGAAAAAAAAAAAACGAATCATTTCCGCGTCGGTCTCAAAGCCATCAGTGGAAACAGTTTCGGAAATCCGCCAAAAAAACAATAGCGGTAAATAAATAAATTACTTTCTCTTCCCATCATTGCTTTTCTTTCTTCTCGCATCATTTGATACCGCAAATAAAGTGTGAATCGGGTCTCTATGTAACCCTGCCGCACACACACGCAGGCGTGAAATTCACTTACTCTCTCGAAAAAACACTTTGGTCGCAAGAAACAAAGACGAGAAAAAAGAAACTTGAATTCGTTCTTTTCTTTCTGGAGCTGCGTTTCCTCTCACGGGCGGATATGGGCAGAAGAAATTGCTCCTCTGCGCATGGCGAGCGAACAAGTTTTTGCACGTAAATCATCTGGCGAGAAAATCAACAGTTCCGATGACAAATTGTCTTCAAAGACTTAAAAAAATAATTGTTTTATATAGTTTGTCTTTGTAAATTATAATAAAAAGCTCTGTATAGTTATCATTATCATATCAGTTAAAACAAGATTGACGTGTTGAAGGCCTCTTACGAGTAAAGTTTACTTTCTGTGAATGTTTTTATTGAGAATAAATTAGATGTAAACAAAAAAAATTGGAGATTTTTCTTAATATTGAAAAAAAAGTGCAGTGGTCTTCAAACTTTTTCAACTCATAAAACCCCTAAAACTAGAAGCTGTTTTCGTAGAACCCCTAGAACTTGAAAGTTGTTTCGTGGAACCCTTTTCCACTCATACACTTTGAAGGACATACCATAAAATAATATTTGAAGTAGATAAAGATGTTATAGTTACTTTATGAGAAGGCAATTAAAAAAGTATTTCTTTATTATATTAAAAATTTTAATCTTTTAATGTAATTTATACTCATTAATCTGTGATCCAAGTGTCGCATACCCATGCATTTTGTTTAATAACTGGGATATGTGCTTGCATTTATTCACACAAACTGTCGAATTATAAGTCTATTGAAATTTTCTGCTGTTGCATTAGATATTCTGAGCTCAGTTTGTTTCTATACTTCGTTTTGTTACCACTCACTTTGAGAAATATTTTTCACTTATACACGTTGTTCTGATTGAGATTGAAATGTTTATAACTGTGTGAGAAATACTGTGTATTTTGGATGAATTTTCAGTATACAATTTAGGAGCTGTTCTTAAGTTAAGATTTTTAACATCGGATCTATTGATAATGCCGATAAGTCGCTCTTTCTCTTTTATTGTAGGTGTTTTTCCCACTAATACAAAAAGGTGTACTTTCCATTAGAAATTTATTTAGTTTTGCAAGACATTGTTCTAGCGAGTATAAAACTATCTCGTTTACCCCGAGATATTAAACAATAAAATACTCCCAATCTAGGAAAGATAAATATATAAAAATTAAACGTTTTAACATACTTTCATTATATTATAATAAAATTTTAAAAAGTATTGCAAAATGAAGCTATTATGCGTAAATAAAATATTCAGATTCTTAATGAGAAGGATGAGTTTTAAATTCTTGTAGTTATACAAACTTCAAGGAGAACGTGAATCTAATTTGCTTACACATTTATTAATTTCTTTTCGTTTTTATTAATTGTGATTCGTGGAACCCCTGGGCTCCGTGGAACACAGTTTGAAGACCGCTGATATAATGTATATAGTGGCGTAACGAACAATATTAGCCCCCCTCCCCTGGAATGTCAGTTTTTGGGCTCGCTCCGAGCCATATTTGTCAGTCAAGTTTTGGGTCCCTAGAATCCTGGGTCCCACCGCAATGCGAGGGTGTACATTATGACACTGAATGTATAAAACATCCTAGAAGTGGAACGAGCCACATGCTGTCCGCAAACAATTTTTTTGCGGCTCTCCAAGACAAACAGGCGTTTACTATATTTGGGTCGACATATACTTATGAACAAAGTTTTTCTTGCATGGAGTTCAGCAAGAATAAATGTAAATGCAAGTTGTATGTGTGTGAAGCCGTGACATTATCTTGCAAGTTTTGAGGAGAATTTCAGCAAGCCATCTCGCTCCTGCTTTCAAAAGATTGTAGAAAAGTGTGATAAGGTGCATTTGTCTCATTAAACTGATTCTAAAATTAAAGTATCCAACTACCCTAAAATAGTGAATTTTGCCAGAAATTGACAACTTTTAATGATTTATTTTATAGTCCATCTTATTAGCTTTATAAAAATACCAAGTTTATTATTTTTCGTTCACTAGAACAAAAACTACAAGTGTTTTAGTAAAAGCAGATGTTTTAAGCAAGAAGTCGGACTTTAAAATGCGCGTTTTACTCAAAATGTGTTTTTTAAAAAAATACTCAAACGGAGACAGCGATTACTAAAAGAGTTTTGAAAATAATTAACTGAAATTTTATATGTATGTTCTGTATAATTGTAGAAGATTTTTTTTCAGATTTATCACTGTTTTATTACAAAATTTACTCTCCCTTATGTGAATATAATCACTGTTATTTTAAGCAATTTCAAATAATAACTAAGATTAAGTGCTTTAGTTTTTGTAAAAGTTTAAATGTCTCTTATCCTGAAGGTCGTTTCAAAAATGAATAATATACAAACACATCACAATTAAAAAAATTAAAATTTGTGTATAAACTTTTGTTACATAATGGGCCCCATTTATGTTATTTTTTATAAATTTTTGAAAAATTTTCCCATTTTAGTAATAATAATTTCTTTTTAACTTCTTAATTTTAGCATATTTTCCTTAAAATGTACTAAAAAAATCTAAAAACCACAAAAAATCCCGCTAATCTCCTTTTTTTTAAAAGAAAAAAAAAAGTTGTCGCAAGCAGTCGGATACCTTAAATGTGCGTGCAGCTATAGTTGGTACGAAATTAGCACAGTAAATAAATCAAATAAAACAGCCACTATTTTTTTTATCATATTTATTAGTATTTCGAGTACAAAGTACACCTTTTCTGAGATGCAATGTGAACTAATGAGTGCAGCCATTTTAAAATAGGGCGACCTCCGGTACCCACAATGTGGCGCTCAAGCCAAAACAATTGCCCACCCTTATCTTAGAACATCATGCTTAGTAGTATACTATGTGGGATGCTTGTTGAAAAAAATCGCAATTTCTACGAAAGGAATTTTATCTTTTGTACACTTCATAAAAAAAAAGAGCTTCATGCTTAGGTTTTGAGAGAATATTTGCAATTCTTCTAAAAAATAATATATATATACATATTTTAATAATAAACTCGCCGTAAAATATAGAAAATCTTAAAGCTCCGCATTTTTTAAAAATTATTGTCTATAGAAACGTATTTAGTTTATGATCAAATCTAATTCTAAATGTAATATTTCTTGCTACTATCTATAATTTAAATATATTTTTGCGACTAAATGATTTTTTTTCGTAAGCTCAATTAAGACTCACTGAGAAAAATTTTGCATATTTTTCCTACTTCAAACAAACGAAACGATTTTTTAAACCACCTTTCACTTTTAACATACTGCTAACAGATAGTTTAACTTGCTGCGTTAAACTATCTGTTGAAGATAAATCAATTTAAAAAAATGCATGCTATAATTCTTGGGTTCATAATAAGATATTTCATTTTAAAAAAAGAATTTCGCTTGATCATGCGCAGCATTCCAATTTTTACTGCAAAATCTTTTTTCGTAGTTGTCATTGCCGTCATAAATCAATGGCTCGGAAGCGGCCGACGCCTCCTTTCATATGGTAATTCGAACACTCACACTGCTGCGATATCAAGAGTGCGATGATTTCATTAAAAGAACAATAACTTCAACTCTCTTATCCGAGGGATTGGCCAGAAGTGCCCAATGGAAAGACACGGACATTTCTCTTGTCGATTTTCTTGATGGCCTTGTCTTTTGTTGGGTGGTCGGGGCATTGAGCCAACAGATCCATCCTTCCTTCCAGAACATTTTTTCCCCTCTTTTTCTTTTGGTGGAGTTTTTCTTACCACAGAAATTGATGTTTATGTAAATGCAAAGAGAGAATCCATCCCTTAGTTTGATTATGTTATTTGATTCCGTAGTTTGTACAAAAATACAATTATGTGTATATATATTTGTGGTGACCTGTAGCCACCCCTTACACTAATACCTTCCTGTCTATCTGAAAATACGACTGGATGTATAGGCGGACTTAAATGATCAAAAGACATAATTGCAATTCAAACAGATTTATTGATGCTTATCAGTAAATAAGTTTAGACACAACACAATTTAAGTTAAGATAAATAAGTGAGAGTGGAGTAATGAATGGGGTATCAATACAAGCGGATAATACAGAATTTTTCAACTGAATTTAGGAAAGCTTAAACGCGCACAATGACAACTACGCCACACGCGAATAATCTGCTTTTCTTAATCTAAGTCACTGACCTTATATATTTTACAGCGGCGGCTCCTGCGTGACGACTTCAGGCCCTTTATATGGCTGGAAGAATGGGTGAAGACTCCACGCTCAGTTATATTGAATTTCACTATTTTAAACCCGCTTCTCTTCGCGTACATCAACACGTATCAGGTTCGCTACACTTGTCAACAACTTCGTGTCGACTACTCGATCTTTAATTCACTTGACTTCTCACTTCCTATTACTTCGCTTCTCGCGAAAACCGAATTTATATATCTTATTTACATAAATCATGCCTGGATCTCGGTGAAGATTGGTTGAAATGAGTAAATTGTTTTAAGGAAAAAGAGAAGAAGTTAGTGAAAGACCGTCTACATCCGTCACATATTGACCTCCAAAAGTTACGGTACAACCTGTTTCTTTTGGTGACTAATTTAAAATGAACGTAGAAACGAGAAACTCGGAGGAAATATGCAGTAAACAGTTTTTTTTTCTTGTTGAATTGCAGCGCCCTCTATATTGAAGGGCTCTACCAATCTTTTTATATTGAATTATATATATATATATTATATATATATATATATATATATATATATTAGCTTTTTTTTTTGCTCATTTCTGGTATTCCGGTCCTTGAAAGTGAATACTAGCAAAAATTTTAAAAGCGCAATACTGCTTGAATGCTGACTCAACGTGAGTGCTAATTTTCTAACCATCTTGATTTAAAAATTTAGACATACCTGAGAGAAGGAAGAAAAAAGAAGTATCGTAATCTGGTTTCCATTTAGACAATTTTCCGTCCTCCCCCAAACCACCCATCCAGCCCAGAAGAAAGGTAGTTGGGAACTACTTAACATCCCCCTCGGGACGAGTTGACAGCTCTTTCTTCCTAAGTATGGGAAAAATGATTCCACCTGAACATTCCGCTCATTCCAGTGCCAAGAGAATAATGCTACAACGAGAGCGATGAGTCAGATAAAGGAGGCTTGTGATGCAACCTTTTGTTGCGGAAGAGATAGGTCAGTGGCTGGGATGTACACGGTTATGATCGATGGCTGTTGTATTCATTCATGTCTTTAGATCTTCCCTAAAATGCAATCTTATTTTTCATCAATCGTTTCCATAATTTCCCCTGATTGCGTTGTTCAAATATCGATAGTTCCAGAACATTTAGAGGATCGTCTTTCTTGCCAGCGTAAGTTAGAACATTTGGATTTGCCACAGACCATGTGTGTGCAGTATAAAATGCAATTTTCATGTGTTTTTCAGTATTATTGCGGTACCCTTTTGTGGGCTTAAGAAAATTTAAGTTTTCCTTAACATGCATTAAAGTTTTCTCTGTAATATTCTCCTTGACCAAGTTTCAGAAAATCGCTGCTTTTCATACTTCGGTTCATATGTAATGACTATTAAAAATTATTATTTCTACTAAAACTCTTTCCCTTTATAATCATCTATTGAAAAAATTGTGCCTGTAACGCACGGTATAATTCCAAGACCGAAATGTAGGTGCCGCCATTACAGTATGGGCTAGGACCGGAAGTGTGACTGTACGAAACACTGCAGTACCATCAGAGAGTTTTGAATCGGAACAAGCGTGCGTTCCCCATTTCGATGTCCAATCCTGGACTCTGTAAATTTAACTAACTTTCACTTATTTTCTTTAAATGTTTGTCTTGTAATTGTCCAAGTGTCTGTCCTTTGTAACTGTGTTATTTTATGTCATTAAATATAATAATTTACCCCGAGATTCTATTAATTACTTTTGGCTTACCCCCAAGTAATGACGTAAGTGGCAGTTACATGCGTGTATTTACATATACAGGGTCCTTTTTTCAAAAGGCAGTTACCAACAAACAAAACAAGACACATAGAAAAGTATTTTATTTGTTAACAACATATACGATGCCATTTTAGATTAATTGATTTTGAAAATTATGTCCGCAAAAGGGCGTCCTCCAAAGATGACACATTGACTAAATCTTTCCCAAAAGTTGTCCATAGTTCGTGTCATTTCCGGGGGTATAGCAGCTACTGCCTGGATGATTGCCTCCTTTAGTGCTTGCAGGATTGTAAGACGATTTTTGTATACTTGCGCTTTTAAGTGTCAGTGATAAATAAAGTGACTTTGGGGTCAGACAATGTCTCCTCGCAAAGAGAGAAGACGTCCAGAAAACAACTCTCTCAGAATGCCCAGCGAAAGTCAGGAAGCGTGAGCTGTGGTTCCATCTTGTTGGGACCAGATTTCTGCTTCTTCATGGTTCCAAAGATACCGGTTTAACTTTGGACGGAGGAAGGTCTCGATCATGTGACAGTAGCGATCTGAAGTAACGTTAGCTTACTTCTAAAAAATAAGGACTCCACACATAAAATTCAGCAATGGCGCACCAAACCGTTTTCACGAGGACTGCAGTGGTCCTTGGGGATACATCTGAGGGTTTTTTGCTGCCCAGTAGCGAAAGTTTTGCTTATTCAAAGTGCCTGACAAGTGTAAGAGGACCTCAACAGACGCAATCAAAACAGCGCCAAGGAACACGCAGTGTTCTGAAGAATGTCTTTACTCGCAGTTGTGCGAGTTTAAAAATCTGTTCCGCTTAATTCATAGGTTACCATCATTTTGTATGGGCGCTTGTGAAAAACTCTGTACAGGATTCTTCTTACAACCCTATTAGACAATCCCAGGGCACCTGCATGTTTAAGTGCTGAACGCTTTGGAGCTTACTCGATGGACGCTCTCACAAGCGCTACATTTTCCGAGGTTATTACGGTCCGAGGTCGGCTATGTGATTTATTTTTCAGTACATAACCAGTTGCTCTAAGGTTTTCTGCCCAAACGTGAGTAATTTTTCTTTCCGGAACGGAATCATTGCGGTCAAGGTGGAATGGAATGCGAAATGCTCGCAAAATAGTAATCACAGAACCACAATAAGGTATATATTCTTCCACTACAGATGCACAATACTCATCGTGTCACACCATTGCGACTACTGCAAATCGCACGTAAACCGCTAGCGATCTAGACCCCTTCACCATCACATCCCCATCTCAACTCACACAGTGCCTCTCGAAATAAGGGAGGTTTTTTCGCCGGACCCTGTACATTTAAGTAGTAATCTGACTTAAAACATAACAAATTTTATTGAGAATCGTTGAAATTATTAGAATGAGTTCTAAAGCTGTTAAGTTTATTTTGTAGGTAACAGGTAAAAGAAAACTTCTTTAAGTCAATTCCTACTTAGATCAACAAAAAAAAAAAATATTTTAGTTACTTTTTAGTAAATAGTTACAATTAATATAAATATGTAGGTTCATATAACAGAATCACATTAAGTGGAAATTAATTTTTATTAATTATCATTAAAGTATCGCATTGTGTCATCCAGAACAATCGTGTATTTAAAATTTCAGTTCAACTGAATGCTTTGAAATGTGAGAAAAAGAATCGTGTAAAGTTTTGACCCAAGTTTCTAAAAATGAAGCCAACGTGGCTGTATCTGTAATTCTTTAAATAAATAATTTCATTCGATTGATTTTAATTAATTATAATTAAATTGTCGTATTGTTACTTAAAACAATAGTGTATAGAAAATTTCAGCTCAAATGAGCTCTTTAAAATGTGAGAAATAATTTTTTTCAAGTTTTGACACAAATCTCCAAAAGGGTCGCTAAGTCGCCAACAATGATGCCAACGTGGCTGTATTTGTAATTATTTGAATAATTGGTTTTAATCAATTAATTATAATTAAATTACTGTATTGTCATCCAAACTAAGTGTGTATATAAAATTTCAGCTCAACTTATTGCTTTAAAATTCATTTTAATAACAATTAAAAATTTGGACAAGATAAATATATAGAGAGAGTGAGCTAATTGTAGGAATTGAAAAACGGAGCCATGGGAACTCCTTTAAGTGATTACTAAGAACGTTTATTTATGTGCATTTATGATCAAGGGATACTTATGAAATGTACACGAGATACGCTTGAATCCCGTAAAATAACCAAAACACCCTCCATATTTTACCCCATGCTTTAGGGTTAGTAAATGTTAAAATGGGATATATATAAATTTTTTTACTCTCAAAAACTACCAAGTTTAATTTTAAATAGTTGTATAAAAACAGGAAAATCCAAAATAAGTTCCTTATGATTTTCTTGGCAGAAATTTTGAAGTCTAAAAATTTAATTTTCAACATGATATTTCGATAATGGTTGTTCTTGTAATGATCCTCCGAAATAAAGCCACCAGCTCAAGTGTCGTACTCGTCACTTGACCGTGGTTCAAAAAAACCGACTGCACTCGTGCTGTCTCAGAGTACAACGTAAATTAAAATCAAAACTATATGTATTAAAGGCAAGAATTTTCGTTCGATTGAAGTAACTTTTTCCACTTCATTTCTCATTTGTTTCAATTCATCCTGACTGCATCTTACACAATGAAGCATCCCATTTCGATAAACGGTTCCTTCTCCCGCACCGTAACACGAGACCGGAAACGTTCTGGAGACTAAGAAGGACTGTCACATAGAGGTTGAAACCGAGCCTCACGCGTCGAAGAGAATCTCTTAAATAGAGGCAATTTTCGACACTTTTTGGCCGGCTTCCTATTCCCCTTGGCTGCACCTTTTCCCATTTGGACAAGAGCGAGGGTGGCTCACCGAGAAAGTGGAACCCCCCTTTTTTTTCATCAACAAGGCGGCCTTTGATCAGTAAAAAAAAATTCTCTTTCGTTTCGCCCATGACGAATGACGCGTCGACTTTGAGACTAAAAATGTATCTTTTGGATGGCTGCGATTTAGTTTCTGACTCGATGAGGTGTGTTCTATTTGAAGAGTCGGCATCGCCTTGTTTATTATAACACTGAGAAATATAATTTTACCTATCTGAAATAATCGGTTATCTCCGGAATGGATTTATGACTTGTATTACAGTCAGTGGCGCACACAAGGGGGGAGTCCTGGGGGTCCAGACCCCCTCCAAAGCCCTTGAGTTTTTTTCGATTGATGATAATTCTATTTATATATAACTTAAAATTTAAGTACTTGTAGTTAACAATTTATTTTATTAATTAATGCTAATTATTAATTCAGTAATTTATTTTTACTGTTTTTTGTTGACAGAATCAGACTAATCAATAGGTGTTGTCTTGAGGTATGATACGAGTTGGGAAACTTTCGACCATGGACTCTCCCCTTGAAAATTTTTTATGTGCGCTACTAATTACAGCAATATCAAGTAGATATTCCTCAAAATATGTGAATTTTTTCCCTTAAAAATATGTCAATACCATGCTGTTAAGATCTGACATCTAACAAATGACTGATTTGAAAATTTCTAAGAGAATTTAGGCTCACAATGTGTCAAGTAAAAGTAAGTTTAAGGTATCCGACTACTTGAGTACTCTTTCTTTTTTTAAATGGAGATACGGGGATTGTTTTGTTGTTTTTAGATTTGTTTTGTACATTTTAAGAAAAAAATTGCTAAAATTAAGAATAGAAAATGAAATTATTATTACTAAAATGGGTAAAAATTGACCAAAAAAAAAAAAAACAACAACCTAAACGCGGCCCATTTTCTACCAAAAGTTTACAAACAGATTTTCAATTCTGATGTGTTGCTATGCTATTCGTTTTTGAAATGACCATCAGGATAAAAGATATTTTCATTTTTACAAAAACTAGAGCACTTTATCTTGGTTATTATAGAAAATTGCTTAAAAAAACAGTAATTATACTCACATAAGGGACTGTAAATTTTGTAATAAAACAGTGATAGATAAATCTGAAGGTTAATACACCTACTATTATACGGAACATACACAAAAGATTTCACTAAATTACTTTCAAAACTTTTTGAGCAATCGCCCGCCCCGGGTTGAGCATTTTCAAGAAAACGCGTTTTGAAGTATGACATCTCGCTTAAAGTAATGGAATCTGCTTTTACTAAAACACATGTAGTTTTTGTTCTAGTGAACGGGAACTAGTAAACGGTATTTTTATAAAGCCAATAAGATGGCCTATAAAATAAAATCACAAAAAAAAAAAAAAATCTGCCAATTTTGGGCAAAATTCACAATTTTAGGGTAGTTGGAAACCTTAATATAATTTGTTAGAAACAAGCAACATTTCAAACTACTATCTCAGAGATATCACATTGGCGCACTTTTCACATATCTCGAAATTTTTCGATTGATGATAATCATGTATATAGTACATAAAATTTAACAAAGTATTTGTAATTAACATTTTATTTTATTAATTAATGCTAATTATTAATTCAATAATTTATTTTTTACTGTTTTTTGTTCCCAAAATCGACAAAACAAAAAGAATGCATTTGGGGTTGTATTAAAATGATACGAGAACGGTGAACGTTTGACCCTGGACCCCCTCCCCTCTTGAAATATTCTTGTGTGTGCCACTGGTTCTGTATAAGTGTAACTCCATTTGACAGTAGGCTGATAGCCTTGGTACTATTTAGTCATTAGTGATCATAGTCACGATTTAGTGGCTGGCGTGTCGTGAGTTCGAGTCCAACTGCTTCTGAAGACTCGCCGTGCACAGGGGCTGATACACGTTAAACCTATGGAGGCTCAATGTCTTCCAGTTTGTGTGGTCTGATAGTTTGGAGAACTTACATCTCATGTGTGTTTAATATAAAGAAGTCCGTCTCCAATAGGCCCCGTGTTGTTTTATAGTGCGACTCTAATAAGCGCCCCTTCATTGATAATAGGCAAATCGCAAATGTTGTTTTGCTCACTGAACAGAAAATGACGAAATACCTGTTGTAATACCTGTCGGTTCCTGCTTGCCTCTGAAACCCCTTGTCTACCTGTAAACCCGGCTAGGTGTGTGGGAGAAACTGAATGATCAACAGACATGATTTCAATCTAAGTAATTGTTACCAAAATATCAATCAAACACAATAACAATCTAATTAAGATAGGCGATCAAATAGTAGAGCGTGGAGGTGAGATTCTATAACACGGGGATACTACTATGGACCCTCAACTGAATCTAAGATAGCTTAAATACGCTCAATATGAACTACGTCACGCACTAATAAAAGCTAACTTCTAATTAAACAAGCTCACGATACTTGTAATTTTTATGCAGCGGATGCTACACTGGAATCTTGCAGGTGATCTTTATTGGGATTGATCAATGTCGTTGGATCCACTGATGTAATGCGTTTTCCTGGACCAACTGCAAGACCTCTTAATAATTCCTCTATCTTTCAATCTTCAACTAACAAACTAACTCGCAAACTCTTTGCTAACACCTACTTGCCAACTCCAACGTGCCAACTCACAAACTCGCGAAAACAGAATTTATATAATATACTTCATTTACATATTCACACTTTCTGGGTCGGCGAATGTTGGTTGAGTTGAAATATTTTCCCCCAGAAAAGTCCCCAAGATGTTAGACTCGTTCAATTGCTACGCTCCATACTATCCAGCATAAAAATGCAACTTAACCAAGACCTATACAGAACATTTTCTAGCCAGATAAGGGTCTGAGGGTTCCCAGAAACCCATGTACCCGAAATTATATCCGTATATCCCAAGATGTTAGTACAGTCGCGGATAGATCTGTCACAAAGTGATTAAATTATTTTCTTCTGCGGTCACTTGACCATGGGTCAAAATGACGAGGTCCATCGCCAAAAGCCCCCTTGCAGCTGAACAGCGCAGCGTTAATATTCAGTCAATCAATCAACCTAACAATGTGCGATTTCAAATTTGTTTCGGAATTGTCGTTGCTTTTGAAATATTCTTATTTAAACAATATTCACATTAGAAATGAAATAAGTTGATATCATCTAAAGTGTCGACACAGGCTCTGTATAAATCTTTTAATGGTAAGATTGAGCATGGTAAGTGGAGTTTATATTAATGAATTAAATGCAATTTTTTTGGAAATTTTAAATTTGGTTTTTGATAATACCTTCATTTTGAAAATTCGGTTATCTAAGTTTGTCAGTTTTACTGTGATTTTAAATTTTAAATCTGTAAAATAAAAAAAGAGAAATCAACTTTAAGTGTTTGAGATTTTGGAATTTACATGTATCACAAACCCAGATTGTTTAAGATCAATCAAACACATCAAAAAGACTTAGTGTAACTTTCGTAACTAATATCTCGAAGTCCGAAAATTCAATATCGTTACTTAATACCCTCTTCGATTTTATTGTATCTGAGAATAAGATATAAAACGAAATTCGAAGATCGATTATCGCGAAATCGATTAAATATCATAAAAACCTGAAATCGGATGCCAGAAAGTTGATACGGGGAAAATTCTAGAACGTTCTCACAAAACGACTTTGTCGAGATCATCCGTAAATCGAATGTTGAGGCTGTTGATCCCTCTTTAATTGGATTGGAATTGGAGAGAGAGGCAGAAAAGATTAAAAAAGATCATCTACACACAGATGTCGTTTTAGGGATAACTGAAAGAGAAAATGACAGGTGGATCTCCCCCCTCATCCCACTTGAATCAGTATCGGGTGTCCCTTTCATCCTTCCGCCATACAAATCCCTCTTTGATACTTTGGGATGGGCTTTATTTTTCCCTTTCGGAAATTAAAAAAAATCTTTTCGGAGGTTTTGGTGTTGTATTGTATGAGGAGTCCACAGTGATGTAGTTTCATATTCTGTTATTCTATAGAATGTATCGTAAATCGATTTTGAATAGAGGGAAGGAAAGAGGAATGGGCACGCCCGTTTTAAATAAGGATTTTATTATGATTTAGGAGTTTATATACAGTCGACTTTCGATAATTCGAAGTTGGAGGCACAAAAAAAAAAAAAGCTTCGAATTATCACGAGTTCCAATCAGTGGCGCACACAAGGGGGGTGTACTGAGGATCCGTACACCCCTTTAGTTTTTTGTCCGGACACCCCTCCCAAATCCCTTTAGTTTTTTTTTTTTGATTGACGATAACGTAAAATGTAATTAAGTACTTGTAATTACCAACTTATTTTATTAATTAATGCTAATTATTAATTCATTAATTTATTTTTTACTGTTTTTTGTTAAAAAAATCGACAAAATCAGAAGAATCGATTTGTGTTGCCTTGGGGTATGACACGAGTTGGGGGACTTTCAACCATGAACCCCCCCCCCTTGAAATATTTTTGTGTGCACTACTGATTTAGGTCTCTCATTAGGCTAGTATATATATATTATTTTTACGAATTACTTTTTTAAAACATTTTCATATGAATGTTTTCTTATTAAGAACTTTTAACGTGTTTTTAAATACGCAAAAGAAATTCGATCTGTCTATTAATTTGTTATATTTTGGGAAGGAGAACACATGTGTACCTGCCTTGGAATAAAAAGAAAATATGAAACAATTCTTCGCTATAAAAATGCTTCGGAAATATAAACCCGAGAGGAACTGATGCATTTTTGTGATGTGGGTTAAATCTATCGAGGCTTAAAATCTTCACGTTGTTGTGGTGTAGAAGTTCGGAGCTTCGAATCTATTTCAGATATCGGTCACATGACTTGACCATGGTTCAGAATTGTGAAATGCATCTCTAATAACCTCGTGTTGCATCTGAGCACTATAATTTTCAATCAGTCGGTCGGTCGCCCGCTGGTTTAGTGGTTAGCGACGCTGACTGCTGTGCCGTAGGGCCTGGGTTCGAATCTTGGAGAAGACATTGATATTTGTAAATGTATAGTGCCGTTGCGGCTTAGGGGTACTTTAAATAGACATCGAGCCACAAGTCCTCTCGTAAGGTTGGTGGAAGGGGAAGGGAGGTGATAGGCCCCTGACTCTCCCCAGGGTGTTCTCCCCCAAAATTGGGGTGGAACCAAGCTAAATCGTACTGTCACCTAAATTGTGCTCATGGCTACGACCAACGACAGGCGTACATCTACCCCTTGCATTGATGAATATCGTTAGCCTGAATCTGACGCAGTCGAGATCAAGTGGCATAAGAAACAACAACAATCAATCAGTCGGAACTATAAAGCACGTTTAGGAAAGTATATGTTTGTTAAAGCCCTGAAGCGCATTTCATTTGGAACTTTACAAGATATTTCAAGAAAGTAAAGAGTCAACTTATTTTGTTTGATCAAGCTATCAATGCATGCTTGCTTTGCTATGCTATATAGCAGGGATGGCGAACTAGTGGCACGCGTGCCATTGATGGCACGCGACACAATATTTTTGGCATGCCAGTGATCAAAATGGTTTGCATTTTATTTCAAAATAACGAAGTTCACTCTGAAGCATTACGAACAAACGCAAGGGATCGGTCTCGGGGTGCACACTTGTTTGTTACGTCGTGGACTGCAATTGCTTATGATGTAAAGTTTGTCCACGCATAGTCAATTTTGTTGACACAACTGTACTTTAAAGTTTTTATCTGCGTTATATTTACGATTTTTAACTGTTATTTACATTCAGCAAAAGAACAAAAAGTGCAAGATAGTTAGTGTAACAAGAGAATTTCAAATTGGGTGGACCGAGAAACATGGCGTGATTAGTAAAGGCGACAAAGCGGTGTGTGTTTTATGTTCTGGAATAGTAGTATGCAAATCATCGTCTGTAAACCGGTATTTTTAATAAAAATCACAAACCCTTCTTCTAAAAAAAGTGAACCACAGCAAAAATATATAATTGCTTAGAAACCTTTTGGAAGATGATTCAAATTTAGCATGGTATTCTACAAAAAGTAACATCTTACACAATCCTCATATAAGTTATTCGTCATCCAATCTGCAGCGACAGAAGTGTTACTTTAATTTGAATTACTCGTATAACTAAAACATGTATAACTGTACGGTGCAAAAGATATTTTTTCATAGTAAATAGAGTTTGATGTTGATAGTACTTAATTTTATTATTTTTCCAAAATTATTTGATGGCACGTCTATATCTCCTCAAGAACTTCTTTAGAAAAAATGGCACGTTGATCCATTAAGGTTCGCCACCCCTTCTATATAGAATAGCATATTTTATCATGGTTCTCATTTTTAATCTGGATTGGTACATTTTTTTTAGTATGAAATGTTTTCCTCATTTTTCTTCTGCTATACCATCATTTTAAAATAAACTATGCCTTTACATGTAAAAGAAAAAAAATTGCTTATTTATGGAAAACCTTGAAATTTTAAAAACGCTACATTATGTTGTTGTTGTCGTGTCCTTCCCGCAGGGGGAAGGAATGAAAGTTGCCATTGCCTGTGAGACAGGTCGGACTTCTTAACGATAGATGGCGACACCACCTATCTCCACCTCCACAATTTTGGCATGGAACTGAATGGGAGGGAAATATTCTCCAGCCCCTGCACTCCTGGTTTCTGCTGCGACCGCCCACAAGACTTTCGGACCCACTGATTTAACGCGCACGTACTCCGTTTATACTCTGTGGTATTAAGTGGCATCGAACCCAGGCCCTCGGGTCTGTAGTCCGATGCTCTAACCACTAGGCTACCCATAGCCCCAACGCTACATTATAAGAGGTATGTGAATCATATAATACTGTAGACATTTATCAAAGTTGACAGTTTTTAATCAAGATGTGGTTTGCGTCTAGTTAAAGCTCTGATACAATTGGCGAAGGCAGCTTTTTTAGATATAAAAGAACTAGAACATATTACTATTATATATATATATATATATATTCTGGCTTAACTCTCTTACCTAGAGCACAGCGTATTTTTAGTCCTCCTCATTGTTATTTGAGTTAATCAATGTTTTCTGTCTAAAATGTGTTTTGCATTTTCTCCTATACCGTAATGCTAAATGAGGCGTTCCTTCACGTGTTAAAATGGGAATAAGGATTTGTGGACTATTTTGAAATTTTAAACACTTTAAATTATAAGCAGATCTATTTATTATGTATAATATAGTGAATTTTCACGAAAATGTAGATATTTTTTCCGTCTGAAAATGTGCCGCGCGTTTAGTTCTGGTTCTAGTACAGAGGTTCCCAACTTTTTTTTGTCTCATAGACCCCTTGCCATGTCTTACGGTTTTGTGTAGAGCCCTGCTACCTTATATATTAAATTTTTGCCAATTTATCAACTCTAATGTCTTTTTGACAGCTCGTACTACCACTGACTTTAAAATAATCAAATTTCTGTTTGTAGTGTCGCTTTGTGTTTAAAATTTAAGAAGTACATGTTAATTAAATTAAAATTTATTTAATGCATAAAACAACTTAGCAACAAACGAATGTTTTTAATTGGAGGGATGAATCTGGTGCTTTCATAACAAATTTTCAACATTTAATATCAATCCAGTCAAGTTTAAACTCAAATCTCCATTGTAACTTGTGTTCAGTTTTTTTTTTCTTTTTGTTTTTGAGATTGACAAACTCGCTGAAGCTCCTTTTCACCAGGAAAAGCAATCAAAAACTTTCTCCCGATATTCATAGTACGGGACTAATAACACATGTCTTTTTGAAGCCAAAATTGCTGACATCCATTTCTAAACTTTAAGATCTTTGTTAGGGCCTACACCGATCAGTTCCCATTGTAATATGACATTTTTTTCCAATGTGACTATATGAATTCATTACCTACTGTGGTATTAATATAGCTGTTGTATTAAATCACTTATTATTATTATTATTGAAGCTGGTTTGCATTAAATATTTTACGGGGTGTTAACGTGCTTCAAAAATTTTATCGATAATTATTCGAAACAGTGCGTACGTAATTCTAAAAGTACAACGGCTGTGAAAATCAGATTTGTCACTAGATAAACAAGATATCAATCATTGGGATGGCCAAGTAATTTTAGCGTGTTTTTCACATGTTGTATTTTACAATAGGAAAATTCGGGAAAACTATGGGAAAATTTAAATATGATTCGGCTCATCTAGGGCACAAATGCGACCCAATGCCGAAAACCCGGGGTCAATGGGTTGCTTATTGGCTGAGAATAAGGAACGACAAAATATGGAACGAAAACGAAGACGAAATTTGCGTCCGAATAGCGCTTTTGTTCCACTACGAGAAAAACGCGCTAAAAAGCACATGCTCCTTTTGTTAGTTGTGCCTTTGTATTTTTTTAATGAATTAAATTTCTCGCATATTGTGGGATAACATCAGTAATTTTTATATCTCCCATTGGTTTTAATGTTTTTCTATACCAATGGTCTTCAAACTGTGTTCCACGTAACAAGGCACCCCCAGGAGTTCCACGAGTCACAATAAAAAAAATCGATAAGAAATAAATATGTATGCGAAATGGAATCCCGTTCCTTATGAAGTTTGTATTGTTTCAAGTTTCTAAAGTTCATCCTATTCATTCAAACTGAAAAATTTATTTATACTCGTACATAATAACTTTATTTTGCAACACTCTTTTCAAACTTTTATTATAATAAAAGAATATTATAAAACGTTTTATCTTTATATATTTACTTCTTACTAGATTGTGAATATTCTATTGTATACTATTTCGAATTCCACGAGATAATTTTATACTTGTTAGTTGGCACAATGTGTTTCAAAACTAAATAGTTTTCTAATGGAAAATGTACATTTTTACATTTGTAGAAAACAGCACCTGTAATGAAAGAAAGGAAACAACATATCAACAGAGAATTGATGTTAAAATTTAAATTTAAGCAAGAACAGCTTTTAAAATTTCGGTTGCAAATTCATGCAAAATACACATGATTTCTCACACAGCAAGCTGTCAACATTTAAATTCATTCAAGTGAAATATATTTCTCAACGTACGTAGCTGCAAAAACAAAGTATAAAAACAAATTTAACTCGGAGTAATGTAATGCGATTTCCTTTAATGTCAATAAACCTAGACTTCAGCAGTTTGCGTAGAAAATCCTAGCATATGTCCTAGTTACTAAATGTAATGCATGGATAGGTGACACTTGAATCACATATTAATATTATAAATGAGTACATTATATTTGAAAAACAGATTAGAACTTTTTAATAATAAATGCAAAACTTTTTTAATTGCCTTAACATAAAGTGCCTATTACATGTTGATCTACTTTAAATATTATTTTGAGAGATACATTCTTCGCGCGAAGTGTGTATATGGAATGGGTTTCCACGAAAACACTTTTTAGTTCTTGTAGTTCCACGAAAGCACCTTCAAGTTCTAGGGGTTCTGTGAGATGAAAAACTTCGAAGACTACTGTTCTATACGTACCAAGTGAAGCTTGGCTATTGGCGCATCCCCTATTCGTAATTTCCCGTTCAATAATATATATCAACCGTTCAGAAGTAAAATGAGATGCCTCATTCATTACGGCCCATCTTTTCATAAATTTTTCCCTAGCACAGAACATCGTATTTCCTTTCATAAGAAAAAAAAAATCTATTTACGCGAAGTCGGAACATGAAGAATACCAACCCCCAGGAAAGAAAGAAAGACCCCCTCCGTGTCAAGGAAAGCCATAAACAGCTGACCCCCTAAGGCCTCTACCTGGGGTCCGCCAGCAAATCAGGTAATTCCATGCCCTAATGAATGGATAACACCGCTCGCGCGCACCTGAAGCCTCGGTCTCCAGAAAGTTGTCTCCCACCCACGGAACGACCCCGAAGACATCCCTCTCTGCCCCCCTTTTCGGAATGAAGCAAAAGGGAGACCGCCCACTCACGCCGGCGATCGTCAATGACACTTCCGAAAAAACGTGGGCGGTATTTCGGCCTTTTAAAAGCTTGCGACAGGAAATTTTGCCTGGGTAATTTTCGACTGGAGAGACTTCGAATTGATGCTGATAATTCCTACTACACAAAGGCTTGTCTGGAACAGAATATTTCGGATGGAATATAACTTGTTTCCGAGACTGTTTTCTATAAGACCATTGACCTTTGATGCGTCGGTGTTCCGACGAAATTAGGATACAAATCATTTCGGTACTTCAAAATAAGATTTCGGAATGGAAAAGAGGATGCCTTCAAATCAATAAACAAATAATATAAATTTAATAGACTTCTATTGATAATTAATTTCTAGTTTACCCGCCTCGTGAATTAACCACGACTTGATCGATCAAAAGCTAAATAAGGGGTTAGCGCTTTTAAATCAGGATGATGCAATCTTGCATCACCCACGCATGCGGACCAATCAGAAAAGCCTTTTGCAGGAAATCATATGATTTTAATAGCTTCCGGTTTTAACCATGTCTATAAATAGACAAGATCTCCGGAGCGATGAGGAGCGCTTTTGTCCTTGGTATCGCTTGTTTATTGTTCGTGTCGTAATATTGACATTTTCCTATTTATTATATATAAGAATAACAGAAAATATGTTAGTGTATTCTCGGTCTTACGAAGCAAACATCTGCTAATGCTTCCTTAAAATGTAAGAAAAAATTTACAATTTTCTGTTACTTTTTGTATTATAAAATAATTTACTTGTATTATACATTAGAACTATCGTAGAACTTATTATTAATTATTTATTTGCTTCGAAAATTACATTTATTGAGAAAAGGTAGGTTTATTCAAATTTTCTTGCACATAATATTAACTTGTAGAAGTTATCACTTTTTAATATTTCCTAGAAAATAACTATCAGTCTGTCAAAACAAAATTTCAAAACAAAAACAATTTTTAAGTCACCTTTTTTTTTAAAAAAAAATTAAATTGTGTGTGGGAAAATTTAATTTACGAATAGATAAAAATATTAAATGAAAAATTGCGAAATGGATAAAATTTATTTTTAAAATAGACCCAAGTAATCCTCTTGTTGATATATATATATTGTTTTCCGTAGGTTTTTGCTCAGTATTATTAATATAAAGGGGGAAGGTTGGCTGGCCACAAAACATGTTCAACCCAACTTTTATATAATTTTTTTTATATATAAGCTGTTCTCTAAGTCAGCAATGTTAATAATGCTGTAGCATCCATCCTTTTATGTTTTTTTATATTTAACTCTATTATTTTAATTTTTCATATTTCCTTTTAAATTCTGTTGTCTAGTTATCTTGCAATTTCAATTCTTTTCAGTTTTAATCATGTTTATTCATCTCTCTCTTGTAGAGAAATTTTGATTATGTGTGTATATATATGTATAGTAGCGCACACAAAATTCTTTTCAAGGGTGGGGGGCTATTGTCGAAAGTCCCCCAAGTCGTATCACCTCAAGACAACATAATTGATTCTTCTGATTTTGTTAACAAAAAACAGTAAAAATAAATTATTGAATTAATAATTAGCATTAATGAAAAAAATTTATTGTTAATTACAAGTACTTAATTACATTTTACGTTATATATATATCTATAGGATTATCATCAATCGAAAAAAGCTCAAGGGCTTTGGGGGTGTCCGGACCCCTAGGACACCCATCCCCTTGTGTGCACCACTGTATATATATATAATTTGTTGTTGGCAGAAAATTTTCTTGTTTTAAAGTATTTGATATAAAATTATTTAGCGTTGTTTTCATGGTTAAATTGATTCAATCAAAAGAGATCTCAACGTTAAGCATGAATATATACTTTGACATTTTATTCAAATTGGATGAATTTCTATTTACTAGATACATTTAGAATAAAATTTTTACGTAAGAGAAAAAAATGGGATACAATGTTTTATTGGGTGGGTTACAATGCTTCTTATATATTTATTTCAATCCAACTTTAAAGAGTGTAAGAACCGACGAGAAACAGAAAAATTATATCCAAAATAAATAGGATCAGTAAAAATGTATTATACTAACAATATAAGTATGTTGTGGGTTTTTTATCCACCGGAATATGTTTAATATCAGTTACTTTTATAATATTCAACACACCAATGTAACTTTTGTTATTTATTTTGACTTACACCCCAAATGCAAAACAGCCATTTCTGCGTTTACTATTTATTAACCAACTCAAATCGTATAGAAATACCGCAGTGGTGACCAGTATATATAGTTACAAATCTTTTTCACCCTTGAATAATCGGAGAAAACCTTGCTGACAGACGTTAAGTGGAGTGTATTAACTCTTATCTAGCAGTGTAACACTGCGGGGACCTTTAGAAACGTTTTGACGAGGTAACAATACAAACATACATCGGGGTAAGTTTCAAGTCCAATAGGATAAGGGACAACAAAAGGTTTCTGAATCTTTCTTATAGTATATTGACCCTTGTTGCCGGAGTCGAAGGATTGGTTGACCACTACTTAATGGTGGGTCATTGTACAAAGTTCTATTGTAGAAAATAAGTACCATTACAGTTCACAAGCGGCATGAGCCCACCAAAGTCGATGTAAACTATTATTTTCCCTTTTTCCCCAGCTATCGTTCTGCTCTAATTTAGCTGTAAGCCAGGACCACCGACAATGCCAGGATTACCGAAGCCTGCCATAACTTACCTGGAGGGGGCTACCTATGCAGTAGCCCCCGCAGTCAAGAGGAAGACCCTATTACTCAAAGAGGGTTAGTGAGGGGTCTGATTTCAGATAAGGCTTCAGTATGCAAAAAAGAGGGACAATATTTAGGATTTTGCCCTCCGGTTTGTGAATAGCTCAGCTTTTTGTGTAATAAATTGTGTAATAGCATATTCGGCATTCTGTCCCTTTGTAAATTAATTGTTTGTACTTTTGCCTATTAAAAGTATTTTACTTGCAAGTGGAGCAATTCAGTATATCTTGACTTTTAACGAGTGTTTTTGATTTCTGGTGACCTGTAGCCACCCCTTACACTAATACCTTCCGGCTGGATGTGTAGGCGGACTTAAATGATCAAAAGACATAATTCCAATTCAAACTGATTTATTGATGCTTATCAGTAAATAAATTTAGACTCAACACAATTCTAGTTAAGATAAATAAGCGAGAGGGGAGTAATGAAGTGGGGAATCAATACTAGTGGAAAATACAGAATTTTTTCAATTGAATCTAGGAAAGCTTAAATGCGCACAATTACAACTACACCACACGATAATAATCAGATTTTCTTAATCAAAGTCACTGACCTTATATTTTACTGCGGCGGTTCCTTCGTGACGACTTCAGGCCCTTTATATGGCTGGAAGAATTGGCGAAGACTCCACGTTCCATAATAATGAATTTCACTGTTTTAAATCCGCTTCTCTTCGCGTACATCAACAGATATCAGGCTCGCTTCACTTGTCAACAGCTATGTGTCGACTTCTCGATCTTTAATTCACTTGACTTCTCCCTTCCTCTTACTTAGCTCCTTCAACTCGCGAAAACCGAATTTATATAATATTTCTTTACATAAATCACGCCTGGATCTCGGTGAAGATTGGTTGAAATAAATAAATTGTTTTAAGGAAAAAAGAAGTTAGTGAAAGACCGTATAGATCCGTCACAGATTACTTAAGTTTATCTGACATCTAAAAGATAATTAAAAAAATCAATCTGTTCTAATCTAAAAGATTCCATGGTTTTTTTTAAAGGTATATGTGTATTCTGAAAATTTTTAATGCGACTTATTTATTCTTCTTCTAAGGAAAGAGTTTAAAATCTTTTATTCTGAACTTTCAACGTATAATCATTTAGTGAATCCTATACGGGTCAGTAAACTGAGGCTTGCGAGCTGAATTTGGATCTTTTTTTGGCTTAGAGTTTTGGATAGATGGGGTTTCAACTATTCAGACTTTTGCTTCTTTTAATTGTTAAAAAAAAATTGTCAACTAAAAATTGCTTCTTTTTTCCTTTACAAAATGTATTCAAAAATTCTACTGTAGAATCCGGTGTATAAGGAGCACTGCCGTATATCGCGCATCCGTCCCCCTTTTTTTACGAAGAAACCTGAAATGTACGCGTATGCAATGCTCTTTTTTTGAAGACATTTATTCGAGATATTGTTATAGGCTTTAGAAAAAATAGTATAATTCTAGAACTACAACCCTTTAAGTTCATAAGGAATGAAGTTTCTTTTAAATAAACAGTATTTTGATCTATGTAGAAGTCTAATTATTTTTTCTATGGTCATTTTTTTTAATTTTCAAAGGTCTCATTTTTATACCCGGCGTATAACGCTCACCCGTTCATTTCGCTTTTATTTCTTATGTTAAAAGGGCGCGTTATACGCCGGATTTTAGGGTGCCTGTATTTGCTTGTACATTTAAAAAAATTACCTGGTTTTAAAACAGTTACTTTTATATTGAGTCGCATTCCTTTGACAACATTAATTGAGGATAAGAAAATACATCAGAATTATTTTTTTCTAAATCAGGAAAAGTTAAATTTATCGGTAAGAATGCCACCAATGGAGACACTCTTCAAACTGATTTTCGATAACGGTTATTTATTTGCATACTTTCGGGAGTACTTACGTAAATGCCCTTAAATCCATTCCACATTTGACATTTCTAACGGTTAATAAAAAAATAATTTAATTGATTTATATATACAAAAACAAACAATATAAATTCTAATTGTTTGTGTTAAAATGAAATTCCAAAGTAAAGTACGAAACGTATGGATACGGACATTCTTTCGGGAAGCTTGAAAGTTTTTATTCTCAACATCATGATGCTTTGAAAATGGCTTGTCTTGCAATGAGGTACAGAAATAAAAATCTTCGATAGTTCTTAGCTTTTGAAGGAAGGGAAAATGTGTAAAACGTTTTTTTTTAAAATTTTTTTTTATAAAATATGAAACATATTAATGTGAGCAAGGTAGTTTTAATTGCGATCGTAACCACCTCACCTTCCTCCTAAGCGCGCGTATGCATACACTATATGGGCCTTTGATAGGTATCAAAGACCCCATATACCATAATTATTATGCTTTAGTTACTATTTAGCTCTTCAATGTCGAAAGTTATATAGATAAATCATTAACACTTGTTCTAGAGTTTCAAATATGTTTATTAGTTAGTAGACCTCATAATTTCAGTAATGCATACATTTTTTTTAGGGGGGGGGGATTTTTCTGCTTATCAATGTTTAATTTATTTATCATGGAAGTTTAGAATTTTCTATATTATTTATTTTATTAAATATATCAATAAAAATTTTGTATTTATAGAAAAAAAATTAAAATGTGGAAATTTTATTGAGGCTAACTGTTGAATAAAAAATATATATTTGCGTAATTAAAAAATATATTTTTTATGTAGTTAATGAATGTTGTTAAACACTCAATACAATCTGATGATGCGAAATTTTAATTGAAATAGAATTAATTACGCAAGGCTTTTTTAGATGTTTAAAATGGAATAGTAGTATTATAATTTTTTCCCACAATAAAGTAAGAACTATAAATACTTTAATTGATTACTTTTTAACAAATAACTTTTCTTCAAAGCATCTCTGTTGACTATTGGAGGACTTTCGGGGGGGGGGGATCTACGTAAGAACTTGTTATTTTTTTTTGTTGTAGAAATGGAATACCAGCTCATTGAGTGGTCAGAATAGCCTAGTGGTCATGGTCACGGATTCATGACTGGCCTGTCATGAGTTCACTAATGCATCTAAAGACCCGCCGTGTAGAGGGGATGATTCTTTTGATATTTATCAAGGTCCATAGTCCTTCCGTTGGCCCTTTGTGGTAGTTGAAAAAGGGGCTCGTTACTTGAACCGTAGTTAAAAATTACGAGGTCCGCCACCGATAGCCTTCGTTTTGCTTTATATTGCGATGTTGACAGTAGCGTAACAGAAAACATCTGGGCCCCCTGAAAAGTCAAGTTTTGGCTCCCCAAGTTGGATTTTACAAAGGGTAGGTGCTTGATGGCAGCCAGGCATTGGGTTCACTAAAACCGTCCCCCCCCCCACGATGCGGGGTTAGCGGGGGTGTACGTTAAGCCACTAGGTGTTAAAAACACTCATTGACTACCTCGTTTGCCCATACTAGCTGCAACTGTCCATGATTTTTCACTTCAGCCTAACAGAATTTCAACAAAATCATGAAAATATTTGAACCAATGAATTAATTTATTGGAAAAAAGACATAAAAATTAGCTGTTTTTAAGTATTTCGTAAAAAGTTATTAAAGAATACTTAAAACAAAAACTACAAGTGTTTTAGTAAGAGCAGATACCATTACTTTAAGCAAGATGTCATACTTAAAAACGCGTTTGACTCGAAATGTGTTTTTTTTAAAGGCTCAAACGGGGCCAGCGATGGCTCAAAAAGTTTTGAAAATAATGAACTGAAATTTTTTTGTATGCTCTGTGTAATAGAAGTGTTTTAACCTTAGATTTATTAATCATCATTTTAATACAAAATTTACAGTTCCTCATGTGAATATAATCACTGTTTTTTAAAGCCATTTCTTATAACAACTAAGATAAAGGACTCTAGTTTTTGTAAAGCTTAAAATATCTCTGATCCTACATGTCACTTCAAATATGAATAACATAGCAACACATCAGAATTAAAAATTTGTTCATAAACTTTTGGTACAGAATGGGCCACGTTTATGTTATTTTTTGTCAATTTTTACCCATTTTAGTAGTATTTCTCTTTTCCTTCTTAATTTTAGTATATATTTTTAAAAATGTATTAAACAAATCTATAAATAACAACAAAAAAAATCTCCACATCTCAATTTTTAAAAAAAAAATCTCCACACCTCAATTTTTTTAAAAAAAAAAGTTGTCGCAACCAGTCGGATACCTTAAGACACATCGTTATGAAACCAAATATTTTCTCAAGATGTGCAAAAAAATTTTTGGCAGATCTGGGAGAACTAGATTTGTTATCGCGAATCTATGTACTACAGTAAAATAAATGTACATGTGCTTATTGCTACAGTCGAGCTCTTGCAGTAACATTTCCCTGAGGGTGTTTGTATTAATTCTTAAAAAAATGCTTCATCAATGTAAACATCAATGCTAATTAATGCATGGCATTTAGCACATCTGTCAATACGTGAAAAGAGCAGAACTTCCATCTGTCAATTCCTGAATAAGATAGAGAACGAGAAACTGACGTGTTCATTCCGTCTTCTGAAAGGAACGTGATGACACGGGGTTCGATCTCCGCACTAGATAAAAGTTGGAAATTTATGTCAAGGTGACAAGGGTGAGGACAGCAGCTTCCTTTCCAGAAGTCGCGGAGGGGGCTGGGCCGCGAGTCGTAATGAGGGGAATGCGAAGGAGATGCCATCTATATGGATGATACTAATGCTTATTTTCATTGTCAAAGGTCGAGGAACGACTGTTGGAGTTATTCATTTCGATAAAATCGTTCCCGTGACGTGTGGGTATTTTTTCTCCTTTTTAAAGGCTGTCACATTGAGAATTTCGATTCCCTCCCTCCCAGTCTTGGTTTCGATGCTGATGTAGGACATTTTTATTTGTTACTTATTTGTTTTATGTTTTATTTGTTAGCGAATGGACACGAATGAGTTGAGAAAAATTCTTTGCATTCTTTCACCAAATAACTCATTATATATATATATATATATATATATATATATATATATATATATATAATAATCCCAGTAATATAATCATTTAAAATAACTTTTAATTATCTGGTCCATCCCTTCAGGACCCACATTTTAATAATAAATTAGCCAGCCGCCTAACGAGAAGAATATTTTAAACTACATCTAGCTTCCCACTCAGATCATGTGATTTGAGCCGCCTATAAATACCGAGATTCCTGGAGACCGACCCTCTTTCGCTTCTGTATTTGTCCGTGTCCAACATGTAGCAGGCTGCAGCTTGGTTTGTGTGTGTGTATTGTGCCGTCCTTGTCATTATTTATATATTCAAGATGTATAATAAACAGTTTTAATTAATCACAGGACTGCCTCATCAATTTCATATAAAGAAATACATTTCAACGGCCACCGTCTATTTCATATCTATATATATAAAGGAAAAAATCGACTCACTCACAGACTGACTAATCACGATATCTCCGGAACTATTGATTTTACAGATTTGAAATTTGGTAGACATGTTACTTTCATGGAGTAAAGATCAGCTAAGAACGGATTTTGCGAAATTCGAATCGCAAGGGGCGTTACGGGGGTTAAGTGGCGTTATAAATAATTGTTTCCATTTTTAAACTACTCGACGTACAATCTTGAAATTGGGTATAAGCACATTCCCTTCATAGAGTAGAGATACCCTACAAAATGAGTTCGGTGAAAATTGACCCCCAAGTGGCGTTGCGGGGGCGTTATAGATAATTATTTCCATTTTTAAACTATTATAAGCACAGTCTTTAAATTTGATAAATAGATTCCTTTCACAGAGAAGAGATCAGTTACAAGATGGGTTTTTTGAAAATAGCCCCCCCCCAAATGGTGTTGAGAGGGATTAAGGGGCGTAATAGATAAGATGCAGTTCAATCAGAAGATCGAGTGAGTGAGTGAGCTACATATACACGAAGGCTTTTGGCAACGGACCTCGTAATTTAGAACCATGCTCAGGTGTCGAGGTTGACACCTGAGCTGGCATCCCCTCTCCTAACTACCACACCAACGGGAGGACGTTTGAGCTCTCGAAAGATGTAACTTGCATCGCGCAACTACACGGCGGGTCTTTAGTGGTACTGGGATCGAACTCATGACACGCCAGCCATGATCCGATGCCTAGACCACTTGGCAACCCCGGCCACGAGTTATTTGGTGGATGAATGCAAGGAATTTTCCTCAACTCCTTCGTGTCCATCTCGAGATTGGCTGGTGTCTTCCGCCTTTTGTTCATTCCCAGAAGGGAAATATTTTCGCGTTAAGAGAAAAAAAATACATAAAAGTACATAATAGTTCATCAGGACCGTTGTATTATTTCGTGTTAACCGATATATTTCAAACGTTTTTGGTTTAAACGTAGTTTACTATATTTCGTGGGATTTTAGGGGTGTTAATTTTGTCTCGAGGTGAAAATATAAGCAATTTTCAAACAAGTATACTTCTTTTAAATTAAATAATTCGAATCTCTTACACGTTACTAACAAAGGGTTAAGGTTTCAAAAAAGCACAAACTGTTTGAAATATATTAATAATTTTAAAAGTTATAAGCATATGCAAATAAGAAATAATTTTGTAATAAATATTAAGTAATTTTTGCGTTGCGCACGCTCTTTTCTAAAATAGTAGCCTTTGACGCATAAAGCTTTATAGAATTATAAAATGTACGCGTATCAGCTCTTTAAACCCTAGTAAATTAAGAATAATATATCTTTTGTATTTCAAAATATTTGAAAAATATCAATTTTTTAAAAAAATATTAAAAATATAATTTTTTTTATATTTTTTAAAAAAATATATAGTTTATTATTCTATTTATTTAAAATTACTACGGTGTAATAAGGATACATTTAACTTTATATTTCAACTTATTGCTAGTAAATAAAGCTACTACTTTTGAAAATAGCATGCGCAACGTAAATCTTAATTAATATTTCTTATTTTCATATGCTTATAATTTTTTAAATTATGATTATATTTTAAGCATTTTACACTTTTCGGAAGCCCCATTCCTTTATAAATAATGTGTAAAACATTCGAATTATTTAATTTTAAATTCTCAAAGAGTTACATGTATTTGAATAATGTTTATATTTTCAGCCCTCTAGAAAAAGAGTTAACCCCTGATACCCCATTATATTAAAAATATGTAAATAATGAATTTGAGAAAGATATATGTATATATATATATAATGTAATTCCCACTAATAATCTCTCTCTTTTTCTCTTTCAGGTAGCAGGGAGACTGCTTTCATTTACGCCATCACGAGCGCGGGTGCGACGCACGCCGTGACGCAGGCTTGCAGCGCGGGCAACCTGACGGACTGCTCGTGCGACGCGTCGCGACAAGGGCAGAGCACGGCAGAAGGCTGGAAGTGGGGAGGGTGTTCGGACAATGTGCGCTACGGCATGATGTTCGCCAGGCAGTTCGTGGACGCACCCGAGAGGGCTGACCGCAAGAGGAGCCTCAGGACTCTCATGAACCTGCACAATAACAACGTGGGGAGACTGGTAAGTCCTTGCTTCTTAATCAACATCTATGCCTCAAGTGTCAAGCAGAGAATTTGTGATTCATCTGGAATTAAAATACATTGCCGCTAAAACAAGTTTCTCAAGGATTCATAAAACTTCACTTTTGTTATAAAAATATCATCTATCAATTTTTTTGTGTGTGACATTACAAACCGTAATGAATTCTGGGATGTTTTAAAAGGTATTTTTAGATGAATTTTTAGATCTCAACATTAATAAAAGTAGTAGTGAAATTCGGTAAAAATAAAAACTCGCATGACCACCTCATTGTTGGTTGAGATGAAAATTACCCTCATTACAGAAGAACGTCGTTTATCCAAACGTTTATTATCCGGAGCGTCAAATATCCGAACCAAAGTCCGGATACGTTTTCGAACAGTGCAATGCTCAAGAGTTAAAAGTGACGGGAAAACCCAAGGTGAGGGATATTTGGGGGATTTCAGATGTGTGTGATTTGGTAAACATCTGCGCGGAATATTAGGTCAGTTTGTTTCCAAGTGAGGGGGTGTATACGTGGTCTTTTGTTGAGTTGTGAAATGCTATGGCTTCAAATTCAAAACGGAAGCGCAAAGTCTGGAACATAGAGACAAAACTTGAAATATTGAACCGCCTTGCGAAGGGAGATCGTGGAGCGTCTCTAGCACAGTTTTATAATGTTGGAAAGTCAACAATTTCTGACATAAAAAAAAAGCCGAGAAACCATTTTAAACCGTTTTCTGCGTTAGAGACAGCTATGGAGTGGTACGAACAACAATCAAAGTGCTGTCCTACTTATCTGCTGCTGCTGAAGAGAATCAGAGCCCTTGCAGGGAAAATACGAAGGTGTACAATGGTATAGCGAAAACTAAGCGATTATTTTCCACAATCAATGTAAAATTTCAACATTTTGCCCCTCTTTTGCTTTTTCTTCAAGCACGTCTCCCGCATGGGATGATTTTTAATTTTTGTATTGTATCCAGTATCATGTACTGCATGGATCGCATTCTGTTTTCGGTTATCCGAACAATCGCGTATCCGAACGGTGTCCGGTCCCAAATGATTCGGATAAACGACGTTCTACTGTAGTTTAATTCCCGGGGGGTTGAGAATCCGGACGGAGTAGGCATTGAATTAACCTTGAAATGAGAACAATCAAAAAGTATGAACTATTTACTTACTCGAATTTAAGCCTTACCCCGAATTCTCATAATGTTTTTGTGAAAAAGTATTTTGTCATCGTGATTCTAAACCGCACCCCCAATTCCCTATACATTTTAGAGAAAAAGTAAGAAATTGTGTGTAAAATGTTCATCGGTCCAATACTTAGGAAATTTAAAAGAAAATTTTATAAAAAATTTTAAGAAAATAATCATTTTTTTTTACCAGTATTTAGAAACTTTCAAATACATACATGAACCTATAATTACTCTAACCGTTATTATCATATTTCGAAAAGGATTCGCCACTTCCATTGCCATTTTCCTCCTTGTGTCATATTCCGTGTGATGTAATGCATTTTTTATGCAACGTTTTGGAAGAATGTATTATAGAAGAAGTAAAATAATAATTAAAGACAACATAATTTTTGCTTATAAATGTTCTATAATTTTGCTTTCGCCATCGACCTATATTTGTTCATCCGTGTCAAATATTCTGCGGCTGTTGCTTTGTTTCCGTGTTTTCCTGCATATAAAATTGCTTAGTGAACTCGTTCTGATGCTATTACCGATATCTTCGATGTTTATTGATTAAAAGAAAACGTACACAAAAACGTCTTCTAAATACGAGCAGCCAACGATGTTTAGGATGGACTGAATACTGGAGATGAACTGCGGATGGTATAAGTCAATGATGCAAGTGGCCAGAATGAAGGGGGTATCATTTTTCCTTTTGGAAGGGATGGGAATTCAATTTCCCTCATCCAACAAATGTTTTGCCTTCGATTCTTAGCCGCACCAGATTTTCAGTAGCAATAACACTCGAAAAAATAGTGCGGCTTAGATTCGAGTAAATAGGCTACATTAAGTTAAGCACTATATATGCAGACATGGAAAGTTAAAAGGTAAGAATTCATTGGTACTTATCTGAATAAGAGGCTATTTGACGAAGTGAAAATCCTCCATAATTTTGTGTCGTAAAGTGGCGATTTTAAATATGGTACTGGCATGTATTAGTGTGGCAATATCGTCCCACGAACTACTCTTCTCCTATAATCATCTGTATTATATGATCTATTTCACTGACGATTTATATGCTATTCGTTAATGATATTCACTTGTTTGAAAGCGTTTTTAACACCCTTTTATAAGCTTCACCTGTATGTAACGGAATCCTTAAACTCGATTTTTACCCACTTTAAAAGGTCAGATTAATTCGAAATTTAGCACACTTGTCAAGGACCGATGACAATATAATAGTTTAATAATTTTTTTCTATTGTCCTGATCAGAATCATCCGGATTAACGATTTCCCACTTCCAGATTTGGCGACTCATTCCAGATACCAGTTTCCAAATTTGGTGATTTATTCTAAATCCCAGTTTCCAGACATGGAGACTAAAAGATTAAGTTACAACCCAAAAGCGAGAACACGCTCGTGGTTAATACAAATAGTGATCTTTTTAGTTAAAGATATCATTCACTTTACACCTTCTTCCACATTCAATTTTTCAAACTTAGCTCTTCCAGATTTCCTTCAGTTTGTTGATCCTACATTTTGCAAAAACCTCCGCAACCTCCATTTTTCTCCGTAATCCTGTGTCGTAAAGGGGCTACTTTATGTATGGTACTGGCATGTATTAATGTAGGACAGTATCGCTTACGTTAACACATCTACTCTTTTTTTATCTTTTTTTTATATATAAAGGAGAAAAGCGACTCACTCGCTCATCACATCTCAAGAACTACTAAACCTACCGACTTTAAATTTAATAGGCATGCTTCCTTTCATGGAGTAGAGATCCGCTTTAAAATAGTTTTTGCGAAAATCGCCCCCCTAAGGAGTGTTATAGTGGATTAAGGGGCGTTAAAAATAAATATTCTCGTTTTTGAGCTATTAGACATATAGATTTGAAATTTGATTGGCCTATTTCTTTCATGGAGTAGAGATCCGCTAAGAAAGGGATTTGCGAAAATCGACATCCAAAGGAGTTGACGATTGGGATCGACACCCAAGGAGACAGCAATGGCGTTTTATATGCATAAAAAAATTCTCTTCTATATGAATAATTAAATCCCTATAAACTTTAAATTTAGAAAACATATAATTTTTGCTGAGCAAAGATCAGATAAGAGGGTTTTCAAAAGTCGGCCCACTTGGGTGTTACGGGTTTTTTTTTTATTATCTGTAACATGAGTTACAAATAAAAAATGATTTTAAAAAATCTTTTTTAATTATTATACCTACAGATTTCAAATTTGACAAATAAGATTTTTTTTGCTGAGCAAATATATGTTAAAAAAGCCCCACCCCCATTTTTTTGTTTATTTTTCAATTCACTAACATTTAACACATAATTTTTTTTCTTCTTCAGTCCTATTGTTCTATTTTTCAATTCACCCGTGCGAAGAAGGGGTATATCACACAAATAGTTATATTATCTATTTCACTGACTATTTATATACTATTCGGTGGTGACATTTAAAGGCGTTGTTCGAGCTCAAAGTGCCGGTCTGACCGAGCAGACATTCTTGCAAAACATTATTTTAATCCAAAAAATATACTCGAGTCGATCTTTTATAAGTTGATATCAGGCCGATCTCTCGTAGGTTTCAAAAATGTTTATAACAGTGTGCTGTGGAGGCGCTACCCATCAAGTGAGATAAATCAAAATTTGCTAAAACAAGGTTTCTTTTGATTTTAGGTAGGGGGCCGTTTTGTCATTGTTTTCTTACTATATAATCTTTAAATTGTAGTTTATTTTAATACCACAAAAATCTGCTAATTAAAATAATGCTGTCCTTTGAGGACCATAAAAATATTAGTGAAAGATACAGATCTAAATATTTAATGAACCTGCCTCTTTTCTTCGTAAACCATTTCTTATCAGCACTTTTGACATGGATCGTATCAACTACTAAAAAGTAATTGGCCGAATTTGCACAAAATAAATCAACTTGTCCATTAAAATAACTTACCGGCCAGATTGATCTTATTTTTTAATTTGTATGAACAAAAATCTGGCTTTATTTTTGAAACTTATACCGGATCCCGTGCTGTTGCAATAAAAATTCATGTCTTTGTTTTAAGGTATCCGACTACCCTAAAATTGTGAATTTTACCGAAAATTCACAAATATTTTTTTATGATTTTATTTTATAGACCATCTTATTAGCTTTTTAAAAGTACCCAGTTTATTATTTTCCGTTCACTAGAACAAAAACTACAAGCGTTTTAATAAAAGCAGATGCCGTTACTTTAAACAAGATGTCATACTTTAAAACGCGTTTTACTCGAAATCTGTGTGTTTTTTTTTAAATGCTCAAAAGGGGCCAGAAGATTGCTCAAAAAGGTTTGAAAACAATTGACTGAAATATTTTTTGTATGATCTGTATAATAATAGAAGTGTTTTAACTTTCAGATTTATACCAATCCTTGTTTTATAACAAAATTTACGATCCGTTATATTAATGTAATCACTGTTTTTTTTAAGCAATTTCATATAATAACAAAGATAAAATGCTCTAGTTTTTGTAAAAATTAAAATATCTCTTATCCTGAAGGGCATTTAAAAAATGAATAACGTAACACATCAGAAAAGAAAAATTTGAAAATTTGTTTATAAAATTTTGGTTCAAATTGGGCCCCGTTTATGTAATTTTTTGTAAATTTTTAGCCACTTTTTCCCATTCTAATAATAATTTCAGGATATTTTTCATAAAATGTACTAAACAAATCTAAAAGCAACATCAACGAAAAGTCCCCATACCTCCATTTAAAAAAAAAGTTGTCGTTATTAGTCGGATACCTTAATTCGATGTTTTTTGCTTACATTAATGTTTCTGTAGGGTTTTTAATTTATAGCTCACAGGGAAAAATCACACTGGGAAAATGTAAAATGGGAAATCTGCACAAAAAGAATTAACTGAATAGCACATTTAAGCCTGGAGAGATTAATAGCAGGCACTCCTTTTAATGAGGAATCGACCCTTATTAATTGATGAGTAATAGTTCATGTACGTGACCTCATTGGATGAAAGAGGATTGTCTTTTTTAAAATTCATAGTATTCATGGCACGGCAGCGCGAAATTAGTTCCAACAACATTTTAGCCTCCAGGATAATTTCTGACAATATTCCCCCAGTCTCTTAAAGACCGTCGATTGTTTTGACAAGTCTGTGTTACTAAATGATAAACACTGTAGCTCCCAGGTATCGACTTGGAGGGTCAAGTGACGAGCAGCTATGTGACCATTAGGTCAAGTTTAGGACAAACAATCGTATAATGAGTAGGTCACTTGAGTATTAGTGAGAGACCTGATATCAAACAATTTAGAACGATCATCTGTTTTGAAAATTACATATGGGTCAAGCGAATGAACATTCTCTTTCGATCTTGTTACGGTTGCTGGTGACTGCTTGTGATTTCGCATAAACAGATTCGAAACGTGTAAGCTTACATTCAATAACAAAAATAGGCTCGAAACATATTTCGAAACAGAGGTTAATAAATTATGAGATAGGATGGTAAATTATGTATAATCTTGAATTTTTCGATTCTTTTCTCTTGAAAGCTAATGCTATGTTACCAAATAGCTCAAAAGTATTAATGTTATTGTAAGATTAGAACAATCAATCAATAGCTAACAGAGTGGTCCTATCGTACTTTTTTAATATATCTATCATACCACACATAAATGTTTTCCAATGTTGTGCAACCCATTCAATGATAAATTTATTGAACTTCATTTTCATCTGATGTCGAACTTATTAAACATAACTGTATATTAATATCATTTCATGGAACAAAACCATTCTGACAGATTTTATTATTAACCAGTTAATGTATCCGACTACTTGCGACAACTTCTTCTTAAAAAAAAATGGAAATTTTTGTTGTTTTTTAGATTTGTTTAGTACACATTTTAAGAAAAATATGCTAAAATTAAGAATAGAGAAAGAAATTATTATTTCTTAAATTTGAAAAAATGGGTAAAAATAACATAAACGCGGCCCATTTTGTACCAAAAGTTTACGAACAGATTTTCAAATTTTCAATTCTGATGTGTTGCTATGTTATTCATTTTTGAAATGACCATCAGGATAAGAGATATTTTCATTCTTACAAAAACTAGAGCACTTTATCTTAGTTATTATATGAAATTACTTAAAGAAACAGTAACTATACTCGCATAAGGGACTGTAAGATAATTTAATTATTCTGTAAAACTACAAAAATAACTTTTTAGTTCACAAGTTTTTTTTCCTACTTAATTTAAGTAATACATAATTTTTGAGAACTCATAATGCATACTTATGTTTAGGTACCATTTTTTAAAAAAGTATCTTTTTTTATGCAAAACATTTTTTACACATATATAAAACAGTACACAAAAGATAGTGAACCTATTTTTTTGTGAAAATTTAGTATAGTTTCTTTAAAAAAATTATGAAACTTTGAAATTTGGAAAATTTTCATTTTCTTGCTTTTTTTATGCATAAAACCCTTTTTAAAAATTTAGGCACTATTTTAATAGAAAAAAAATTAGGTTCACTATATGCATAGGCATCTTGTATAGAAGTACAAAAAATTTGAAATCTTATAGTGCAATAGTTTTTTTTTAAAAATGCACCTAAATGCAAGAAAACGTGCTTTTGAGAAAAAGTGAAAAAACAAATGGTCAAAAGGGCATGGTCATTTGTTTACATTTTTAATTTTCATATTTTAGGGCTATTTTATCAACAAACATATAAGTATTATACATTTTTAGGTTCAGAAAAATATGCACTATTTTTTAGAACTAAAATTGAAAAATCGATTTTTTGAAAGTATATGATGTCCTGGTAGTCTTAAAGTAATGGCATCTGCTTTTACTAAAACATTCGTAGTTTTTGTTCTAGAGAACGGAAAATAACAAACTTGGTATTTTTATAAAGCTAATGAAATGGCCTATATAATAAAATCACAAAAGAAATTTGAAAATTTTTGGCGAAACTCACATTTTTAGGGTAGTCGAATACCTTAACTGTGGCTTCCACGTTTGAAAGTGCGCAACTATATGTGTCATGAAAACAGAGAGATGAGTAGGATCGTCAATCTCAGAGTACGTGTCGCTGTTAAAATATGGGATAAAAAATATGGGTTTTTACTTTATAAAAATTGCTAATTTTATTACTTATACTTATTGTATGGGGCTATTAAGTAATTTAGCTTTATCGTGGGTTCATGAAACCGAACCGTACTTTCGACCTAAGCTTTTATGGATATCTATAAATTTTAGCTACCGTCAAAATTCCCGAACTGGGAGACCTAAACATACATTAATTTTCTTCCTTCTTTACTGACAAAATATTTTCTACATGTCTTGACACTATGGAAGCTCTGGAGTAAGCGCTGTCTGGATTGATCCGAGTCCGCTTAGAAGAAAGCATCCTTGTCTTCCCACTCCCAATAAAATAACTGTTTTTAGGCAGTACAGCATTGGGACCATTACTCTAATGCGGAGGGTGGTGGTCAACCCGTTGACCGCGTGCCCCAATATGGCACGGTGGAGTTGTAACAGTGGCACGCGAAAAGACTTACTTAAAAATTTTAAAAAGATATACATAATTACTAATAACCATTTTTATACAATTTTATTGAAATGGGGTTGTCTTAGACAAAAAATCTCAAAATTTGGATCCAAATATGTTTGTGAATAAATATTCCCTGTCACACATGAACACAATAAAATAAATATCACTCAAAACCAGTTGATATGCACGTATAAGAACTTGTTAGCATCTGCAAGAGTTAATCCTAATATAACTTGGTAGAAAAGGTTGGAAAAAATTCAAAAGCCACATTAAGTAAGAGCATTGAATACTTATTTTGCATTAATGAATCAAGCTCTACTTGTTTTTATTTCATACCTTTTAAACCAAACTAACTGATTGAATTTGTAAAAAAATTATTAACAATAAAACGTCTTTTCGACTACATAGACTTACATTATAGCCATTTGCGTAAAAATCCCATAATAAGCCTATTTCGGTTTTTCATATTTGTTGGCTTGAAAAGTTGGAAGTGACACACAGTTATTTTTTATCAAATAGTGGCACTCTTCCCATAAAGGTTGACAACCCCTGATATAATATCAGCACAGGGTTGTAACATCAAATAAATGGCTTTTACATCATTCGACAGCTATCAATGGGTCTAGTGCCTGATCGGCGTCACGCATTTGTCCCATGATTGACCATTCCTGAAGGAACCCTATTATAAATCAAATTGCCGGCATTTTATAAAAACATCGCAGCACAAAAATAAATTCGTTGTGCGAACTTACTCGCTGTTTCGGCCGGTGCATACGGAGACGCATGAGATCATCTTAAATGTTTTATATTTCTTATTTATTTAATTTATTTCTCCCTAGCCCCAAAATATTCTAAACATCTTGAAATTTAAGCATATGTTTTGTTTTTCTCAAAAATTAAAATTTAAGTAGCCAATGGTTCCTACTTTTCACGCATGACGAGTATACTCGTCATAACGCAAAATCCTGCAACTTCTCCTGGACGAGTATACTCGTCATGACACAGAATCCTGCATCTTCTCCAGGACGAGTATACTCGTCATGACAAAAATCCTGCAACTTCCTCATGATGAGTAGACTCGTCAGTCACAGTTAACTGGTTAGGTAAAGATCAGCATTTTGGAAATCTTAGTTTTGGTGTAAAATCTTATTATATAATATACTTGCCGTTTATGGGTAATGGGACGAATTTATTTTTACAATATATGAACATTGTTATTAAAAGTTTTTATTTAACTTGTGCAATGTATGTATGTACGTAATTTATTCGGGTGGAAACTTGCAACTCAATTTTGAAGCTGATATCTTCAACCGATTGAGCTGAAATTTTGTGTACACGTTTAGTTTGGATGACAATGCATGTTTCGACCATTTATATTCGGATATTGCAATTAGTTAAAAAATATCAATTAAAAACCTTAAAATGCATAATTGTTTTACATCTGTGGGCTGTTTATTCCGCTGTACTCGGTGACACAAAATAAGGGGATTTTTTTGGAGATTTGACGTTTTTAAAACAGCGATCTAATTTTCTTATACGGCAAAAAAAATTGCAGAATCGAAAAGATCATTTATTTCGCCACGATATGGTATACTTTTTCTTACAAAATAATAATAATTGTATTTGTTACGATTTTCTTAAAAAATGAGTCAAAATCGATGCGTTTTTATAAAAATGATATCTAAATCGTTGCGCATGAATTTTTTTCGTTTAAATGAATCGGCATTCCGTACTAAACCACCTCATGCTTTGCTCTTTAAAAATCCTGGATATGCATATATTTGCATTAATCCTGGATATGCATTATATATCCCGGATATGCATATATTTGCATAACCAGGATATGGATATGCAAATATCCAGATCCTGGACATAGTGACTCACCCCTAGACAACAAAAGAAAAGCGACTTGTATAAATAAAATACACCCCTACATATATTTTATATAGATCGTTATATTATATATATATAATGTAACTGCCACTTACGTCATTACTTGGGGTAGGCCAAAAGTAATTAACAGAATCTCGGGGTAAATTATTATATTTAATGACATAAAATAACACAGTTACAAAGGACAGACACTTACACAATTAAAAGGCAAACAATTTAGAGAAAATAAGTGAACATTAGTTACGTTTACATAGTGTAGGATTGGACATCGAAATGAGGAACGCACGCTTGTTTCGATCCAAAACTCTCTTTGACGGTACTGCAGTGTTTCGTACGGTCACACTTCCGGTCCTAGCCCATACTGTAATGGCAGCACCTCCTACATTTCGGTCTTGGAACTATACCGTGCGTTACAATAATATTTTATTTATAATATATTGTATTTCACATTATAAAACTATTTGCAACTAATTCTTATGTAAAATATCGTTTGATATTTATTATATATTATAAATATTATTTATATTAAAATAAAATGAGAAAACATAAATATTTATATAACTACAGTAATTATTTTACTTTAAAAAATGCGATATAATTACATAAAATATTATTTAATACTTTATAAATAAATTTATTTAATTTAAAGAAATAATTAAATGAATTGGAAAAAAAAGTTCAACACGCGATTCGAACCCTATCCATCCTCGTAGAAAGCAGGTGTACTACCAACTATGCCACTGCGTCGCTGGACTTAATTATATAAAAAAAAACTTAAATGTATAAAATCCAAGCATGAATTTCGAAGGCTATTTTTTCCGAATTGATTGGCCATTCGGCTCTAATACATTGAGGGTTGAACACCCTAAAGGAGTACTACTATTACACCAAGTCTTGTCCGAAAACGAATTTCCTTAGTCGTGCCCTCCCTTTCTTAGACTAGAAATTCGGTAAGTATGTCTATTTTGTTGAGTATAAGATCCACTAAAAATGGGTTTTGCGGAAATCCACTTTGGTAGAACGGGAGCGTAAAAGATCATTCTACTTGAGTTTTAGAACTCCTGTTCTTGTTAAATCCCAAGTGAGGGTTATAATATATTCCATGAGGAGAGGGTGGGAGGGTAACGGCTAGTAATTATAAAGTGTAGAGATCCTTTTTACCTCGCCTTCTCTTCAAATTAATCATACTTAAGCCTGCTGTAATAAACTAATAAAAAGAACGACTAACGTCAAAGAGTTAAGAGGGAGGGGGTAGAACCAGTCAATCACACCAGCAGACGAGTGGAGGTAAGTGACGCAACAGTGTGTAATGATCGTCACCTCTGAGGAGAGGGCGACTGCCGATTCCTCACCCCTGATTCCTTTGGTCGTCGATTCATCACTATTACCTGCGGGTTCAGGATGTTGCCTCCGATCGAGATCCTTATCGGGCGGCCGTCTGCGGTGCGATAATTAAATGGATCTTTTTTTTATATTTATTTCGGGGAAGAAATCTTTTTCTTGACGCACTATTTCGATCCATGGGGAGATGGGTGAGAGTGTAGATTCTTTGAGAGATGTTATTATCCAATTAGCTTGGATTGTGTGTTCCATTTTTTCTAGGAGCGGGGAAAGAAGGAAAATATTTGTGGAAATGGAGTTTAGTGTGCCACAGGGTATTTTTTTTAAAAACTATTTGATGGATATTTTTTTAAAAAAAATATTTGGTGATCGTTTCGTCTTTCTTTGAATTTCCTGCTCTACCTCAGTAGTTCCCAAAGGGGTCCGTACGGACCCCCAGGAGTCCCCAGTATTATTCAGGGGGTTCGTGGAAAATAAAAATTGATTTGGTGGTCCCTGAACAATGTCAGGAGGTGCGCGCAAGGTTTAATATAAAATAAAAAATTTTGATCAATTTTTATTAAATAAAGTACAATAATTCACTCGGATATTCCCGACTGGTTGTTGGATCCTATTGCGTGTGGACTAACTCTCAGATCCCAAACACAGATGAATCCATACTAATACAGGAGCTTCTTACTGAAATATCTGCAAATGAGGGACCTAAACCAATGTTTGAACTAGAACACACATTCTGGTTACAAACACAGATCCCAATTTAATATCCTGCATTATGGGTTATTGTACAGAAGTGGTTGCCTACTTTCCCGTCTTCCAATTTGGTAAAACGTGAATTTAGAGCTGTAAAAAAACCTCACAAAAGAAAAAAAAGAGAAACTGACTATATATCACTAGTGCTCGTGGGGATTTCCGGTTGCTACTCATAAACATTGAGATGGGGGGGGGGACATGTGAATACACTCATAACATCTCATCAAAAATTCATCCAAGTCATTAATTTTCTTAAAATTTTTATTTTAAACAAAAGTTATGAGTTTAATAAATAATTCTTCAACAAAATGTCTTTTAAAATTTGTAATTTTTGTACTGTTCATTTATGCATCTTTTTCACTTGAAGGGTCTTTGGGAAATTTTTAACTATAAAAAGGGATCCGTGGGTTAAAAAGTTTGGGAAGCACTAGTGTAATCCTGTTAAGCTCTCTCATTGGAATGGAGTTTGAGGAATGGGGTGTCAACTCACGTGTCACCCTTTTCACTTGACCCGTCGTTTATTTTATATTAAACCTTGCATTGTACCCCCTGACATTGTTCTGGGACCCCCAAATAAATTTTAATATCGGGGACCCCTGGGGATCTCTAGATACCACTTTTGGAACCACTGCTCTACACAACGGATCTTTAGTGGCACTAGGGCTGCAGTAGCCTGGTGGTTAGGGTCCCGAACTGGAGGCTGGTGTGTCGTAGCTTTGAGTCATAGTGTCCATGAAGATCCAACGCGAAGAAGGGACCGCTGCACATTAAACTTGTTGAGGATCAAAATCCTCCCCTTGGCATGGTATGGTAGTTTAAACAAGGGCTCTCACTTCACCGAGGCTAAAATTATGAGGTCCGTTACCAACTGTCCTCGTGGTGTTTTATAATCCGACGTTCATACAACTCTTACTCAGTGGCATTACGATTCGAATCCGCGACTTGATATCTCCCGCCACGAGTTCGCGACCCTAACCACTTAGCCAACGTGGCCATTGGCTGGGTCGAAATATGAGACCCGGCTGGTAAAAATTTGAGAACTTATATATACAGTCGACTCTCGATTATTCAAACCTCTCATAAATTCGAAGTATATGCTCAGTCCCTTGAAAAACTCTTGATATTTCGAACTTTAAACAATACGTATGGGTACACTCACTACTTCGAAGGAAAATCGGTGTCTGGCCGGAATAGAATATGCGATAATTCGAAGGGATCTTATAAAACTCTCGACAATTCAAACACTCACTATCATGTAGAGTCCTGTAGCAAATAGGTTTGACCTTTCATATTTTATGCTGTATTGTTTCTGCTTGCCTTCCACCCCCCCCCCCTCCCCGTAACGTCGACCCTTTCATGATCATCGGTGTTGACTCCGATAACTCTGACAGAAGCTAGTGTCACTAATCAAACTACGCAACTCTTTCCTTAAAAATCATGTTGATGAGGATATTTTTCAAGCTTAATTTATTCTTGAAAAATATATGGACAAAGTTAGATTAATTGCCCTTACAAAAGAAAGAAAGGTTTTGTTCGTCAAAAAAAAATTATTATGTACAGTATATATTCTTCTAATAGTGTTTTTAAAATACATAATAATATTTATATACTGTATAATATGTACTTTTTTAAAAATACTTTAAAATAATTTTATGCATATGTGCAATTGTGTTGCCTTATTACATAGTTTCAAATTTAAATGTGTTAGAAAAAAAACTTCTTTTCATGTATTTTGGGAGTTATTTCCTACCCTCTTGATAATCCGAACTCTTGATAATTCAAAGTTTTTCATTGGTTCCTTCAATTTCGAATGATCGAGAGTCGACTGTATACTATCTTACCGACACTGGCGTAGCTAGTCTTCAGTGGACCCTATATCAAAGTTCTTTGGGAGCTCTGTATCATTGATACCGTGGTAACTACGCCCCTGCTTATAGAATAGTTGTGCAAAGTTTTAACAACTTTTACAAGTTCAGTTGGATTTGAACATTTCCACTCAGTTGGTGGATTTTGTAAGTTTGATGAGTCATTCTAGAGCACAACATCGTTTTTTGTTGGTCCGTAGCCAATAATCATGAGCGCAAACAAAATGGTTCGTTATTTAAACAGATAAATAAATAAATAAAAAATGAAAACATGATTTACGTATAAACATCGATATCGTAAATCAATTATTTCAATGCATGACTTCATTCTAAAATAATGTTTAATTATTATTGCACGATTTCTTTGTGGTCTGGGAGCATTTTTGACTTTTAATGGAAAATTTACATCACGAATGCAGAACACTTACGATCGTGACTCTTGTACAAATTAATCTCCAAGGCTGCCAATTCTAAGCATGGATTTTTCCTCAATAAATATTGATACATTCACACTTTTTATTGCTGGTTTAATGAATAGCCGAAAGATCTTTGCAATCATTTCTTATTTATAGGATATTCATAGAAGATACTCAGAATAGTCCTTTACCCGTAAAGTTAGATTTAAATTTTTTAAAAAAAAACTAACATATTTGCACACAAACATATTTAAACTATTTTTTCCGTATATTTCTGATCATAGATGATCCGTGAATAATATTTATGTTGAGTTTTTTCTTTGAAAATTTACCCGAAATTCGAAACGTGTATATCAGCCGAATTGGGGAGGAGCTGGGATATTCCTGTAATTTTCAAATATATGTAACGTGAGGGCGAAAACGTTGCTAAGTCGTTAAAATGGGTTTAATATTTTCCAATCAAATCGCTAATTGCTGTGAATTAAGTCACGAATGACTGCAGTTTTATTTTGATGATTCTAGCTAACACACTTCTCCCATTCATATATTATCTTGAACAGTATCTGTGCTAGTCTTACTTTCTGTGCCATTTGGTTTTTAAATTAATTCGTTTTAAAACAATCGGGAAGAGAAATTCGTATACGGCGAGTGATCATCAGTTATGTTTCAGCTCCTGAAGGAAAAAACTCCGCTTTATGTATGAGGCGTGTTCAAATGAAAGTGATTCGAAGTGAACAATTTCAATGTATTTTCGTGAAACAAACGCGATAGTGAAGGTGCTAGCAGACGTGATAACTGCATTTGTAAGGATGTAGCATTCATTTAAAAATGGCCTGTGTAGATACAACTGCGTCCAAAACAGATCAGCAAGCTGTTATAAAGTATTTAACACCGGACGGGTGTAAGCCAGAATGAGCCTGAGTTTATAGCATTTGTGTTGTGCTCTACACGGATGACGGTGACGGTTATCTGCGTCACATAGTGGCAAGGGATTAAACCTGGTGTCACCCAACGGAAAGGGAAGTCCGTCAGCATGCAATGGAAACATCCCGACTCACCTTGATCTAAGAAATTCAAAGCTCAGCTAGCCGGAAAGGTGATGTTAACGACATTATTCGACAAGCAGGAATTCCTATTACTGGAGTTTAACGAGCCAGACGTCTCCATCAGTGCTCAACAGTACACCCAAACTCTTGATGCCCTGCATAAGGCTATCAAAAACAAACATCCAGGTATGCTGTCGTCAGGTGTCATCATTCTACATGACAATGCAAGGCCGCATGTCGCTAAGGTGTGTGTAGAGGTACTGGCCCGTAAAAAATGAAAAGTCCTGGAACATCCAGATTACAGTCCAGATCTGTCACCTTGCGACTATCACATCTTTGGACCTCTGAAGAATGTCTAGTGGGTTAATAATTTCACTCCGATGATAACGCAAAGGCTATAGTTCTGAACTGGTTTACATGATTAAATGACATTGTTCTTCGCGGACGGAATTCGTAACCATCCCAAGTAATGGGACGCCTGCCTAAACGCCATGGGTGATTTCTTTTAACTAACTTTGCGTACATTTCACTCATTAAATATTGGTCTCTATGTATGTGTTTTCTTTTTGTCCCTATGTATCTCATGTATACACACAGTGTCAGATTAAACGATATGGAGGCCCCTAGGCAGTCCAAACCTCGGGGCCCTTAGCCTGTTTTTGGAGCACTAACAGAAAACAGACTATGTTCTTGTGGGCCCCTGAAAAATGTGCGGCCCATAAGCAATTGCCAACTCTACCTAATGAGTGATCCGGCACTAGATACACACCTCCAATCACTTTCATCTGAACATCCCTTAAAAAATACTAGGTGGCCCAAAAGTCCGTTAACATTTGAAAATTCAATAATTCACGGAATGATGAAAGTAGAGAAATGTGTGTTAAAGTTGACACACACATGCTTGAAATAACAGGGGGTTAATTGAACCCAAAAAATAACCAACAGATGGCTCTTTATATAACGAAAGCAGCAACTAGCATAACAATGGATTTTTAGCAGTAAACGATGTTTTTGGTAACAAATCTTCCTCGTGTCGGCAATCTTTCTTCAACAGTACCTGTAGCCGAGGGTTTATGTTGAGGATAGCTCTGAACAGCTTATCTGTATGTATGGTTAGAAATTGCCATTGGATGTAATCTCTCAGCATTCGTAATGAAGGTCAGCCGATCGCGGTAGACTTGCAACTTAGGTAACTCCTCTAACAATAATGTAACAGATTGAGGTATGGGGACATGGAAGTCCAAGTATGACTGTTCATCATTTGATCCTCATCAAACGATGTGCGCAAGAGATTTTCCACGCCCTTCTCATGGCGATAGGTGCACCAACAGATTCTCCTTGCTGATAGTACAGTTCTTCTAATAATACCTTTTCTGGTAAAGTCAACATGTCGCAGTTGCTGGTGCTTCTGTTTCCTCTCTAACTGCAGCTCATTTTATGCACGATTTTCTGCTACGTTACGGACGATTTTCTGTTTTTTGCCATCTGTGAAGGACGTTTTTGTGAGTGAGTGTACATTTTATAAACTATTCGGAAACTCTGATTCTGATCTTAGCTTTGAAAGATTTGCGTCGCTTTCATTCTCTAAACAGTTGAGAGATTAAAAATTCTGAGGAGTAATGGAAAAAATCTTCTTTTTAAGTCGATTTTCCTAAACTACGTTTTCCCCCCCTCGAGATTCCTACATAACCGACCCCCTTTAACTTTAAAGCAAGTTCCAAAAAATCTCGGCGATATGTACACTTCCTATAGTAGTGTAAGAGGAACTCTGAGCAGAATAGTATAACAATCCCAATTCTAATCTTCTTCTTTTCTTTTTTATTGCACTCAAAATAGATTTATAATCCTTTGGAGAGAAAAAAGAAATTTTTTTTTTTAAATGGGCCATATTTTTTTCTTTTAATATATTTCGAGAATTAAATTTTTACAAAAATATATTAGAAACGGTTTATGGAATTTTTGTGTCTCAAGTTTCTTTTTTCTGAAATTCTTTGTAAATGACTAGAGGTGAAGGTTGGTTTTTCGTTTTGTTTTTAAGATGGCTATTTACGGTACCATTTCGAAAAAGAATTACCGAGAAATTTCTTCATGCATTAGAAAGCAAAGCAACAACGAAAAGAAATTGTTTGGGAAGCGCTACTGACTGCTGCAGGAACTGGCGTTTTGATGTATGGATTAAAATAATTTTCTAATATACCATATTTTAACATAGGACCTTTCCAGTCTTAATCTCATTATTTTTAAAGACACTTTGCATAACAACCCTTTCCGAACCCCGATGTGATTAACGTTTCGCAAAACCTTTTTCCTTCCAAGAAACATGGAATATTTCCAAAAAGGCCATCCAGTCAGACCATTTACGGTATTTTAGGGGAAGGATCCGTGATCCACTTAGTACCTAATGTCACTCAGGTATTTTCCTGGTTGCCTGGTGTTTTCGCTTAAACGGAATTTTTCCTCCATTTGACAGGTGTGTGGGAATGTTCCGCTAATGGCAGACGAGATGTTGTTGAAGGTTACGAGGCGGGGGAGAAAGGGGAGTGAAAAAGGTGGAAAAACTATTGTTGCCTTCCCGAAATTCTATTTGATGTTCATGAGAACAATAATAATTTCTCTTCGAAAGTTTTAATTAATAAAGGAATCTATGCATTATTTCTTCTTATTTGATTTACCGTATAATCCGGCGTATGACGTACACCGGGGGTGGGCAGACTTTTCCAGGGTACGGGCTACTTTTAATTTTTTCAATGTGTTGCGGTCCTCCCACTATCAATGGTACACACAAGGGGAGGAGGTCCACAAATCCGGATCCTCTTCCATAGCCCATAATTTTTTTCCCGATTGATTATAATCCCATTTATATAGTACGTAAAATTTAATTAAGTAATTAACATTTTAATTAATAAAAAATTATTAATACTAACTATATATATTCAATAATTTATTTCTTACTGTTCTTTGTCCCGGACAATCTACAAAATGAATATATTTATATAAATATATATAAATGTGTGTGTGTGTGTGTGTGTTTGGCAGCGTATTGGGGTAGGATATGAAAATGGTACACATTCGAACTTGGGCCACCGCCCTGCCCCCTCTGAAAAATTCACGAGTGCGCTCACTGCCCAGGGTCGTAGGTGTGGTTAAGTAAAGAAAAAGTCAACAATATTTATTATAACAATAATAAATACGGAATATGTACTTAACTAAGTAAATAAAAGGAAAAACTCACTTTTTTTGAAACTGCGGTTTAAGGGGTCTCAGGACTCTCAACATATATCTGTGGCACTCGAAAAAAACATCCATCTTCAAACCAATGTAACTTAGTAATAAAACAAAACAATCATTTGAAATTTTTATCACGTGATAATCACATACATTTACATTACTTCCCAAATTTTCAGAGAATTTAAGAAAAAATTAAAAAAGTTATAAAAAAAATAAAAATTGGACAATTTTTTAAAAATATGAAAATTAGTATTTTACACCGTGCAGGATTCTGAAGTACAAAACAGATCAAAATTTGCAAAATTAATTTTATTTGGTCGAAAAATGTTCACTTTCAAAATTAGTATAACTTTTAAGAAATTTAGAGAGAAAAAAATATTTTTAAATACAATTATAACAAAAAATTTAAAATTTTAAGAAAAAAATAAATTTAAAAATTTAAATAAAAAAAATTCTATTAAATTTTTTTTGAAAATTTTAGTATAAGTTATAAAGAGTCTTATTTTTAACACGTGTATGAAATTTCAAATTGATATCATAAATAGTTTTTGAGAAATCCTGCGCGCAAGCTAAAATTTGTTGTTTTGAGAAAAATGAAGTTAAAGATACGAAAGAGATAGGGTTTTTGTTTAAATTTCACTGGTTATTTCTCAATAACTTCCGAAGTTTTTACAGTGTCAACAAAATTTTGGTATCAAAATGCTCAGGAATGAGTATGCTTTAACATATTTTTTTTCAAAAAATTGAAAAATGTGCAATTTAAGAGTTCTTAGGCTCTTAAGCAAAACTCAAAATACAAATATAATAATAATATCCACAAATATAATATTTAATTATGCATTTGTTATCAAACAATTCAAAACACATTAAAAAATAAAACATTTTTATCTAAAGTTAGTTCTTGTAATTACAGTCACTAGAATACTTGGTCTGCGTAGTGTCAGCCGATCTTTAATATTTCCATATACACAATTACTAACGGCTAATCTTCAGGCGGTCACTCCAAATCGTCTTGGCGGTCCACCGGTCGATCGCGATCGACGTAATGCCCACCCCGGACGTACATTTTAAACTAAAAAAAATAAGATCGAAATTTACGGGCTCGCGTTATACGCCGCGTACAAAAATAAAGGCTTTAAAAAAAGACGTTTTAAGACTCTCTGAGGCCCTGGGCACAGAGAAATTTTTTTTTTGAGGCCCTACACCCTTATGAAAAAATAGACCTTACCTCAGATCTTTAAAAGTAAACAGTATATAGCATTGTTATACCTGTGTGTTGGTTCATGTTTACATCTGAGACCCCTTGTCTACCCGCAGACTCAAGTGGGTGTGTGGGAGAAATTGAATGATCAACAGACATGATTTCAATCTAATTAATTTATTGTTACCAAAATATCAATCAGACACAATAACAATCTAATTAAGATAACTGATCAGATAGTAGAGCACGGAGGTGAGATTCTATAACACTGTGAACCCTCAACTGAATCTAAGATAGCTTAAATACGCTGAAATATAACTACGTCGCACACTAATAAGCTAACTTCTAATTAATTAAGCTCACGATACCTGTACTCTTTATGCATCGGATCCTACATTGGAATCTTGCAGGTGATCTTTATCGGGATTGATCCATGTCATTGGATCCACTGGTGTAATCCGTTTTCCCGGACAACTCCAAGACCTCTTAATAACTCCATTATCTTTCAATCTTCAACTAACTCGCCTACTTGCCAACTCCAAAGTGTCAACTCACAAACTCGCGAATACAGAATTTATATAATATACTTCATTTACGTAATCACGCTTTCTTGGTCGGTGAAAGTTGGTTGAATTAAATTATTTTTCCTCAGAAGAGTCCCCAAGGTGTTAATATAGTCGCGGATAGATCCGTCACAGCATGTATTGTCAAACGCTCGTCCAGACGGTAATTTGAAACAAAAAAATGAGCATGACTTTCAAATCTCAAAAACCTGGGCACAACCCGGCTCGAACGATGGCAGCATTTTGGATTCAATTAGTTGAATTATTGTCTATGGATTTTTAGGCTAGGCCTAGATATGGACTATAGTCATCACATAAAAATACAGTCTTGCCACTTTTGCCAGTTGACGTGCAGTTTGAAATTCCCTGTTTTTCGGAGAATATGTACGGGAGTAATATTTGACCATTTAACTTATGCGGATCATGATTGTATTAAGACAGTGTCGAGAACGAAACGAGGCCAGTTGGGGCCCGGGCCGTAAAATGTTCCTGGTTCTATGTAGATCGAACTACTGTTCATTTACAAGAAATGACATTCCTTATGAACTTAAAGAGTTGCAGTTCTAGAAGTATACTAGTTTTTCAAAAGCCTGGGATAATACCGCGAATAAAGGACTACAAAACTTAAGAGATTTGCACGCGTACATTTCAGGTTTCTTCATAAAAAAGCGGTTGTGCGTTATACGGCGAATACATCTATGAATTAAAAAATGCAATTTGAGAGTATAGATGCGCATTATATATACGCCGGAACCTGTAGCGCACACAACAATTTTTCAAGGGGGAGTCAATGGTTGAAAGTCCCCCAAATCGTATCATACCTCAAGACAACACCAATTGATTCTTCTGATTTTTTCTATTTTAGTAAAAAGTAAATTGTTGAATTAATGAATAGCATTAATTAATAAAATAAATTGTTAATTACAAGTACAAAATTAAATGTTACGGTTATATATATGTAGGATTATCATCAATCGAAAAAATTTCAAGACCTTTGGGGGTGGGGTCCAGACCCCCTAGGACACACCCGTTGTGTGCGCCACTGCATAAAATACCTATAACGTATTGATCTACTTTTAATATTATTTTAAGATAAATAGAGTAATTTATCTTAAAATAACATTAAAAGTAGATCAATACGTTATAGGTATTTTATGCAGGTTCCCCGAAAACACCTTATAGTTTGAAGACCACTGATGTAGACTAATAGATTTTTAATTTTTATTATCGCCTTTACTTACATGTTTTGTTGAACGTACTCCCCCCCCCCCCTATCCCCCATCATTTACCAAATGGATAAATAATATATTTTTTATAACTTGATCATTAAAGCCTTTTTTGTGTTCATTTGTAGTACCACCATTCAATCCAGCATTGCTATTTTTATTGTCCCACAAGATTTTACAATGAAAAACAAATGAAAAAAGGCAATGTTTATTAGGGACTTCAAACTTCCCAAAATTATTGTACAAACAATTTTTTTTAGATGGTTTTCACGAAAAAAATATTATTTTAGAAGAACCGCTCTCGTTCTCAGTAATATCATTTTTATCTGAAGTGGGAAAAAAATACGCGCCAAGCTTGGCGAGACTACAGGCACGACCTCTTGTTCGGCAACCCTTGGCATTCCTTGCGAGAAAGAAAGGCGGTACTTGGCTCCTCGCTCAGGTGGAAGCCTAATCATTAAACTTCATTAGTCAACCCATATCACAGCGGGTTGCGTAACACGAGACTGGTCTCCCCCCCCCCCCTTGCAAATTCTTACCGCAGCAACTTGTCAAAATCGTTTGTTTTCTTTCTCTTCCAGACACCTCAACTTCTCATCACGCTTGTTTTTTTCCCGCCCTTTTTTGGGTGCGAAATTGCACTAAAGCGTCTTGGATTTTTTATTTATTTACTTATTTTTTTGTGTGTGAGCAGTGTTCTTGATTTGCATTTATTTTGTGGAGTGCAATGCTTCAAGGAAATGTTGTCTGTCACGGGATTTCATAACGTTTGTGGTTATCTAGGAGGAAAATGCTGTCGTTTTCAGCGTTCGATTTTGGACTGAAGAATTTTTATGTAATTAACTGAACAAATTAATATGCCTGAAGTTTTATCAGCAGAGTTTTTAATTTTTCTCTAAGAGCTGTTATTATGAATTAAAAACAAAAAAATAAAAATTAAGAATTGATTTGATTTGTCATTAAAGTTAACTAAAGGGGAAATTTGTTTTCACAGACAATGTGTGGCGACAAGTAATCAACAAAACAAGAATATTCATCTATCTATATATTATATATTGAAGGTCGCTCCCCCTTCGATTTTAGGAAAAGCAGCTGAAACGTGGTATATCGATATTTTTAAAAAATATATTCTTGTCTACTTAGATACATATTTTCCTATGGTTTTAAATTGTTTTTCAAATAAAAAGCTAGTTTTAAAATTTCTTTATTAAAAACATAAAAGGACATGTAATGCTACCGATAATGAAAGTTTGAATTAAACGAGGTTAAATTAAAAACATCAATATAACAAATATTGCACACCTAAATCGTTCCATATTGCCATTCATAGTAAATTTGTTTAATTATCTCTGTCGTGTTTTCTTTTCCACCAATCACATTAAAGATTTTTTTAAAAAAAATCATAACATGTTGCAATTATTTTCAAAAATATAACTTTCTAGCAGAAATATTGGTTTAAAGTCATTGTAAAGAACTATTTTAATGAAATACATTTCAAACTTCCTTGCACCAATTGAATAAATAAAAAGAAACAGATTGTTGTTAGTTTCAAATTAAAAATTCTGAAGGGAAGAAAAGGATAAAATTTTATAAAGAAAAGAATGTACATCATCCTCGGCTTTGAAAACAAAATACGCATCGTGTATCTCTCCTCGACCCTTTAAATTAAATTGATACTTTGAATTTTTACCCAAAGAAAATACACAAACCATTCTATAATGTGTTTAATATTTTTTACGGACTGTAAAAGGTAAGCTTCATTCTACCTATTGCAGAATAACCAATCCTTCATTTGAATTAATGTTGTTTTTGCTAACTGTTAAAGAATAGGGCCCGAATTTGAAATATTTTTAGATATAAAAATATGGGTAAAAACTGACAATAACATAAACGGCGCCCATTCTGAACCAAGTGCATGAACGTTTCAATTTTTCAATTCTGGTGTGTTGCTATGTTATTCATTTTTGAAATGATCTTCAGGATAAGATATATTTTAATTTTTACAAAAACTAGAGCACTTTATCTCAGTTACTATATGAAATTGCTTGAAAAAACAGTGATTACATTCATATAAAGGACTGTAAATTTTGTAATAAAACAGTGATGGATATAAATCTGATGGTTAAAAACACTTTTACTATTATACAGAACATACACAAAAAAATTCAGTTATTTATTTTCAATACTTTTTGAGTAATCGCTGTCCCCGTTTGAGCACTTTCAAAAAAAAAAAAACACATTTCGTGTAAAACGCGTTTTAAAGTATGACATCTTGCTTTATGTGATGACATTTGCTTTTACTTAAACACTTGTAGTTTTTTTTCTAGTGAACGGAAAATAATAAACTTGGTATTTTTATAAAGCTGACAAGATGATCTATAAAATAAAATCATAAAAAAAAATCTAATTTTTTTGGGCAAAATTCACAATTTCAGGGTATTTGAATACCTTAATGATGAAATAAAATTCATTTTATTAATGTTGTGTACCATTGTAAAGGACCTTTGAAAAGTACCGAAGGAATAGCCAAATTTCATTTCTGGTGATTATGTGTATCCCAACTCTTTAAATTGCGTACAAAAAATAGGTATTAGTATCATAAATAATTGAACAAATCTCGCTCTTCTTTAGAGTTATAAAAAATTTCCTTAAAAAAATTTTGAAAAACCTTTATTAGGCATAAAAAAAGACTATTTTTCTCGTTGATCAACTCAGCCTTTACAGTCGTAGGGTATCATATTTGCTGACACTAATTTTTTTTTAAAGTGGAAGAAATGAAACCGAAAAGAGAAAAAAAATGGTTCAAGCTTAGTTTTTCGGTAGATCTCTCTTCAAAATGGTGTAGAGCTTGCAGCTGTTCGGAGCTCTCTCTTTTTTGGAAAGAACAAAGTTCTTTGAAGAAATGTCGGCTCAACTGAAGTCAACTAAAATCGAGCGAAGGTGGGGAAGAGGGAGAGGAGAGGAAACTAATAAAAATAAAATCCGGTTGATTTTTCGATGGGGTGGTCCGCAGATGTTGCTGCCTCGTTCCAGATATCTCTGAAGCAGTCGAAGATTTCTTCAGGTTCAAAATGGGTTGTGAAACAAGAACTTTTTTGTCTCTCGGGAACTCTTTTGGAAGAAACAAACCAAATGCACGGGGAAGAGGAAAAGTCTGATCTATTTTTTCTTTTGCGAGGATATCCTTTTTTCCCCCGTTGCTTATTTTAGGTATCATTTCTAATATTAAATGAAAAGGTTACTGACAAAAATAATTTCTTTATTCAAATGGTTCGCTTATTAATTCATAAACACAGAAATGTTGTGTGATTATTAGAGATGTAGTGAATGTTTTTAAAAAGTCTTTTAAGACCTGCTATTTATAAGCAATAATTTTACATTCAATGAAAATATGCTTTTTTAACAACCTCCAAAAAATTACCCGATTCTGAGTACCTTAATTTTCCATACGTATATTGTTCATAGGTAGCAATTGCGACAGAAAAAAGATTCATTAGAAATCTTTCGCAGTGGTCTTCAAATTTTGTGGACCCACGGAACCTTTGAAACTATGAGGTGTTTCGGGGGAACACCATCTAAATAAAAAAAAAAGTGCTCTGCTTAGAAGAATATATTATCTTAAAAAAATAACATTTAAAGAGTAGTTCAATATCTTATCGGTACTTTAAGTAAAGACAGTTAAAAAACATAGTGTTTCTTACTAAAATTTTTTATTATATTATGTAATTTACTCATTCATTCGTGCTTCAGATGTCATATCTTCTTTTGCAATGGCTCGACAGCTCTGGGTGGGCCCTGGTATTCTCCAGAAGTTTTCTCCAGGCATCTTTACTTTTGGCAACTGTTTTCCAGTTTTTGGTTTTTAAAATATTTAGGTCATTTTTGACAGTCAATCCATCTTAACAGGGGTCTGCCCCGAGGACTATGGGATCATGTCTATTTCCCATGGTCTTTGCCAGAAAAATTTTCTTGCAGCAGCAATCTTCATTCATTCTAGCCAGGATGACCAACCCATTTAAGTCTCTGTAATATGACAAATTTTACAATACCAGGTTGTTTATAAATTTTATAGAATTCTAAGTTAGATCTTCCTCTCCATGTACTTGGATCCCACCAAGAATGCAGGGGAAGATCTTTCCCTCGAAAATTACCAAAGCTTTCTCATCACGTAAAGTCAATGGCCAAGTCTCTGATGCATAAGTCGGGACATCTTATGAGACTTTTGTAAAAAAGCAATTTAGTTCTTAATTTCAGAAAACTGGATTTTAAATAGCTCTTCAAGGCATAAAACCATCTCTATTTGCAGCAATGATCCAGATGTCATCTACCGTTGCATTATATTTAGTAACTTGGATATGTGTTTGTGTAAGAAATGGAAACTATATCAAAGTCTAGGTCTATTGAATCTATTTGCTGTTCCATTTCATATTCTGTTTTAATTTGCTTCTATATATTGTTTTTGTTGCGATATATATGTTGAGAAATATTTTTAACTCAAATACATTATTTAAAATGGCATTAAAATATTTATAACTGTGTGAGAGAAACTTCTCGTGTTCCGTAAATTTGCTGCTTAAAATTTAGGAGCTGTTCCTGCTTAAATTTAGACTAAGCTGATGATATGTCGATAGATGGTTCCTTCCCCTTTCATTGGCAAGCCTTCCGATTTATCCATTTATACTTGAAGCTCATGACTTTTACGAAAATTTAAGGTTTTACTTTACCCATAAAATAGTTATTTTTAAAGGCAAATCTTTTTAAGAAAATTCAATCTTTTATAAAAATTAAAATTTTACCAAAATTCTGGAGCTTTGATTAAGCAAATAGTGATCACTTGTAGAACCCCGTTCAAAGTTCCAGGGAACCCAGGTTGAAGACTTCCGGTTTATCGAACGCTTTGTAGGTAAATATCTACGTAAAAAACATGGGGGGGGATTATGTTTTCCACAAATCGAGTTTTCTTTAACTCCATTTTTAAAAACATACGAAGTTCACAATGCATGTTGTAATTTAAATCAAAATAGTTTAAACTGAAAATTAAATTTTTATTTTTAGGTGTATTTTTTTATTTGTTAAATTCATTTGTGTTTGTTTCTGTTTACGGTTAGTATCTAACCGTATAAAGAAAGCTGTTTTCTTACTAAATATGTTTCGGTTTCAAAACACCGAACTCTGTCCTAATGAAATCAATCTTAATATTCTCTCATTTCAAGCTTTTAATGATTGGACTGGCCTTATTTTTTAAGTTTGGGAAAACAAAGCAACGGATTCTTCGCGATTCGCAATGAGGGAAAAAATGTCTCCAAACTTTTTGAGTTTGAAACGAGAGAAAATGAAGGTCATTAGCTTTTTTTTTTTTTTTTAGATATCTTATGCAACAGTTTTCGAATGCGAGCAATACTGCGTGAGAGAAGTTGTGTTTGAAGTAATTCCGTTTTTTTTATTCTTTTTTTAAAATACAAGTTTAAAATCAATACCGTCATTGAATGCATTAATTTTTAACACTGTCGTCTCAATCCAATTCAAACCATTTCACACAGTTTTACAAAAGACTGCACTAATAAGTAACAAGTAATATAAAAAAAAATTAAGTCAATTCCTACTTAGGTCAACCAAGAAAATTTTTATTTTGGTTACTTTTTATTAAATGCAGTTAATATAAATATGTATATGCATATGACAGAATCACACTATTAAGTGACAAAATAGAAAGCGATTTTTCTAACAATTTTCCATTTTCCTTTTATGTATGCTGTGGGACAAGAATTTTTGTTTATTACTGTTTAATTTTTAATTTGATTAATTGAATTAATAATTTAAAATCACTGTATTAACATCAATTGTCTTCCACTGCAAGTTTAAAAAAATATTTTTTTAACTTTAATCGATGAATAGAAAGTTTAACGATTGAAAATTTGAACAAGATGTATATATATGTATTAGTAGGAATTGAAAGTTATTTTGTGGGGGGGGGGGAGCCTGGGATCATGAACAAAATATTCAGATCAGGGGTGCCCAAACCAAATCGGTTGGCGGGCCAAGTAAAAATTTATTAAACTGGGGTGGGCCACACATATCAAAATAAGAAAAAAAATTATTCATATTATTTTATCATCGTACAACATTCAAAATATTCATTACCTTACAATTAATGTGATATGTGTTTTTGTATTTTACTTGAGATTTTTTTTATATCAACGGATAATTTAGTCGACGGGCATCGTAGTTGATTGGTCATGTTTTCATCGAGCAACTTCCTGCGTTACTTTGTTTTTACCAGGTATAATGTGGGGAAAAAAGGACTGGCAGCGACAAGTAGTTCCAAATGCTGATATAATGCGCATAACCAATCGTTTTAAATTTGTAAATTTATCTTCGAGTATATATTTTTGATAATATGAATCCAATCTTATTCCCTTCACACAGGCTTTTTAGCTCGATGTTTGATTGTGATTCTTAAAAATCCATTTGTAAATTTGGAGGCGCTGATTCCACCCTACATTAAATTGTAAACCTTTCCTCAAATTTGTGTATGTTGGAGAATCTGGTGTTGAATTCTTCAAATAATTTTCCGATTTCCGTAGAATATTTAAAGAAGTTTTTATGGTTACTTTTATAGTTATTTAACAATGGGAAATGAATCAAATTGTTTGACCGCAATTGATTTTCATAGAGCTGAAGCTCTCCTACAGAGGCTTTTTATATCTTGATAACAATCGGTAATCAAATTATTTTCACCAGTTGTAACTTCTGGCTTAGCTCATTTAGTTTTATCGTTATATCTGTTAAAAAAACAAATCCAGAAGCCATTGATTATCCGCAAGTTCTCTTATATTATGACCATTTGTGTTCTTGAAAGTTTCAATTTCTTCTCTTCATTTCCAAAATCGCTATAAGCAGTTTCCGCGACTTAACCACCGAATTTTGGTGCAATAAATGAGATTGCTGATTTCAGATTCCAGTTCTCTAAGTTAAATTAATTAATCTTAGTTAATCTTAGTTAAATTAATTACCTTGACAACAACGTTCATCTCATGAGACATATTTAACACATGTACACATAGATTCTCGAGGTGCCAAAAAGCAGTGACAAATTAACATTTCAAAATAATTTGAACCGTTTCTTAAAGCTTTTATGTAATCGAAAATTAATGTAAGAGCATTAACATTTTTCTCAACCATTGAAGAGGCTCCATCTGTTGCAATGCCTACAAGATTTTTCAAATCTATCTGACGACTTTGCGAGCAATTTATATGACAGCATCCTTAATATCTTTTCCGGTTGTAGTACTTTTCAAACTCACAAGTTCGCGCGAGTAGTTCTTCAGTAATATTCATTTGACTATCGACAGCTCTAATAAAAAAAAGCAAGTTGAGCAGTATCCTTTATATCTTACTTTTGATCCAAAGCTAGTGAGAAATATACGAAGCTTGTAATTGTGTTTTAGAGATGCATACACATCTCACTTGAAATGTTTTCTATTCTTTTTTCTACAGTTTAACGTAACAGATAAAATTGAGCAAAGAGATACAATTTGTCTCGACAGATTTCTTCAACTGCAGCAATTAGACAGTCTTTGATATAGTTACCGTCTGTAAAATGCTTCATATTTTTAGCAATAATGTGGGATACTTGAAAGCTAGCACTGACAATACTATTTGATTGGGCAGTTTGTTTATGAAATATGTATTGTTAAAAAGTCAAATTGTTCTTCAAAGTTTGTAACTTAGCTTTCCGTAAGTTAGGTAGGAGTGGGTCAAAGCACGATTTTTTCGATTCAACCGTCTGTAGTCCATATGTTTAAAATAATAGAGACAGAAACTTCAATTGGGCCGTGAAAAGTCTTCAAATGGGCCGTGGGTTGGGCATGCCTGATCTAGATAGAACATATAAAGGAAAAAAAAAAGGTTTATAATGTTATTTCATTATATTATAATAGAACTTGCAGGAAATCAATAAAGAGATATTGTCGGTTACCTAATCTATTTTTTAAGTCTCCCCCCGCAGAACGTGGAACCCGCGTTGAGAAGCATGGCTGAAGATACTTGTGGAAATACAAATCCCGTACGGAACGTGGATCTGTTTTATGCATACACATTTGTAGTTTTCTTTTCGAATTTTTATTTTGACTCACGGAACCCCAGGGTTCCGTGGAACACAGTTTGAAGATCACTGTGTTACATGTTGAAACTTTTATGTATGAATATACTTTTATGTATGAAATGAAGCAATTAATAACGTTTTAAATAAAAAAAAAAGGGAATATACACAATTTTTAAGTTTAAAATTTGTTTTTAGTGAAAAAGTGCATTTTCTTTCATTAATGTAGAAATTGTACATAATGTGCATTTGAAAAAATGCTCTTATTAATCCTGTATAATAGAGGATCGATAAAGATTTTCTTTTGAAAATTTTTATAACTTTTCTTAATACATTTAGATAATTATCAGATTGAAAACTATTTAGTGGGATGTGATTTTTCTTTTTGCACTGTATACAACTGCTTTTGAAATTTTTCGTTGTTTAATTATTAGCGACAATTTGTAAAATTACATAATCGAAATGTTTATTTTTCAAAAATATGAAAGTTAAACTTTTATGTATTTCTTGCTCATCTAACAGAAAATGGCGACAATAATTGTTTCAACATTGCAGAGATTCCCCCCCCCCTCCACCTTCTATGCCGATCTCAGCAAGAGAAAAATAGGATAAATTAGTTTTCTAAATTACATTGCTACCCCCATTCAACTGATTTTTGATGGAGGACTTTTTATTTATTTAATTAGGTTTATGATAGATTTCTCCTGACAGAGAATTCCTCTCCTTTTCATATTACATTAGAATTACACTGCATGTTTAGTCACGCTCGCTTTCCCAGAAAGCGATGGTGCGAACATAATTTCAGTTTAGGTTTCGCGAGTACTGACAAATACATACCATTATAAATTGAACGATATGCTTTAGCAGAGAAAAACTCATTTCAGAGCGAGAAATTCTGGCAATAACAAGTAATATATAAAAAAGAATTAAGTCAATTCCTATTTAGATCAACAAAATTTTTTTTTAGTTACTTCTTATTAAATAGCTACAATTATATTATATAAATATGTATGTACATATGACAGAATCACAACATTAAATGGCCATTAATTTTTATTAATTATCATTAAAGTATCGTATTGTGATTCCAAACAATCATGTAGATAAAATTTCAGTTCGACTGAATGCTTTGAAACGCGAGGAAAAAGAAATCTTTTAAAGTTTTGACCCAAGTCGCTAAGAATGAAGCCAACGTGGCTGTGTCTGTAATTCTTTAAATAATTAATTTCAGTCGATTAATTTTAATTAATTATAATTAAATTATCGTATTTTTACCCAGAACAATAATGAATAGAAAATTTTAGCTCAAATGAGCGCTTTAAAATGTGAGAAAAAAAACCTTTTCAAGTTTTGAGCCAAGTCGCCAAAAGGGTCGCTAAATCGTCAAAATTAATGCCGACGTGGCTGTATTTGTAATTCTTTGAATAATTAGTTTCAATCAATTAGTTTTTATTAATTTTATTGATATACTGTATTGTCATCCAAAATAAGCGTGTATATATAATTTCAGCTCAGTTCAGTGCTTTAAAATGCATTTTATAAACGATTGAAAATTTGAACAAGATAAATATAGAGAGAGTGTGAACTAATAGTAGGAATTGAAAAATAATTTTCAAAAAGGCTTTAAAAGAAGATTCTTTACAAAAAATTAAAAAGGCGCATTCGCTATTTGATGGTAGATTTTTCTAGTCCTTCTATTAATCGATGTATTACAATAAGTTAATCTCTATATAAAGGAGAAAAGACTTGAAATTCGCCAGGTAGGTTCCTTTCAAGGTGTAAGAGATCTTTTACAAAAGGGGTTTTTCGAAGATCGATCCCCAAGGTGCATTGAGAAGGCGTTATAGATAAATGCATTCCCGTTTTTGAACAGACCCACATACTTGACATTTGGCAATCATGTTTATTTTGTTAAGTAAAGATCCACTAAAAATGGGCTTTGAGGAAATCCACTTTGATGGAGGGGGTTACAGGAACGTAAAAGGTAATTCTACTTCAGTTTTGAAAATTCTAGTCCTGTCCTTTTTAAATCAAGAGGTGAGAGGTATAAGAATTTTTCAATACAATCAATGCTTAACGCTAGGACTTATACAGTAATACCTCGACTTACAATACCCTGACTTAGCGAGCCCGCATTTACGCTATTTTTAAATCGCATCGATTCCTTTATTATTATTTAAACTCAGACAAATTCAGTGCCAGAGTCTGATGAAGTTGGTTTAGGGTTTGTCTTGCCAGGCAAATAAATCTAGATGTGGTTGTGGATGACACGTTCAAGAAATGCTGGATTCTAGCTATGGGGAGATGACGAGCAAAACATTGAAGAACTTGAGTCTTGAAACGCTTGCCTGATTATCCAGAGTTATCTCGGGTTCGTATATATGGCATATAATTATGATCCCGAGAAAACTCGGGAGAAGAAGAATTTGGCAGTAAGATTAGTTTTTCATGGTTTTTCTCGGCCAGGAGAAAATGAAAGGAAATATTCAGCTTTGATTGGCAGTTTGGACAGATTTTATTACTCGCCAGGTTAAGCCGATACGTTAGTCAAAAGGAAGACTGATGTGTGGAACATTCCGATTGAATAGAAAAGATTTACCTATAAATCTAAAGACATTTTTTTTTTAAAAAAAAGGAGAAAATATTGTGTATTACAGAGAGGGAAAGTAACTGTAATGAAATGGAAAAATTAGAAGGATGTTAATTGAATTTCCACAATAGATACAATTCAAATGCAGGATTGGACAACTAAATGGAGAGAGACAAAGTCCAGGCCTAAATGTGTATTTGACAACAACGACAAAATGGGTAGTGTAGATAAAATCGACCAGTATTTAGCTGCTAATTCTACACCCAGGAAAAGAGGGGAGAAGTACTCTAAGATTTTCTTCCATGTATTGGATTTGGCGTGTGGAATTCCTACATTTTGTACTGTAAATCAGGAGATTCACAATCATCTAAACAATTTAGAATGAAAAACTTATGTCAGAAAGTTACCGTGACGAGTTTTCCACCACATCAGGAAGACCCATCATCAGACCTTCACCACTCAGGTTAACCTCAAGGCATTTTCCAGATGTTATTCCTGGTACTGAAAAAAAAATCAAATCCAACGAGACAGTGCTCCCGTAAAAAAGATTCCAGAGAAGTAAGCCATTAAGAAAAGAGACCAGATACCAGTGTGCAGAATGTCAGGTATCACTCTGTGTTGTCTCTTCTTTCAAAAACAATCATACAAAGACTAATATTTAACTTTTTTTTCCATTTGCCCGAGATAACTCGGGATAGTAAACTAATATTAAAACTAAATGCTTTTACACCTGTAAAAATTTTTAAATTCATCTTAAAACCTGCATAATCTGTTTCGTTTCATTGTATTTAATAATAAAGTAAAAATTTGAAATAATTTTTTGCAGTTTTTTTTTTCCAAAAAAATTTGTAAGGGAAGTGGTTAAACCCAATTTGATCAGAAGATCGAATGACGGTTGGGAATTTGACAAGAGGCATCAGTTTAATTGAAAAAGGTTAAGAATTTTAGAAAATACCTATTCCAACGACGCGTATTTTCTCAACAAAACAAGTAATAAAATTATTAGCATTCTACGAGGACATTTTGCGAGACAAAAATCTTTCAGTCGGTTGACTAGGTTCCTAGACTTCATGAAACTTTTTACATCAAAATAACTTCGGTGTGCAATTTTGTATTTGTGTTATCTAAAATTTTATTTCACTTTTCCCCCCCTATAAATTAGTATTTTATTTCGTCTCACTCCTTAACTAAAAATAATTTATGTCTATTTATATACGAAATTAAACCCCGACTTACACACTTACCCTGAACATACGCGATATATATATATATGTAGGTGGAGCTGTTGCTATATTTTTTAGTATAGATATCAATAATTTGTACAACACCATGAAATGCCCATTGAATCGGCGGGGGATGGTTAATACTGTAGTATACAGTTGTATTTCCCCTCCCCCCTCTGTGTACCTCGTGACCCGGCTAAAGGTGTAGGAGGAAGTGAAGGACGACTCAACATAATTTCTAATTATTAATTCAGGGCTCTAATTAATTCAAAAAAAATAAACTAATCAGTTTAAATAATTAGCGAGCAGAGGATAAGTGACTAAAAGTAATGTTTTCGGAGAATACTTCTGATCAATTTTGATCCATTTTTATTAATCAATCTTCCACTTTAATATTTGCTTTAAACTGTAGTTATGTGACTAATTGTCACTTAAATCTCTTTAATAATTTAAATATCAAAACGCACCATAAATATAACTAATACCTGAACTGTAGATAGTCTTCTTATTTTCTAATTCTTAATACTTCAATCTCTTGATAACTTATATTAAATAGGAATTTTTCCGCTATATAACTATATCTCTTTATAATTCTAACTTTCTACCGCTCTTCCATGTATCTTTCCAACTTATATTACACTTTATCTCGCTTTAACTAACTTTTTTAGCAAGCGAACTTGAACTATATATAACAAACTTGACCTGCATATCATGATTTCTTCTTTAGAAAAGTGTTGTTGATTTCATAGCCCTTAGATTTCCCAAGAGGTTATTTGAAGGACGCGTATAGATCCTTCACACAGTCCTATTCCTTTACGAATTTCATTAATAAAAACATCTATGCTAAGTTTCACGGCTCGTAGACTAATATTCATCAGTGAACAATTTTTTCCCCTCCGAAAGTGTTTGTCTGAATATGTTTTGAGAAAATAAGGAAATATTACCCAGTTAGTTGCGATAGAAGAAAAGACGTTTTGATTAAGCAAGACTGAAAAGACTGATTTTTAACTAAGCAAGAGCTTCATTTTAGATAAAATATATCGTAGTTCAAAAAAACCCAATAAAGTGTTTTTCTTTCTTGTTGTGATAGTAGCTTACCGAAATATTGGCAATGAGGGTATTCCGTTTCATGTGATATCGGTCGTGGGAGCGAAACCCTGCTTTAAAAAAAAATTTCTGGTAATTGAAAAAAAAAATATGGCGAATAGTTGTTTACAGATATGGCACATTTAATTCTAATTCTTCGTAAAGGATGTGTGGCGGACAAAAATGTCTCCATAATTCTCAGCGCTTCAACATCTTTAGGTTTTTGTACAATTTACTAATGTCTCAAATTACAAGAAAAAGGATATTTAATGCTTCCGTTTCAAAACAAAAGGGTCTCAGGGTGTTGATTTTGTCTCAAGAATCGAAAATATAAACAATTTTCGACTAGATATAATTCTTTGAGTAAAATTAAATAATTCTATTCTTTTACACGTTATTTATGAAAAATGAGGCCTTAAAAAAGTGTAAAATGCTTAATATGATCATAATTTAAAAAAATTATAAGTATATGAAAATAATTAATATTTCTAGCACAAATGTTTCTTAAGTTTTATGTTGCGCATGATATTTTCTAAAATAGTAGCTCTAATTACTAGCAATATAAGTTATAAAGTTAAAAAGCCTTATTACGCTGTGGCAATTTTATATAAATAGAATGATAATTAATATTTTTAAAACTTTTTGAAATAAAAGATATACAATATTAAAATAATTAAGTAGGGTGTGAAAAATATGAACATTTTATAATACTGTAAAATTTTATACATCAAAAGCTACTATATTAGAAAATATCATGCGCAAGGTAAAATTTACTTAAAATTTCTTACAAATTCTTTTTTATTTTCATATATGCTTATAATTTTCTTAAGCATTTCACTCTTTTTTTTAAACTTCATTCCTCTACCGATAATGAGCAAAAGAATAGAATTATTTAATTTTAACTTTCAACAATTAGTTGAAAATTGTTTATATTTTCTGCTCGAGACCAAACAATCACCCCCGAGTCCCGTTTTAAAAGAATTCTTTGAAAATGAAAATGTACTTTTTTATTGTTTTCAGTAAGTTTTGTTGGAAGCTTACATTTTTCTCCTTTGCAGTTCTGAGCAAATAGGATTTCGAGCTTCACTTTTATTTCTTTTTTTCTTGAGGTAAAAGTATTCAGAGAGAATTATTTTAAGTAGATTTAAATCTTGAGAAATTTAATTTCATTATTTTCATTACATATATAAAAGAAATATATATAATAAAGGTGCTCAAAAAGCTGACTCGTCACGAGATCTCTGGAAAAATAAGCCCTACGGATGTGAAATTTGGCAGGCATGTTTCATTTTTTGAGTAGAAAAATAGATTCCTAAGGGAAAATTAAAAGAATGTTATAGACAATAATTCTCAAAAAAATTTATAGTCAATTCCTACTTAGGTCAACAAAGAAATTTTTTATTTTAGTTAATTAAATTTAATTAATGAATTAATATTTGAAAAACTGTATTAACATTGTGTCATCTGCTACAAGTTTAAAAAACTATATTTGAACTTGAGTGGCGCCATCTGCTGTAGTTAGTTGTAACTTCATCATAAATAACGCAGAATAAATTCAAAATTAAAAAATAAAATTTAATTAATGAATTAATGTTTGAAAAACTGTATTGACATAAAGTGTCATACAGTAAAGTTTAAAAAAATGCACTTGAACTTCAGTATATATATTTTGGGAAAATGTGATCTATAATAGTAGGAATTGAAAAATGTATATTTCTTTTGAATATATTTTGCAAAAGTAGACTCCTTAGAAGGATATATACTTCCGGCATTTGAGAAATTCAAGTCCTGTTTTTTTTAATAGGAAAAAGTGAAGGCCATAAGAATGTTTTCGAGAACAATTGAAAGTTTAATGCTAGGACTTAGAATATGCAATAATGTAAAAACAATATATAGTCATACAACATACAAAAAAAAACATCCCAGCAAATTGGGTGGGCAACGGCTGGTATAAAATAGAAAATAAATGAGAGATTTTAGGAATGTGAATAGTTTCAAAAAATCACACAGTTGGGGAGGAAAAGATAATCACAGCCTCGGAATTTGAATAAACTACTTTCACTAAAAATTTATATAATTTTGCATTTTCAATTTAATTCCTTTTTAGTTATTTTGAAGGTATGATAAATTCTTGCACCTTTTGATGATACCTAACTACATTTAGAAATGGTATACAAGACTTTTTTTTTTAGTCTCGATAACATCGAATTTGTAGCCAGAGAAATCCATCTATAGCTCATCTTTAAAATCTTATTCTAATAAATTAATCACATAAAAATTTCCCACTGAAGCAAATTTTTGAAAAGCTAGTTTTAAGTGTCCTGGACTTTTTCATGTGTTGTGAAATAAATATAAACTGGACAATTGTCAGCTGATGATGGTATGTAATGATTGTATTTTTCAGGCCATTGAACGTCAAATGGAACTGAAATGTCGCTGTCACGGAGTCTCGGGCTCGTGCGAACTGAAGACGTGTTGGAACAAGCTGCCCTCTTTCGAGCAAGTGGGGCGGTTCCTCAAGAGCAAGTACGACAACAGCATTCAGGTGTCTCCGAAGGCGAAGCGACGGCTCAGGCGCAGAGGAAAGGTGAAACGGAAAGTGCCGGTTCAAAAAGAAGACCTGGTACATATTCACCGGTCCCCCAACTTCTGCGTGGAGGATCCCAAAAGGGGTATCCTGGGCACTGGTGGAAGGAAATGCAACAGAACCACATCAGGACCTCAGTCCTGCCAGTTGCTCTGTTGTGGAAGAGGATACAACACACAGGTGAGACCTCGACCCTTCTTATTTGAATTACAGAAGATTCTACATATAGCACTTATAATTTTTAACGGGCTGCAGTTAGGCAGTTAAGCCTCTGCAGACTCGGCAGGTTTCCAAGTGTGAGAGACATTTCATTTGTTTGTTGTTGTTTCTTATCCCTCTGGGATCCCCATAAAGCCAAAACAATTCAAAAATAAAATAGGATTTACTAGAACCTCATCAGTAGTAAAATTCAAGCAATTAAGAATATGCATAGGGAGAGGCCTGATCAGTCTCGCACTTTCCGGCGCAGTTGAAGAGTAAGAGATTTGATGTGTGTGACTACTGAAATTGCGTGATAGAGCCATGTGCTGATTCCTGGGAATATTAAGTTTGTGATACCAACGAAGTTCCCCCCCCCCAAAATACCAAGGGTGAGCTGGGAGGGGGGGGGTATTCTCCAAAGTGCATTTAATTGTATCCTTTTAATGGAGATTTAGGTCAAAGCTAGACAAGTGTTACCTAGCAAGGTGTCAGCAGTAGCAGATTTGGCCAAATTATCGGCTATCTCTTTACCATTCAATCCAATATGGGAGGGGACCCAATCAAAACATAGTGTCTAGATGAAAGTCGAACCACAAGATCCGGAATATTTGGGCTTGCCATATCCCTAACAGTTGTCCAACGAGAAAGGTGCTGTATAGAAGCACGACTGTCAGTTAAAATCCAAATGTCCCTGAAGACAAGGTCAGAAGCAGGGACTGCAATCCCTTATAAATCACAATAAGTTCAGACCTCAAAACAGAACAGCAGTTATTATTCCTAATCTTAATGTCAAACGTACCTTCAGGTGTCTCAATGTGCACGCCGCTTCCAGAATTCCAAACACCACCGTCGCCCATGCTGTCATCGGTATTTGATTTAATCTGGGGCACCATCTATATTGGTGGATCCCAAAATTAAATTTTGACTCTTGAATATATTCAACTCAAGCTCTCTTTATTTGCTAAATATCGCTGTGATTTAATTTTGCCGAGGGTACTAAAGCCAAATTGCTATACAAGGGATTTTTTCCATGCCCCATAATATTATGACATGCATGCCTACAATTTTTGCAACCAGAAAATCAATCGACTCTAGCCGAGATCAACCCTCTACCTTGGTTCCACGAAGGCACCCATTCGATACACTTAGAAGTCCTTTTTTCCTGTCATGTACTTCCTAATAATAACGTCGCATCTACAACCTTAATACTGATGCTTTTCAGATTTTGAGTGAATTGATTAATTCGTCTATAACTATCCCCCGCATATATACTCTACTCTTGTCATTCTTTACATTATTTTCTTGTATAAAAGCTCATTTATTTTTAAGGATGAGACATTAGAATAATTATGAAAAAACTTGTATGATAATATCAATGTTATATAACCTAGATATAAATTTATTTTATTTATATGTTGCTTTTTCATTCTATCGCATGGGCGCAGTTATAACTGAATGTATTAGAGCTAACGATTTTTAATTCATTAATTATAAATGATTTTCATCCATAATATGTCTCAGAAGATCTCGATGCCAGAAACTTGAATCAACTAATCAATAGCTGATATATGTATAATTAGGAAGGATGTGCTTTAAGGCATTTTAAAGTATAATTTTTTTTTATTCCATGAAATAACTGAATTATAGAGATATCATAAAATAACTAGACAAGTTAATAAAAGTATATAATAGATGAAAATTTTCATACTTTACCTAATTATTCTATGAAATAACTAATGATAGACTGTTAAAGTGATGAATAAAAAATTTCTATGTTATTTTATGAATTAGGAGGCAATAAATAGCTATATAACCTCTAGAAAAATGCATTTTCTCTATTGTGGATGATTAATTGATAAATAATAAGGAAAAGCAGATGATGGTAACTTATGGCTCGCATTGCTAACACTAGTCAAACACAAAGGGAAAAAAAAGAATGTTTTGATCTGTTGCTGCCACAAAACTTTTCTCTATTCCTGGAACTTGAAGGATATCTTATTTCTGGAGTAACTAATAGTCACGTGGTGCTTTTTTAGCACTTTTTACTTCTGCTATCAAACTTAATAAAATTTCACGAAAAAGTGCAGCACTTTTTTCTTTTGTCCTACGCTTATTTAATAAAGATTTAATGAGAGAGAGATGAATCTTTCTTATTTACATGTTATAGTCTTCCATTCTTGCTGAAGTCAATGTTTGAAAACAGGCTGCAAATATATTTAATAATCGCATCAAAATGTAAAACGCTAATATATAAATACACCCCCTAAACTCTACTTTTAAAATCAATGAAAGAAAGCATAGACACACGTCATTGCAAAGCAGCTGTAAGCGGTTCAAAATTGGTTAAAAACAACTAGAACCTGTTCAAAGAGCTTTCCAGAGCCGTATTTCACAGTTAAACGATCAAGTAATCGTTACTTTATAGAACACCTAGCTAAATCGTAGAATTCAACAATTTTACATACTTTAACTGATTTCTCAAGCTATTTCATGAAATATCTATTTATTGTATGACATAACAGATTTCCCATTTTAACTGTAATATATATATACCAAATTCGATAAAAGGGGTCATAGATGAGGTTTACTTTTACTGTAAAATCCGGCGTACAATGCGTATTCATATTTTCAAGCTACATTTTTTAATTTTTAGTTATATTCGCCGTATAACGCGCACTCCCTTTTTTTTTTTACGAAAGAACCTGAAATGTATGTGTGCAATACTGTTATGTTTTAAAGTCATTTTTTTCAAGGTATTATCCCAGACACACGCACATTTAAAAAAATTAAGTGTACATCTAGGACAACACTTTAAAAAGTTCGCTAGGTATATATGCCATTTCTTTTAAATAAACAGCATTTCGATCTATATAGAAGTCTAATTTTTTTATTCTCATCTCTTTTTTATTTTTGAAACTATCATTTTTATACCCAGCGTCTCTAATGTGCACCCGTAAATTTTTATCCCATTTTTTGTGCTAAAATTTCGCGTAAAACGCCAAATTTTACGGTACTTCGGGACCCTAAGCGTCAAATTCTAATATCAATGACGCCAAATACAAGTTCATACCAGATACTGATATAATTCACCATATAATACATTAATAAAAGAATATTTCAATGATTAAAATATAATTATTCCCTTTCCGTACTATTAAAAAATACAACCAACTTTTATACACATTAGAAAAGATTTCTTGAAAAGTACCTAAAAGTGGTCAACATCAAGAGTTGAGCAGATAATTCCAATTGTTTTGTATATACAAACAGGTTCCCAGCTTAGTGTAGTATTTTTTTATTTCAAAGAAAAACAGAACTTATCGGACTTTGGAAACGTTAAATGAGCTGTGGACAATACTACAGCTAGCCTATTAACGCTTCCTTGTTTTTCAACGCCTCATCTCTCTCTGTTGGTGTGCCTTTTTCCCATGTCCAATCAGCAGATGCGCAATTTGAGAAGCTGTAATGGGGACATTTGGTGGTTTGTTTTCCTTTCTTTCCTACACGTGCGTGATAGCTTTTGTGAAAATATTTCAATGAATTGTTTTGTCTATGCTCCCAACAAATGTAGATCTAAAAGTGCAAATTTTAAAAGTTCTCTTGTTTATTGCATCAAACGGTAAAGGACGTCTCGACAAGTTTCAAAATGCTGCGAGAAGATAACATTTCTCTCACTTAATATATCCGACTACCCTAAAATTGTAAATTTTTCCAAAAATGGACAATTTTTTAATGATATTTTATAGACCATCTTATTAGCTTTATAAAAATACCAAGTTTTTTATTTTCCATTCACTAGAAAAAAAACTAAAAGTGTTTTAGTAAAGGCAGACGGCATTACTTTAAGCAAGATGTCATGCTTTAAACGCGTTTTACCATCACCTGTTTTACTCGAAATGTGTTTTTTGAAAATGCTCAAAAGGGAACAGCGATAGCTCAAAAAATTTTGAAAATAATTAACTAAAACATTTTGTATATGTTCTGTATAATGGTAGAACTGTTTTAACCTTCAGATTTATCAAACACTGTTTTATTACAAAATTTACAGTCTCTTATGTGAATATAATCACTTTTTTTTCTGCAATTTCATATAACTAAGACAAATGGCTCTAGTTTTCGTAAAAATTAAAATCCCTTATCCTGATTGCCATTTCAAAAATAAGTAACAAAGCAACACATCAGAATTGAAAAATTGAAAATTTGTTCATAAACCTTTTTTATAGAATTAGGTTATTTTTTGTGAATTTTTACCCATCTGTTCCCATTTTTTAGTAATAATAATTTCTTTTTCTCTTCTTAATTTTAGCATATTTTTCTTAAAATGTACCAAACAAATCTAAAAACCACAAAAAAATCCCCATATCTTCATTTCTTTTAAAAAAAAGTTGTTGTAAGTATTTGGATACCTTATAGATTACTTGCATTCATTTTAAATGGACTCGAGAACATCTTTATAAGGCATTCATTATCAGCTTAGAAACACATATCTTCAGAACAAACTGCTCTGGTACGAACAAGGTACGATTCTCACACCATATCCTAGGTCAATTTTAATATTTAACAAAACTCAGACGCTTAAATAAATACTTAAATAATGAACTTAAGTAAAGCAGACTTCTTAAAATAACTTTAAGCAATATAGCTTTAAAAGGATACTTCGTGTATAATAATTTTTTTCTTTGCGAGTTCGATGAATTTAGTTTTTAGCTGCAAACATTCTCCTCCCCCTTTAGAGCAGGAGTACCAATAGGACTCACCGTGCCACACCTTTTTTGAAAAACTTCGATTCCAGTGATAATGCATGCACAATTAGAGAATAGAGTTACAAAACATAGATATTTACCATTTTATTATATATTAATTTTGCACCTTTTAAAGATATTTCGTAACACAAAAATAAACGGCGCAAAATGTGTGTATATATATATATATATACATACATATTTATTAGAATAAGAGAGACAACATAAAATGTGAATATTATCCTTCATTATAGTTAGAATTTATGTTTTTATTTAATTTTTTAATACGCGAACCTAGTGCTTGCACCGCTCTACTTTCATATCGCAAAATCAGGGGTATAATGTGTAACTTTCATTTTGACACAATTCTGAGCATTCATTTCCTTGCAGACTAAATATTTTTCATATGAGAAAAGACCTTTTACTTAGATATATATAGAACCAAAAGTAAAATACACACAATTTTCTTTTCAAACAATAAAGTTTCTCCAGCAATGATATTCAATAGCTTACATAATAGCTGTAAAATTATCTTTAGATTTGTACTTCAAATTTTTTCGGAATTTCGTTAATGTCCATAATTCTGAAGACACGTTTGTCAAATAAGGTCCATTACAAATTTATCAACTTCCATTCACACAAAAATTGACACGTGTAGAGTAGTGCTGAGTGCCACTGAGAATTGTACCGCGTGGCACGCGTGCAGTAGGTTGCCGACCCCTGCTTCTAGAGCTTTGATTTTTTTAAAAAAAAATCTTCAACATCGAATTCTTATGAGTAACTTTCACGCGTCCATTTTAGCTTCTCAAAAGTGCTTAAAATTTATAATTGACTGATGTCTTAGTCACATGATAACTACAATCACGTGTTACCAGCTAATCAAGTGCCTGCCCTTCACTGTTGCCAAGTTTTGCTTTTTACAGAAACTTTTTTTAAAAAGGTCATATTTGTCAACAATAATAATGCACATTGGTAAAAAAAAGTACCATTTAATATAAGAATTTTAAAACTTCAACATCCTTAGTCCAGTATCAATCTTGAAATTTAGTCTAAATTTTACAGATCGAAAAAGTACAAATGTATGTCAATTTTGAATTCAACGGAGGACACGTGATTGCGTTTATCATGTGACCTTCATGAATTTAGCCCATTGAAGGGTTACAGGAAATCAAAAGCTTAGATTCTATTTCGTAGCAAATTCTATTAAGGCCTACTTTGGTATTCAGTAAACGTTAACGTTGTTGAGAATAAAACAATTTCTATGCATAATATCAAACCTTAACTAATTAACTTTCATCAAAAACGTCGTATATCGTCCATATTTCGTAAACGCTAAATAGGCAATCTAAATGTATCTGTCGTCGGATTGCTAAAATGATATCCGGATTTCAGTGCGAAAATAGGTAATCTAAATACAGTCGACTCTGGCTAATTCAAACCTTCGATAATACGAACCTCTCGCTAATTCGAAGTATATGCAGTGGCGGCGCGAGACCTGAACTTAATGTGGGCAAGATACATTTCGCGAGGTCTGGTGGCATAAAAAAGGGTTAATAAAATAAAAAACCAATTTTTATTCCTGAAGAAAAACCAAAATTTTAAACAATATTTCTTTGGCTCATTAAACAATTATAAAAAAAGGAAAAATTAAAGAAACGGAAATTTTCTACTTTTAGTTTTGCTGAAATTTTTAATGATTGGTTCGTAATTTATCTTAGATGCTATATCTGCTTCAGTAGATATAACTGCCAAAGCAGAAAATCATTCCTGACCCATTGAATTTAATAAAATTTTTTTTATCAGTTTTGATTTTGTAAAGCTCGTCTCAACAATACCTGTAAGTATACCGCTTCTGCTAACACAATTCGAAAGACAATGTAAATATTTAAGAAAATTTCTTGCAAATTGTTCTCTATGACGTAATGGAGCAGATGTTTCACGTCTGTAATGGTATTGGGTGAATTTAGGATTATATTTTGTAATTCTTCATATAATTCGTAAGGTTGGAAGTCACTGCTCTCACCTGCTTACAAGACTGTGTGTAAATCTTGAGTTTTTCAGTATTTGCTCTTTTGGAATATGTTTCAAATCGTTTAAGTCATAGGGAAAAGCAAAATTTTCAAAATGATTTAAGGATATAAATCTTGAACCCATATTGTTTATCACAGAATCAATCATGGTATTAAAAAAAGTCTGTTTCATACCGGCTTTTGACAGAGTCCTATAGGTTGATCGCCACCTCTATAGTCAAACATTCTTTTCCTTTTGGCTACTCTTTTATTTTAAAAATCTTTTGGCAAATCATAATTGCTTCACTCAATAAACTTACGAGCGTCAGACAAGCATCTTTCGAATCCAGTTTGTCGATACTTTGATTCTTCTACAAAATGTACGCAAATGTTCAACAGTAATGCATAAATTGAGCTTGTACAATACCATAATTTGCTTATGGTATTGAAACAAGTTAATAACTCATGATACGTAAAATTAATGTAATGATACGATAAATTCCAAACTAGACATTTCCTTTAAAACGTAATCGTAATCACCGAGTGTGTCGCATTGTTCCATTTGGTTTTTATGTTTTCTATGCATTCAACAACATCATCAAATTATAATAATGCGGCCTTCACCGCCACGATTCTGCTTTCCCACCTTGCTTAGATAAAGGCTTACTTGTAAGCTCTAATTTTTCTTTGATAATTTTCCAGCGTTTGCTGAAACTTGATTATAGCAACAAAAAAAACAACTTCTGAATAAAACCAAAAAAAAAAAATCTTTTTGTTGCCACGAATTAGCTGCGTTTACCAACAACAGATTCCAGCTATGACAGCCGCAAGGTGGGAAAAATGCCTGGGATTTATATTTAATATTCGAGTTTTAACTCCACTATTTATGCCTACCATATTTGCACCATTGTCGTATCCTTGTCCACGGCAGTTCTGAATATTCAAGCCATTTTTTTTTTATTCTCCCAGTATTCCATTGATCATATATTCTCCTGTTATTTCAGTGACAGCAAAAAATCAGATCAAGTTTTCTTCTATACTTCTAATTGATGTACTACAATATCTTAAGATGACCGACATTTGTTAAATTATACTACAGTCTCTAGTGCATTCGAGTAAAAAAGAACAATATTTTGCCTCAATATTTTCACTGGTAATTATATTTGACATGATTGTGATCAATTCATTTTGAATATTTTGGCTTTGATAATGGTTAGCACGCTGCTTATTGTTAATGCGATTTATGTGTTCCCGTAACTTAGGATCATATTTAGATATCAATTCAAATAAGTCTATGAAGTTTCCAGAATTCTTTGTATCTTCGTCTGTTTTGAGAGATTCTATGTGACCTCTAAACGCCAGATTATGATAGAGAGATTAATTGATGTCATAAATTTCTTAGCCTAACAAATTGTGCCAATGTTTTTGAGATTCAAGAATTCGCCTTTTGTTTTCTCAGTCTAATGTTTTCCCGAACTTTTTTTATTCCCTTCTCCAGCGTTAACAATTGGAACATACAGACCATATGTTCTTTAGTATTCCCATGTCTGAGTAAAATACTACTTAAGTGTTTCCAACAACAACACCCTTCTTGTACCATTTAAGTTTGTGAATTGCCAAACAGTCTGCACGGAAAACAAAAAAATTCATTTTTAGAACTTGAATAAACCAACCAAGACGACGTTGATTTTCACCAATATTTAGTTTTCTTGAGAAATGAAAATTGGAAAAGTGTCTATGATCATCATCTTTACGATAATATTCATCACTGTTATTTAACTGCTGTGTGGGACCACTTTGAATGATATCATGTGACCTGTGAGCATCTATCATAGGAAACGTATACAATCCCGGGTCAAAACTGGAAAATGCTTGTTTCACTACGTTACTTGCATCTCTGTTCACAGGCGAAGAACTAATCTTAATCTCTTCTTCTTAATTGTGACTTGTGTTACTCAACATGAACACAGAAATCCTAACTTCAGGTTATGATTGGCAAACTTTTGAATCTATTTCTCTTTCCGATTTTCGTCGTTCGGTATCAATAGTAGGTGTACCTGGATTAACTTCCAAATTCATAAATCTTGCTGAGAAGTCGAAGGAACAGATTTTCATTTGATTCTGTTCTCCCAGATTATGTATGATCGAGAAATTTCATCATACCTGAACTTTAAACCTCGTTGGATACAACTCTTTCCACTTTTCTTTGTGCTGCACCAGATTCCAGTTTTTCTCCCTTTAAATCTCTTTCTCTTAGTGCCTGAGTCTGAGATAATTGATGTGAGAACAAATAATAGTGGTACTGGGCATTTTTCATAATTTATCAAATACTTTTAAAATTTATAATATGATATAGAATCATTAAGTGAGACTGCGTCTGCATGTGATGCTTTAATTGGCTTTCTAATGATGGGAAGTCCTGAACTATTTTCATCTCTGACCGGGAACTCTCCGCGAGATAGCAGCTTAACTTCTGCTAATGTAGCCAGACTAAATATGAACAAATGAGCTGAAAGACAAAGTTAAGAAATTTTTAATAAAAGAAAATGGAAAACAATATTTTCACGAATTATTTATTCATATGCTTTCATGCACCGATGAATATAATATTTTTTAAAAAACAACGCCGATATATCAGTTTTTCGCTATCTTATGGTGAAAAAGAGATAGAATTAAGAATTTTCTAATTTATTAATTACTTTTGGATTTTGTTTACTTTTTGTTCAATTTACTTCGGCTTTGAGGTCCGAGGCCCTATGTACCGCTAGGCCGTGGGCAGTGGCCCACACCGCCCACTCCTTACGCCGCCTCTGAGTATATGCCCAGCCCCAAGAAAAACTTTTGATATTTCGAAAGTAAAATAATATGTTTTGGTACATTCAATCTTTCGAAGTAAAATCTGTGGCTGGCCAGACTACATACACAATAATTCGAAGTTACCTTATAAAACTCTCACCAATTTGAACACTTTCTATCGTAGAGTCCTATAACAAATAGTTTGGAGCTTTCATGTTTTGTGTTGCATTGTATCTGCGTCTCTCCATTGTAACGTAGCCCTTTGAGGATCATCTGCCTGCTGCCCCTTCTTTGTGCTCCTGGTTCCTCAGGCAAAAAGTCACTTGTTGCTTTCCTTCTTCAAGTGGGCAATATTCCGGCCACACCTGTTGTCAGCCGTCCCTATAATTCATTTAATATGGCCTTGCTACATATGTGTTCAGAAAGGATGGTCCACTTTGTGAAGAACAGATGCTTAGAGTTGTGTACTTTACGTCGGAGTGACATGACGATTTATGACTCATCTGTGCGATTTATACTAGGTAGCATCAAACAAGGCGACTAACTGATTTTTTTCTTTAAAAAAAGATTAATTATGTACTGTATGTATTCTTTAAAAAATTGTTTTTAATACATAAATGTGTTCTTTTAATACAGGACTTTAAATTTCTGTATAACATGTACTTTTTAAAAATACTTTATACATACGTACAATTAAAATTATTTTAATTTCAAATTTAAGTGTGCCAGAAAAACTTCTCTTCGTGTATTTTGGAAGTTTTTCCTGCCCTCTTAAAAATATAAATTTTCCATTGGTCCCTTCAACTTCGAACTATCGAGAGTCGATTGTATCATTTTACGTTGAGTAATTATCGTTAAAGAAGTGTGGTTAGAAATCTTATGAATAAAAACTTTTCCTTCTGTCTTTATATCTTTTACTGCCATTTGCATCATTAGCTTATTACTTATATTTTTGAATTATGTAAATAAAATTAGCTGAATTTTTTTTAAATGTTCTTCATCACAGAAATCATTTCTTAATTGTTCCATAATAATTTTTCTTCAAAAAAAGTGTTTGAAAGAGTGGTTTTGACCATTCCTACTGGAAGTTTTATGTGTTGTTGTTGTTTCTAATGCCACCTGTCTGACGGTGTCAGATCGAGGCCCACGAAATTCATCGTGGCAAGGGGTTAGGTGCACGCCTGTCGTTAGCTTTTAGCTTTGAGCACCGTGCAGGTGACAGTGCGATTTGTCTCGGTTCATACACAATAGATGACGACACCCCCTATCTCCACCTCCACAATTTAGGCATAGAACTGGAGGGGTGGGAAATATTCTACAGTCCCCTGCACCCGTGGTTGCTGCTACGACCGCCTACAAGACTTTCGGACCCACTGATTTAACGAGCACGTACTCCGTGTATACTCGAAGGGTATTTGGTGACATCGAACCCAGGCCTTCCGGTCTGGCGTCCGATGCTCTAACCACTAGGCTACCTACGGCCCTTGAAGTCTTATAAGTGAACAAAAACATGAGATAGCTAGAAAAATCAGAGTGAGCAGTAGTACCCAGGAAATAAAAGTTACAAGAAAAGTTTTTTAGAAATCGAGCGACTTAATAAAATTGGCTAAGTAACATTTCGTGGTGCAAAAGTCAGAGAAGGGAACAGTGTATTCATGAGTTAGGACATTAATGGGCTGAGTTCATGACGGTCATATGATAAATGTAATCACGTGTTGACCTCAAAGCTAATATTAGAATTGTGTTTGCTGCTATACTTTTTGTAAAATTTAGGATTTAATACTTAAACATCTAGACTCAATCCTAAAGATTCTTCACACACAAAAACTCTTTCAAAATAGTGTGTTACGAGTGTATTTTTAAAGCAAGTGCCTTTTGTGCTTCCCTATGAACGTTAATATTGAAAAAAATATGTACTTTTTGAAAGAATGTTTCTGTAAAAAGCAAAAATTGACAACAGACAAGTTCATGAACTAAGTGTCTGACGTCACAGGAATTTGTGAACAAATGGGCTAGATAGACGTGATCGCGGGTATGTGATTATGACACCACACGTTCAGTTATAAAAAACAGGACAGACCGTTTTATTTCTAATCACGGATATATTTCGCATCTCCTTTTTAACCGAAGTAGAACATTTTGTCTCAACATAAGTGTTTCACAAATGAAATTGTGTAATATTAATAATCTGAGAATATATATGCAGTGGGATTCAAAAGTTTCCGGACTGTGTCTATAACTTAAAAAATATTATCAATTAAAAACTGCTGAAACACATCCTCCTTCGAAATAAGACCTTTGAGTAACAATACACTTATGATGCCATGGCTTGCATAGGTGATCGAAATATTTCTGGAATCTATTTTTAGCCATATCCTTTAATTTAGACTGCGATGCACTTTTAACTTCATCTGCAGATTGATCGTTTAACATGCGAGGAACGATAGGTCGACACACCTTACGCATGTTAAGATCTTAAATCAGTATCCATTGACAAATGCCGAGCATATCCCAATTGATTCTGCTATTGTTTGAAGCCTGTTCTTACGTACCGCCGCAGAGACCTTTTCGATGTTTTCGATATAGCGTTTGTCGTTTTCGACATTTTCCCTGACTTCTTTGAAACGTGGATGCCTCTCATAAGGAGTGGATCGAGACAGCACTATAGGATCCCAGATAGTTTTTTTAATGCAATGCTAACGCCATCTGTTATGTAATATGGAAACTAAAACAATTAAATAGTCCTATACTATTTTTGTATTGCTGTATTAGTTCAATGATTTTTGCTGAAGTTCTTATTGCATTTTATTTACATTTTGGATAATTTTTACTTTTCATTTCTTGTTATTTTTTGCTTTATTTTATTTAATGTTTTTTTATCATTCTTGTTGTTTTAATTAGTTAAATTTTTTTTAAATGATCTGTAATCAACTTTTTTATACTAATTGTTTTCTTAAATGGAGACTGAAATGAATGTACATAACAGAGACTTAATCTGCTCATTTTGCCTAAAACAAAAGCTTATAATGCCCGTAATTTTTAATGTTATTTTCCAATGTATTTCTACATTAAAATACTATTTTAATTAAACATAACTGAAAATAATTTTTTAAAATTCGACCTATAATTTTGCAAAATATTGATAGCATTTGTTACGACAAGATTACTCTCAGCTTAATCATTTAACTATTGGCATAAATATGCAATTAAAATATGATATCCCGGTGATTATATTTGATTTCAATATATTGTAGTGTATTGAAAAAAAATAGATTAAATGTTGTATTAATATAATAATATAATATAATATATACACATATATAATATAATATATACACATAATATTTTATACATTATATTATATTGAGAAAGTTATTCTTAGAAGGTACTTTTAAAAAAACTACTCGATAAGTTGACATATTAATTAATTCTTTTGAATTAATTTACATGATTTAAATTCTATTTTTTTTCAACTAGTTTTAAAAATTTTGGGTTATTTTTCCAATATCTTATGCTTTAATTTTTCTTCACGCCAAGTAAAAGTGTAGATGGTTTAATGATAGTTACAAAATCCAATATATTTGGCTTTTTCAGTCATATTTATTTTATAATACACTAAATTATTTTTCATTAACTAAATTAATTGCAGATTAAACTGAGGTTTGAAAAATAATCATGAGATATATTCACAAAAATAGATATTTTGCACAACAGATGGCGCTTGCATTTACATTAAAGAAAACTATCTGAGTGCATATAGCGCTGTCTCGATCCACTCCTCTCTCAAAAGCTTGCGTTTGCGGTGATGCATCATAGCCGTACTCATGCTTCAAAATTTCGTTTGTCTCCATTGCACTTTTTCTCAAACGAACACAACAAGCCCAGTTTTTTTAATCACCGACGACTAAATACATCTGCCTACAAAATACGTTTCAATCGCGACACACCAACCACGTGATTTGGGGGGAAAAAATTTGCAGTAGAGAGACTGCAATAGTATTTCTGTGTGACTGCATTCTTCCCTTATTCTAAAAAAGATTTTCCACGTTATAGGCTCAGTCTGGGAAATTTTGTGTGTGTGTGAATCCTACTAATTAATTTTTATGTGGACAATATGGATCGCTAGAGCCTTTATCAATAAAGGCTCTATGCATTGTAAGCAAAAAAAAAATGGATCAACTCAGATAAAAATATACTTCTCTGTATAGAATAGCAAAGCCAAGATATAAAGGTTGTAGGATTTTGGATATTACACAAAATAATTGAATAATTTTTTTTACACTTGATGGGAATCTTCAAATTCTTTTGATATTCACAACTGTGTAATTCTAAATACACATTAGACTTTGCATGAAAGTGTAATTCCATTGTTACTCTCACTAATTCTTCATGTAAATGTATTTTACAATATGCATAATTTTATAATGAAACGAGTCAAAAATCCTTTCTATTACCCCAGGTTATCCGGAAGCTGGAACGCTGCCAGTGCAAGTTCCACTGGTGCTGTTACGTGAAGTGCAAGACTTGCGAAACCATGGAAGAAATCTACACCTGCAAGTGATCAGCTACTGCTTCCTCTCAGTTCTCACCTGCTGAGAATCCCTCCGAGAAACCAACCTCCGAATCTCTCTCCTCACCTGAGAAGCAGAGAGACAAAACACGTAGTGTGATTTTTATTCTTTTTTCCAACTGAACATGTGTGTACAGACAACCACCATCACACTAGAACCTCTTCTCGAGGAGGCTCGCTTCTGTCGACTTCAGAATCGAAAACTAGATTTCATGGACAGACATTATGTGGATTAGGGATTAGTCCGTTTTCTTTACGATTGGGACCGTCGAGGAACATTGTGTATATCCATTAGAAAAAAAAAGGCCGAACTAGTAGATTCCATAAGCACCGCGAGTATGGTATCGGACACATAATCCAATAGTATCTGTATCCGCGTGTTAAGGTGAGGAATCAGAATTTAGCATCGAGAGATAGGGTTGGCAAGTACTGTCTACTAGTATCTGTTTTCATCGAGAATACAAATCCGGTCTCTCCAAGACTGCCAACGGAAATATAAGAAACAAATATTTTCGACGAGAACAATGTGGTTGAATATGCTTGTAGATTAAGACACGGTCAGTTGTACAGACGAAATATATAAATGGGCAGCAACAAAACTATGCCTGCTTCCTTGTAAACTCTTAATTTCATAGTTGGGCCTTGAACATCGATAGGTCTTAAACACTGATGCTCACGCACCGGCACATTTTGCACTGTAATACAAACTAACACACTTCTCTCTGCTTTTTAAAAGTGTGCTTCTTTCGGTTTTCGCATCCGGAAAAACGTTTAAACAGTTGTAAGGGGATAAAAATACATAGCGAAGACGATGGCAAGGAAAAAAAATGGTTGCCGACAGAATCTGTTTGTGCTTCATATTTTTTCTGCATTTATTTCTTGTCTCTGTTGCCTTTTCTGCTGAAATATTTGTCAGATACAATTGTTAGTTGAAGTCGGTGTTTTTAATCTATAGTAATGAATCCAACCACAAGAAATTGGGATTGTATCAAATATACGTCTTTTTTGTTGTTGGTATGAAATACTTGTTTCGCGCACGTATGCGCTAATGTATTTTGTATGAAAGAATACTGAAATTTGTACGGAGAAATGAAAAAAAAGAAGAATGTTAAGCAAACATCACCATTAGAAAAACACGATTTTGTTTTACGTCATGAATTACAATGTAATTTGTGAAATTCATGTAATGTCTATTTTATATATTTCTTGGATTTGGTTTGATTACTTGTAATCGAGTTTAATAAACTTGTTACTAGCAATAATTGTTTGCAATACCTTATACATAAAGTTCATCTGTATTTGCTTGAAAATAAGTAATTTAAAATTATTGTATAACTATTCAGTTGATTTATATATTTCATGTAAGTACTATGTTGAAGTCTATTTTATTTTTTCAGATGTTATGTTTTAATGAATACTTCACTCTCTGTTGATGTAACTTAATATTTTTGATAACAGCATCTAATATTTTATGCGAATGCCCGTTAAATATGACTACTCTTTCTGTATTCAATACAGATGTATAGCATTCTGTGCCATTGATACAACTACGAGTCCTTAAGAAATAATTCCTATTAATTAGAAAAAATTGGAATTATTGGATAAAGTACATTACAATTTTTCTAAATATTATAATCATTTATCTCATTATAATTTTAAATAAAAATTTTGAGAAAAGCAATCCTTAATGACAAAATAAAAAGCCTTAGAATGGATTTTTTAATATTATTTAAAAAAATATTTTTAGATATTTTGGGCAAAGATTAATCCGTAATATTTATTAAATAACAGTCTTGCAGTAAACGGAACATTAAGAATCTAGAGGTCCTAAAGTTAATGTTCACTTATTTTGAAATAAATAAAAACCGATGCATTCAATTAAAGTAGTATAAAAAGTATATATAAATTTGTATCAAATAGTTTTCAAGATATATATTTTAGTTTAGTTGGTAAAGAATATTTAAAAATTGATTATAACACCGATTGTGGTTTTAGATTTCGATCTAAGCAGTGGGCGTTCATTGGCTCTCTTTTGTGCACTTTTCTCATGACATCAAAACTGTTGGAGCACCTGTAAATAGCTTTCCATTTCAGATTGTTGTTACTTCGGATATATTTGGGTATGTTGCCAATGTGATACCGATGCATTTTTGGACTATCGATCCACTTTTTGTACATTTTTTGTGTGTATGTATAGACATCGTTCAGTGTGTGAAATGTATGGATACTAGTCTAGCGTTTCCATTTTAATTCCAGTTTGTGCATGCAGTAATACAGTATGTGTTGTCTCGGAATAGTTTCTGCACCTAATTCATAATCCATATTTTATTTTCACTTCGTTACTCAAAACGAATTCATGGATGAAACGAAGACTGTGGATGGACGTCGTTCACACACTCTTATCTAATGTAGAGAAGGTTAGCGTAAATGATTGTTATTTTAAAAAAAGCTATATTTTCAAAAGCATTACACGCGAACTGCAAAACCTTCAAGTCTATAACCCTCAATGTCAGCAGTTCTTAAGGGAGTTCACCCATGTGACGGCCTGTTTTTGAAGCATTTTTAGAAAATTTTTTTGACGACCAGTAAAAAGATAGAACTTTAAAGTTTTTATCATTTATTTATATGTATTTTAAGAGTATGTATATAAACGTTTAGCCAAAAATATCCAATAGAACGCGAGTTATAGAGCTGTGAACACACCCGCCTGGAAAAATAAATGCTTACTTCCTCCACGATTCCGGCTGATTAGCTTATCTGAAATTTAAAAAATTAACGGCGTTTTAATTTATAAGCTTAATTGCACCGAATAGACTCTACTCAATTGAAAACATCAAAAATTGGGCTTTTGTTAAACCTCTGAAGAAAAGTTTCGAATTTCAAGGGTTTTTTTGTTATGTTTTTGTCATAAAAAATAGAAATATTTTGAATTTTGGAAATATCGTAGTCCATTTGATACGTATATATGGGCTGAGTCTACCCTATAAATTTGAAGTCATTCGGTCAAACTGTTCTTGAGATATGACGGAGAAAAGTTTGAATAACACAGTTTTGAGAAAAACGAGTTTAAAGTTTCAAGTCCAATTAAAGCAATGAAAATCTTAACTTACCCTTAATCGGCGATTGCCTGATGGCGAAGACTAAAACAAGTTCTGCGAAATTTTCAATAACTATAGATATTTTCTTTTAAACCTCTACAAACTTGTCTATACTTGTATGAACGTATATTTGCATAGAAGGGTCAAAGGTGTCAAGCCCGAATGTGCACAATGGGCGCTCCAACTCAGCGCTCCGAACAGCTGCTCTTGTAACATTCGCTTCTTTATAACGACTTCCAATTTTAAAAAATCACTTTATCATCGTTTTCTGAAAATGTCTAGACCGTATTCTAAACATTTTTCTTTATGAATTTTTTTTTTTTTTGATTTTTTGAACTCATTACATGGGCGAACCCCCTTAAACTTTCAATTTTTCAATTTTACACGATTTGGTCATGAGAGATTGTTGTAGATTTCATTCAACATTTGACTCAATATTCGTTTGTGAACCATTTTTTTATTATGAACATAATAGCACTCAAAATCAAAATATCGTTCAAAATTGACTGAACTGATGAACAATAAAAATCTAAGTTTGTACTTTGTTTCATTAATGATAATATTTTGAAATTTCGACTACTTAGACTTGCATTAAAAATGTGCTCTTTGCGTAAAAGTTACGTAACAAGTTTATAAGAAACATTTTTTTCACCAATCCGTTTGTTCGAAAAGTTGTAAGTGGAACACAAAATTATATTTCATCTGAGAAAATGGCACTCTTTCTAAAAAGGTTGGAAATATACCCCTCATTAGACAATACTGGCTAATGAGGGGGCGGAGGGCTGTATTTTTAGAAGACACAATCCCTGAAGTTAGCACTTAGTTGTAAGAACAACTGCAACATATCTAAGTAACATTTACCGGTCACAGTTTGGATCATGGAAGAAAAACGGCCCATAAATCTTTGGCAAACTGTGCATCAAACATTCACCTTTGACAAATCTCTTTTAATTTTCACTACTTGATGTGGATTTTCCGTGTACTTCCCCGGAATATACAATACAAGCGGTGAGTTTGTACTTCTTTCCATGTATCTTTCATGTGTATACGCGTAATACTTTTGAAAGTATAGCATTTTCAAAACTAATAAATCATTTATGCTAGACTTGTACTTTAAAAAGGGAAACGAGTGCATAAAAAACCAGAATTGTTCACATAAAATTTTCATATCAATTTTCGAGTTTTAAAAACAAAAAGAGATCCTCTTCACCCCTTTCCCTTCTTACATTTTTGAAGAAAACTGAATTTTTTCTTTTATATATTTCCTTATATGGAATAATTGATAATTTTATAATTTCTCATATTGAAATTGTGTGTGTGACATAACTATTAAAAGTACATTGAATGAAAAATTTGTAGACGATGAAGAAAAATGAAAGATTAATTCGAAACATATATTGATAGATAAGATTAATGAAGCATATGTGAAGCTGTGTTAAAATACTTACTCTTTTTACAGTGAACTTGATCTGTCATTTAAATGTTATTAATAGTTGGATTAAAAAGGATTTTTATATTTATTTGAACTCTAACTATATAGTTTATTATGTATCCGATTGTGAAGTGTTTTTAAAACTTGTAAATAATAAAAATTATTATTTAAAGCTATTACGACATGTGTATATGAAATAATTATTTTAAATATCTGAATTTTTTTCTCTCTGGGCTTTTATATTTGTTTCCGCCAGCTTGTTTCTGAATTTATTGTTGTATTTGTGATTTAGATTTCTGTTTTAGAAGCACATCCATCTACTGAAAATTTCTGTAAGATATCTTGTTTTTAAATGATTCTATTTAATTTAAAATTGTACAAATATCCCATATTTTGTCATTTGTTTGAGATTTTGTAGATGGAGAAGAATGAATATCGGTTTCTATTTCATTAGACTATGTAAATGTTTGTAATAAAGACTTCATGAAGACATTGACTCGTTCTTCCTCCCCCCTTTTTTTGTCATCTATAATTAAAATACGAAACAAATATACGAATAAAAGGTTGAATAATACACTCGGACCTTATTTGCATTTGATCCAAAAATATACATCTGAAAACTGCTTTTACATTTACAATGTTAGTTCGAATTTTAGCAATGCAAGTTATATTAAATGCTTTGCTTTCTACATCTAAATTACTGTTGTTGTTGTTGTCTCCGTGTCCTTCCCGCAGGGAAGGAATGAAATTTGCCAGAGCCTGCGAGACAGGTTGAATTTCTTAACGATAGATGGCGACTCCACCTCCAATATTTAGGCATGGAACAGGAGGGGAGGGAAATATTCTCCGGCCAATGCCCTCGTGGTTTCTGCTAAGACCGCCCACAATATTTTCGGACCCACTGATTTAACGAGCATGTACTCGGTGGCATCGGGCATCGAATCCAGGCCCTCCGGTTTTTAGTCCGATTGTCGTAGCCTATCGCTACCTCTAAGATTATCAACTCCCCTTCGGTTATTACCTGAATTTAGATGTGTTGAATTCATAATAAATCAAGTCAATAAATAAGATTGAATAGTATTTGTGTAATCTCTTAATTAAGAAATTTAATAAATCAAATTTTAAGAACAATAAATCACAGTGGAGAATGAGAAGGATTCAATAATCACGAACGACGGAATCTTAACTGAATTTACGACGGGTCGACGCGTACAATTATAGCTACACACTTATGTTTAATTGGAATGAATCAAACTAACCTGATTCCTTTTGTTATGGCAGGTTCGTCTAGCTGCTTCTTTAATATCTGGATTCCTTTAATGGGCGACTTCTTTCTCAATTATCTCACAGTTCTTTCATGAACTAATTATATCCACAACATACGGTAGACTCTACTTGCAACGTTTACACTTAAAAAGGCACTTCTCATTTCTCTTCATTTCATTTCCCCCTTTTTATAACTCGCTAAACCCAAACTTATATAAAATCTCTTTTGCATAAATCACGCTTTTGGCTCTCGGTGGAGATTGGTTGAAATAAATAACATTTAAAGAATATAAGAGAAGGTTAGTGAAACGCGTAAGCACCCGTCACACGATGCTTTAACCACAAGGCTACCCCCGGCCCATCTAAATTACTATTACTAATATACATTGAAATTTTTTTAAAAATTCCAAGTTAGTATTTTTTTTAAATTGGACTATTGGAAAGATTACTTAGCATTAAGCAAGTTATATAAAAATCACGGAGAAGTAGAGTAAGAGCATTAAGATATATAAATACTCTATCTACGCAGTTTAGATTTTGTTATGTGAGGTATGCTTGTTAATGTCCTTTAATTCATTGTGATTTACCTTTATTTCATTATAAAATTTCTCAATGAACACTAAGGATTTCAGTGACTGAAGAAACTAATATGGCATTCGCAAATTCAAGCCAAATGAACCTCTTAAAGCAAAAGGTTCAACTCTGAGAGAAAAGCATAAAAAGAAATTCCCCATACTCTTCGTACTTCCAAATACATATCCAGAGTGCTCAGAGAAAATCTATTTGCACGTTATCTCAATTTTTATTAACGTCTCTCTCCGAATCTACCCTACTGCTGCTGGTTTCTACAGATGAAATGTGGAAAAGTAACATTATATATAGTTAGCGCAAAAAGTACAGTAGAACCAGGTTTTGTGTAGTCCTTTTTTATGCGGTGCGGTATATGAATTTCAGTGGCTTTGGCGTCACTATAATGTTTCTATCAATGTACCAGTGGCGCGAAGAATGTTAGAATCCAAAGAAAAGTCAGCTTTTGCCTTTAATATTTTATAAATTGGGTAAATACATACTTGGCTTTAATCAGGCTTTGGGCCTTCTAGAATCCTAGGCACCCCGCAAGACAGGGGCTCGAGCGTGTACGTTGCGCCACTGCAATGTACATATACACAACTTCAAGACGCTCTGTTCATTTATTACAAACAGTCTCCAGGCAATGCAGGTTCAGTTGCTTTCTCTCAACGTGGCAACAGCTCGCGCTTGATTGAAGACGAAATTTTTAAGAACAGTGACATCAATAATTTGATTGATTATAAAGACGGACAAGAAGAACCAGATTCTTTGAGAAGGGATAAAATATATGCAGGGATACAGCTTTTCAACAAATTGGGAAATCATTTTTTTTTAAATAGATATCAATTATGAAAGAAGTATGAAATTTCAAAAAAGAGCTTCGATCATGCATATCTGGTTATCGTAACATTTACAAGCAACTGACAAACCGGACTTCTTCGTAAAAACTTCTCTTATACTTTATGGTGCCAAAAAATAAATCAATTGAAATTGTACCTTCTAGTGACGAAAGCGATTTCGAATTATTCATTACAGGATGATGAGCGCTTTGGATTACGATGAGTAGCAGTGAAATATACATGTACATTTTGAAAAATTCTTCATGCATACAATGAGAAACTAAATGTTTTTCATGTGTAATTTAATTATTTACTTTCTTATGGAAGTAGTTTCTCATAAATTTCGTAAATAATTGGCGTATTTTCTAAGTGTGATTTTTTCTTTGCGGTCTCTCCACCGCATAAAAAATAATTTCTGTGGTATTTCGATAAAGTCGTTTGTTAAATGTAAGAATTTATGAAATTTTCGAATATATTTTTTGTGCGTCTTTTTTTTTTATGCGGTCCCTATCTACCTCACAAAAATAGGTTTAACTGTATATTGAAACGATGTTCAATGAAAAAATCTCGCACCTTTAAAAACACCAAATGAACCCTTCTCTTAAAAGTCGAATACTCAAAAAGTAATAAACAAAGATCAATTAAATACCTTATTAATTATTTTTATATACTAATTTGATAATCATCTTATTCTATTTTCGAGTACTGATACCTCTGTACCGAAATGAACCGTGTCAGTTATAGTGCGAAGTTTATTTTACTCTAAGGTGAAGCTCGTCATTTTGAATTATATTCAAGTGATGAGGACGACATCTGAGCTGGCAACCCCTCTCCAAAGTACCACACCACCGGGAGAACGTTTGACCCTCTACATATTTAACGTACAACGGCCATCTCTAATTGGCAGGTCTTCAGCGGTACCAGGATCGAACTCTTGACATGCCCACCACGAATCCGTGATTTTAACTACTAGGCTACCGCGGCCCGTACCGAAATGCAGTGGATCATCAGACCACTACAAAAAGTCGATCAATTCTCTATTAAGAGCCATCCATTTGAGTTGTGTTTTGTAAATTTTTCATGTTCTTCAAAAGTGGGTGCGGAAAAGATATGGAAGACTAGAGTTATTTAATAAAAAATGACCTTTGTAGAATTTTATCCCAATTTAATCCCTGTTTCTGCTTTCGGTTTCAAATTTGAGGGGAAAAGTTACCTTAAAATTAGTTTTGAAATTGCTTTAAAAGTAGTTTTGGAGAACCTCGATAGATTTTTCTCAGTTGGGATAAAATTAAAATCTAGTTTCTGACTTTTTTTTCCCTTTTCAAAACAACCGTCATGCTACTTAAACGTCACTGAATATGTTGGGGTCTATCGCTGATAAAATCATGTCAAATTTAAACATTTTATTAATTAAACCATATTCTCTCAGCGCGTGCGATAACGCCCTCTTGTGGGCATTTGAGGTTTTCAGAGGGGCAGTAAAAGACCCAGAGAAAATTAGGGGGCGTTGAGATGGCACGGAGGGGCTTGGGCAGATTAACCAAATAGAGTCTAAAAAAAAGACTAAAGAAACACGCTGATTATGTACTAACAAAAGTAAACTTTAATACTGTTTAAATACATACAATCAACATAAGGTAAATTATTTGTTTATCACATGTACGGAAATTCACATGTTTCGGTAGTTCGGGAAGTGGATGAGAAACTTAAAAGATTACATGACATTCAGACCTACATTAAATTGAATGGTAGTGCATTTTACTTTCTGCAGTTCACGTGTTGTCTTTGTCTGTGAGCAGTTGGAAAAATGTCTCGTCCATTGCATTCCATTACGTATGTTATCCAAGAAGCACATTTAAATACATTAACCGGGAATTAACGTGGGATTCTTTAAAGGCTGAAACTGTCAATTTACAGTTATTTTGAAAGCAATAGTTTATTTTGAATTACTTCGTATCATCAAAACCCCTGCCTGTCTTTATAACAGGTAAGCTAAAACTTTTATTCATCTTTTTTAAATGAAGAAATTCAGTAGCGCGTTTCATTTCCAAAAAACACTATCCTATCTATGACTAAAATATATAATATTTAGCATTTAAATATATTTGTGGCAATAGCTATTTCAGATTCGCAAGTAAAGAAATTGAGGCTTTGGAAATTTTTTTATTTCTCTAGAGTGGGAGGGGGCGGTGGCGAAATACTCACTAGAAAAAAGGGCGCCAGCTCAAAAATGGTTAGGAACCTCTGAATTAAACGAACAGATAAGCATTTATCCCGCACAGTCTGGGATCTTTACCAATATACTGTGAGTTACGAGACTATTTTTTAAAAACTTATTTCAAAAGTTTTTTAAAAAGTGCAAATACATGGGTAAGAAAATATATTATCAATGCATCATATACGAGGGCTGTTCAAAAAATATCGAGACTGAATTTATTATGCAAAAACATACATACATAAACAGGTTTTGAGTCAATCTCCTTCGAAATATGGTCCATTGGCAGTAACACACTTGGCCCAACGATGTTTCCAGTCCTCGAAACATTTCTGGAACTCAGACTTTGGGATGGCCTGAAGCTGCGGTGTCGAATTCTGTTTTACGTTTTCAATGTCCTGAAACCGGTGTCCTTTTAAGGTGTTCTTGAATCTTGGGAAAGAGGAAAAAATGGGATTGGAACAGTCGTTGGAATTGCTGATCCTCAGTGAGGAGACGCGGCACAAACTTTGCAGACACTCGGCGCATGTTCAAGTCCTTCCTCAAAATTTCATCACATGATCCTACGGAAATGTGACACTCCTGTGCAATTTCTCGGACTGTTAAACGACGATCAGAGCCCACCACAGCCTTCACTTGTGCAATCTTGTCCTCATTGCGAGAGGTGGATGGGCGTCCAGAACGGGGATCACTGTTCACTGATTGACGACCCTCCTTGAATCGCCGGAACCACTCGAAAACCCGAGCACGACTCATCGCCTCATTTCCAAATGCTGTTTTCATCATCTCGTAGGTTTCGGTGCCCGTTTTACCGAGCTTAAAGCAAAACTTGATACAGATTCGCTGATCCCTGTTTTCACACATTTTCTTTTTTCGACGAACGCACGCAAACACTCCACGTGAAAGAAGTCAGTGTGACTGAACGGCGCGCTGTACAGACCTGCCGAATTTTTTGTGAGACAAGGTGAAATATGCACGCGCATGATGCGCTCAGTCCCTCCGGTAAGGGTTTTCTGGAATAAATAGAATAAATTCAGTATCGATACTTTCTGAACAGCCTTCGTATATTCATGTCCAAAATTAGAGTCACACACATGTTTTTCTTCTTAATTTTAAAATGCCTCCAATAAAACCTATAGATTTTGTATTAAATATATTTTGAATAACGGGTAGCACCACATATCAACCTTCAGTTTAGGAAAAGATATTGTTCAGCGTTAGTTTTTGCAGAAATATTGGTTTTAGACCGTTCTAGCGTATGGAAATTTTGCCTCCAGTTTTGTGAATATTGCATTAAAACAAACAAGATAGTCTGTTTGCAGTGAGAATGACTTCTCATAATCGCTTAGATGAATTGTTGAGATTGAAAGCCTTTGGCTGGCTTGAAGCTGACCAGTCTCAATTGGAACTAGCTCGATGGTTACAAGTGGCCCGAAAAAAATTAGTCTTCCGGTTATGGAATCAATTCCAAACAAATGGTACTATAACCAGGAAGGTCACTACAGAACATCGACATCTACACAGGATTGCTACTTGTCATCAAGCGCGCGATGACATAGGCGGACAATGACTCCGCAGCTTGATCGTGACCTTGCTGTTCTGCCTGGAAGAAGAATTCCCAGGCAAACAGTCTACTGCCATCTTGAAGTAGCTGGCCTTTACCCCAGCGTCCAGTCTGATGAGGCTTTTTGACTGCATCCAGCATGCAAGACCAGGTATTGTGGAGCTACAAACATCAATTGTGGACATCACAAGAATGGGGGCGTGTTCTTTTCAGTAATGAGTCATTCCAAGTGGCAACATAAAAACCTCGTCACTTGACCATAGTTCAAAATCATAAGGTCCGTCACCGAAACTCTCGAGTAGCTGAATAGTGTGATGCTAATGTTCCCTCACTTACTCACTCTGTGACGGACCTATACGCGGTTCCACTAATAACTCCTTTAAACAAAATATTTAATTCAACCAACTTTCATCGAGAAAGCGAACGTGATTTATGTAAATGAGGTATATGATATAAATTCGCGAGTTGGCAGTAAGAAAAGAAGTGAAGAAGAACGCGAGTTGCTGACACGTTGTTGACACGCTGAAGTTGATACGTTGGAGGTGTGCAAATAGGAGTACCATAAGTTTGAGAATTAGTTAAAGATTACAGAGCGTGGAGCCATCGTCATTTGATCAAGCCGTAAAGAATGCCTGAAAGTTTCCGGTGTAGGATCAGATACATTAAAGGTTCAGGTACTGTACATTTGATTAAGTAGAAGCTAGTTATTCGTGTGCGACAGTTATAATTGAGCGTAATTAAGCTGTCTTGGATTCAGTTGAGGGTCTGTAGTAGTATCCCAGAGTTACAGAATCTTACCTCTGCACTCTACCATAATTAATATACCTTAATTAGAATTGTGTTGTGTCTATTTAACAATGGTTAATAAAAATTATTTCCAATCTAATTTTTTTTATTAATGTCTATGGATTATTCAGTTCCTCCTACACATCTAGCCGGGTTTACAGGTAGACAAGAGGGTTCGGATGTAAGAGGTAACCGAGCGTTACCACAACTTGTATTCTCATTTTCAAAGATTCCACTCGATCATCATAAGTTATGATCATTAGATTGCAATTCAAACATAGAAGCTTAACTTATCTTTGAAACCAATTGACAATTTGTTTTTCTTTTTTACTTTGATAGAACGTGGAAACAAAGTAAAATCTTTCAAAAACGGAAAAAATTCATCCAATCGTTCCAATTGCAGGTAACAAACTTCAAAAATCATATCTCTCCCAGTGGGGGTTGTCGCAACTTATTAGAGACTCCAATGTTTTTGTACTACCTAGAACGCCATCATTAAAATTTAAACCTTGTGTAGCAAGAACTTTGGTCCTCTCATTTCATAAGCATTCGAATTTACGAAATTTTCGAATAAATGATTTCCCCCCCTTGGAATTGGAGAAATTTTCCGTCCGACATCGTTTCATGAGAAGCAATTAAATAGAATTATGATGTTCGAACGCGATTGATCTAAATTTTGAATTCTAAAATTTATGGTCGATATATCACAAGCGTATTTAAATTTCAGGATTATTCTCAGAAAGAGAAGTCAGTTATGTGTTCCCATGTTCAGAAGTCATAGAATTCGTTATAAATATATGAGAAATTTTATTTCCCTTACCGTAAATAGTTTCCCCCATGGGTTGTTTATGCATATGTCAGCAAAAAAAGAGACGGATTATTACTTCTGCCTCTGCAGACGGACACGCTATCTGGACCGATGCTTGCCACGGGCTATTTGTTGCCGGAAAATTCTACTTCTTTGGGACAAATAACGAATTAAGGAACAGAAACATCCATGGGAAAAAACTTTGAGGGCAGTGGAAACAGAGTGCGCGTTCTGTTTTTTTTTTTTTAAAATAAAAAACTAGACATCTTAAACAATGAATTATTTATGAAAATGCTTCCATGTAAAAATGGAGTCTTATTTTTGTGCCTCGGAATTTTATTTTGTATTCATAGTTTATTATTTCAAAGAATTTGGTAATACAGTCGACTCTCGATAATTTGAAGTTGGAGGGACCAATGAAAAACTTCGAATTATCAAGAGAGTAGAAAAAAACTCCCAAGATACTCGAAGAGAGTTTTTTTTCTAAAACATTTAAATTTGAAACTATGTAATAAAACAATTGTACATACGTATAAAATTATTTTAAAGTAATTTTTAAAAAGCACATATAAATATTATACAGAAGTTAAAAGGCCTGTATATTAAAAGAATACATTCATATACAATTCTACGCATCTCTTCTCAATAGTGGACCATCTTTTCTGAACACATGTGTAGCAAGACCACGTGTTAAGCGAAAGAAATGGACGGCTGACAACATGTGTGGTTGGTCTATTGTCCAATTAAAGGAATGAAAGCAATGAGTGTCTTTTCGCCTGATGAATCGGAAAACACTAAGTGGTAGCAGAGAGATGGTCATTAAAGGAGCTACGTTACAGGGGAGACACGCAGAGACAATACAACACAAAACATGTAAGCTTCAACCTGTTTGCTACTGGACTGTGCATGATAGTGAGTGTTAGAATTGTCGAGAGTTTTTTAAGATCACACTTCGAATTATATATTGCGTGTTGTAGTTTGGTCAGCCACAGATTTTACTTCTAATTATCGAGTGTACCAAAACGTATTGCTTAGTTCGAATTATCAAGAGTTTTTCAAGGGACTGATCATATACTTCGAATTATCGAGAGGTTCGTATTATCGAAAGTCTGAATTATCGAGAGTCGACTGTATATATATATATATATATGCAAAATATAATTAAGGAAACTTCAACTGACAAAAATCGGTTAAAAATCAAATCTAATATATAAAAACTAATTTAGGCTTAAAAATGTGTACTTTTCTATAATCTCACAAAATTTAAATACTCTTAAGTTCACAAAACTCAAGAGTTATAATTTTTGTGTTCGTTTTTGTTTACATTCCAATGGCAAATCAAAACTTTAAGCTTAATTATCTCAGAAAGAAAAAATACTTAGCATTAAGATATTTTTTCCCTATTCAGCCAAATGTTTTGATATTTTCTACTTATTGCTATTAGTACATATAACAAACGTAGCATGCATTTTTCAATCAAAGCATACTTATTTTTTAAAAAAAATAGTGGAATTTAGAGTTTATACTTTTTGAAAGTAATTTTTTTAAGAAGCATTCATTAAAAGAAGTATTTTACAAATATCACAAACCCCATACCGACTTTTACTATACATAGTTTCGATGCACTTGTAACTCAAATTTCATGTGTGTGCGTCAATTTTTGTTCGATTAGCATTTCAAAATCACTTCATAAATTAAAAAATTTTTCCTTAAAAAAATTTTAATGGTTATCTTTGTGTGGTATTTACAGCACAAAATCTGTTTTACATAATACGTATACATAAGGGAAAAGCAAAAAAACTTTGTGTAAATCATACCATGTCCCCCTTTACAGCGATTTTTATTCAAGTATACGTTGACAGTTTCAAAGATATTTATCTCCATGTACATAATTAAGAAATAACAAGTAATATAAAGAAATCCTTTAAAGTCATTCCCTACTTTGAATGGATTAATAGAAAGTATTTTATTAACGATTGAAAATTTATGTGTGTGAACAAGATTATATATATAGGGAGAGAGTGAACTAATAGTAGGAATTTAAAAAAGAGCGCGATTCATCTGCATTGTTGTAACAATACACACCTGGTTTGGCTAGTTTGGCTGAAAAACCGGTTTTCAACGCCAACTTTTGTAATTGTTTTAACAGTTACTTGTTACAACAATGGAGACGAATCTAAGTTGGCGTCGAAAACTGGTAATTAAATTAATGAATTAATATTTGAAAAATTGAAAAAACTGTATTAGCATTAATTGTAATCCACTACAAATTTTAAAAAAATTATTTGAACTTGATTGGATGAATAGAAAGTATTTTATTAACGATTGAAAATTTGAACAATATATATTTGCATAATCACGTTTTCTTGCTTCGGTGAAAGTAGGTAGGTAATATTATTGCCCCAGAAAAGTCCCCAAGGGGTTAGTTATATACGCGTTTTGATCTGTCACACACTTGGAGACCTAGGCCTACCGCCAAACAATATCATTACTCCAGTCAAAAGGCGATAGTCGGTTGGGACATGCACATTTATTTGTTTCGGGTTATTGTTTGTACGAGGATCTGACAACGTATGCTATGTACTGTGTACTTTTAAGGGTTATTGTTGGGGCTACATTTGAGTAGGGGCCCGGGCCATCAAGAAGTCTTTAGATGTCCCTGACCACACTGGAGTTTGGAAGTGAGAAGAAGTTCCTCTGGTGAGGGATGGAAAGAGGAAGTCTAATAGCGTGGCCACCATGATCCCTAGACTTAACACCTTTGGACTTCTTGTAAGGATATGTGAAAAACATTGCTTACCAATCTTCAATTAGTGAAACTGATTAAATGAAAAGTCGATTACAGTGGCCTTTAGATTATAGATCCTGGAATGTTTTCATAGAGCGTGGATAGAAATCTGGTATAGACTCAATATGTTGCGCGCAACTAATGGTGTGCACATTGAAATCGTGCAATAAGACATAAAAAAAACTTTAATGTTTTCTTCACGAGAAAAAAAACCGTAAAATATCTTTGTTTTGTTTTTGTAATTAAGGGGACATGGTACGATTTAGACGAAAAATTTTAATTTAATAATATTTTTGATTGCTTCTTATGTGTATGTATGATGTGAAACAGATTTTGTGACCGAAATTTCATAAAAAGGCCAACCATTTAATTTCTTAAGGGAAAAACTTGAAACTTATGAAGTGATTTTAAAATGCTACTCCTCCTACAAAAATTTGCATGCACGCATGAAATTTGATGCACAAGTACGTCAAACTATGTATAACAAAAGTTGATATGGGGTTTTGCGATAACATGATTGGTATTCCTACAATACTTTTTATGGAAGCTTATTGAAAACTCTTTAAAAATGTGTAAATTCTAAATTCAATTAATTTTTTGACTGAAAAATGCTTATCGACTTTTATTCCATGTACTATTAGCAACAAGTGATAAAAATTTCCAAGTTTTAGGAACAATAGAAAAAAGCCGTAGCATTTTAAATGAAGACAAACTAGTTATTTTATCTTTCTCCGAGATAAGTCAGTTTAAAGCTTTGATTTGCCATTGGGATGTGAATAAAAACAAACGTAAAAGTTATCACAACTCTGCGTTTTTTTAAGTTTAGAGCTTTCAAATTTTGTGAGTTTGTAGAAAAGTATATAAAAAACAGTTTAGGCTAAAAAAAAATTATAAGATTTGATTTTTGACTGATTTTTGTCAATTGAATCGTACTGTGTCCCCTTAATATTTAAAAGTTTACTCATATTTTTCGGATACCCGGTATTTTAAAAATTATTTTAACTTTTAAAATTAGAAAGAAAAATTTATACAAGTCTTACAAAACAAATAAAAAAATACTTTTTCTTGATTACACGAATTTGATGAGTATTCGTATGCTTCAGATAATGCAGATTTTCTATTTAAACTATTTTCACTTAATTATTTAGCCTTATGAGCCAAACAATTCTAAATTATTTTTAGAAGTTTTAATTATTCTCAAAATAGCATTATTTTCAATAACAAATTTGAAAAAAATATTTTAAAAAATTACCGCGTAAAGCCCATGCCCTTTTTTCAGAGTTTTGCCATTTGAATTTTTTTCATTAAATTTCCATTTGAATCAAAATTGTTTATAGGAAAAAATATTGTTTTTTAAAGTACATATTTTTCTTCCAATATAAGAAAAAAAATCATATTTCCTGTGCAAAATTTAAATCAACATCAGAAATAAAATGTCGACGTATTTTTTTTTACAAGGTTCTATTTCACTTGTTTCTTTCACTGGACATCCAACATTTCTTATCCAATGCTCAAGTTTTTAATAAAAAATTTGAAACCGAAAACTAATATTCTTAGTAATCAAAAACAAATTTTCAATGTAAAAAATGGTATAATTAAACAAAAATAAAATTGTAAACCAAGTTTTGAACTATTTTCTTTCAAAATTTTGAATTCTCTGAAATTTAAGAATACAAAAAAGTAATGTAAAACTAAATAATCAATTCTATTGTTTGAAATATGAATTTTTTTTTTTACCAAGAAATACTTTTATTAAAATTTGTATATTTCTTCTGTGTGAATTCGAAAACTTTATTTGCTCCTTAAATTGTTTTTAAAAGTGCACTAAATCTCCTTTTTTTTAAATTATTGCATCCTAAAAACTAAATAAGAATAGTTATAATGTAGTGACTTGTGAATGATCTCCTTTACTTTTGAATATCTCCGTATTTAGTCCATCATTCTATATGTCTGCATTATAGTATTTAATAAATAAAAATACACAACTGATAATTGAAAAATCAAGATTAAAATGTGAAATACTAAAACAAATTGCTGATGAAATTTTTAAAAAAATATGCCGATAAATATGTGTGTAACGTAAAGCTCTATATGCACAAATCGATTAAAACTTCACTAAGAGTACACCAAGCAGCTAGATCAACTACACTCAACCTGCGGCCCACCGTGCCTTTTTAAGTGTCCCAGTCATGGCTCATTACTCTGAAAAATTCATTTATTTCTGAAAATTTGGAGGAAAGTTCTTTGTTAAAAATTCAAATATATCAATTTTGTTTTTAGCTGTCGTTGTTGTACGAGGGCGAGTTGACATTTTTCTGATTAGTGATAATAGACAACGGTGAAGTAGCAACCCTTTTATGAGTTGAACTAGTTTTTAACTATCGTTCATATCTTGCAAGCGAAAAATAATCGAAGAAAATAGGTTGTTTCAAGACGATTGGGAAGTTGACTATTTTGTAGTGAAAAACAAGCAGGGTTCAGTAACTGTTTGATTTGTCATGAAAGTGTATTTAAAAAATACCAATAAACAGGAATCATTCAATGACACTTTTCCTCGAAGATCTCTTTCAATAGGTGATAAATAGGCTTTCTTGAATAATCTTTGCAACAGCAAACAAATGTTTTGTCAGTGGTAAATGTCACAGCGATAACAAAGGTACTCTGTGACATTTTTTGTACCATTAATAATCATATGAAACCGTTTACTGATGAAGAAATTGTGAAAAAGTGATTGAATTTTTCTAAATTAGAAGCAGTTAATGACAAAAATAAAAAATAAAATATACAAAATAATAATTAAAAAATCAAAAGAGTTTTAATATTTTGATCCATTTCCACATTTTAAATTTTCTATATTATCTTTGTCTTAAAGCATTTCTCCCTCCCCTCCACCTCCATTAATCCTCATGTTGTGGCCTGCGTGAAATAGCCATCCTATGCATGTGGCCCGATAGTAAAAAAGGTTGAGTACACCTGAGCTAGATGCTTAAAAAATATCCCCTATTTATTTCCACTTTTTGTTTGATATTTTACTCTAGTGCAGTGGTCTTCCAACTGTGTTCAATCGGGGTACCGTGAGGCCTATCCAAGGGTTCCATGAGCCAGAAGGAAAAAATGTGCAGAACGCAGATATGAACGAGAAGATCTTGACGTTCGGTTAAAAGCTTAACCGGGAAATCCTCAAATTCCTTGAAAGGCTTTTAAAAGACCTAGACTTCGACAGTTTGAGTAAAAAAATTATAGTGTAAAAACCTACAAAACACCCTTTTATAGTAAATCAAACTAAGTTTTAACTTAATCTTTCAGTCGCCAAATCTGGGTGAGTGAGTAAATATTAACGTCGCACTGTTCAGCTACACGAGGGATTTTGGCGACGGACCTCGTCATTTTGACGTCAAATCTGGAAATGGGGTCTGAAATAAGTGGCCAGATGCGGGATGAAATGGGAAATCGTTAATCCTGATAATCCTGTTCAGGACAATGGGATAAAATTATTAAATTATTGTATTGTCATCGGTCCTGGACAAAGGTGCAAAATTTCGAATCAATCTGACCTTTTAAAGTGGGTTCAAGGATTCTGTTACAAACAAGTGCAGCTTATAAAAAGGTGTTAAAAATGCAAGCATTTATCTCAGTTACTGATTAAACTGAACGTGTAAGTGACACCTGGAGCAACTATTAATGTTATTTAGGAGTAAATGATATTAACAATATAAAAAAAATAATAAATTGATATATATAATACTTTTCTTTGATGAAATAGCTAGAACCTGTTGATCTACTTTAAATATTATTTTAAGACTTATTCTTCTAAAAGATAGAAATGTTTCTCTCTATTTTCCTAAGGGTTGAACGAGTCGAAAAAGTTTGAAGACGATTTTTATCATTTTCTGACACAAATAAACTATCGTAAATTCACTTCAAATGCATTATTTTTAAGACAGAATTCATATTTGACAACGTTAAAGGTATTACGTTCGAAATCGTGATGTTGAAAAAGCGTATCATTGGACTAGTTTTTTTATATGAAGTGTCAGTTGTGAATTAGAATATACATTTAAAACTTTTTTAAGAATAATATGACCAGAAAAATTATTTGAATGCAATTTTTTGCCTAGAAATGAAAAAAGAATGACATTTTCAAAAAATATTCACCATTTATATAAAAAAATGCTTCTATAATAATACTTTGCCTATATATAACTAGGATTTTTATACAGGGGTTGAACTAAAATTTTTGAATTACATAGTTTAGATGCGGGTTTATTCATATTTTATTATATCAGAATAGAGAAATTTGAACAAAAAATACACGTTATTACTTCAATAGATCGTGACTCTGAAAATAACGGGAATTTAAAAAATCCTAGTTCAGCCCTGTAGAGAAGTCCTAGGCATTTTTCATAATTAAGAATGTTTTGAAAATATGTACCGTAAATTCGGACGTATAACGCGCCTTGTAATACTTTCAATCTGCATTTTTGGTCTTTTCTCCCTATAACGCGCGACCCCATTTTTTAAAGAAGAAACCTGAAATGTAATTATGCAATGCTCTTATGTTTCGAAGTCATTTATTCGAAGTATCATCCTTAGGGTTTTGAAAAAATAGCATACTTCGGGAAATACAACTCTTTCTTTAAAATGAACAATATTTTGAAAAAAAAAATGTAGAAGTCAAATATTTTTTTCCAATTCCTACTATTAGCTCACTCTCGCTATATTTATCTTGCTCAAATTTTCAATCGTTAATAAAATGCATTTTAAAGCACTCGATTGAGCTGAAATTTCATATAAACGATTATTTTGAATTACAATACAGTAATTTAAGTATAATTAATAAAAATTAATTGATTAAAACTAATTATTCAAAGAATTACAAATACAGCCACGTTGACATCATTTTGGGCGACTTAGCGACCCTTTTGACGTGTCATTTGAGCTGAAATTTTCTGCACACTGTTTTGGGTAACAATACGTTAATTTAATTATAATTAAATAATTAATTTCAGTCAATAATTTTGATTAAAGAATTACAGATACAGCCACGTTGGCTTTATTTTTAGCGACTTGGGTCAAAACTTTAAAAACATTTTTTCCCTCACGTTTCAAAGCTGAACAGTTGAACTGAAATTTTATAGACACGATTGTTTTGGATGACAAAGCGATACTTTAATGATAATTAATAAAAATTAATGGCCACTTAATGTTGTGATTCTGTCGTATGTATATACATATTTATATTAATTGTAACTAAAATAATTTTTTTTGTTGATCTCAGTAGGAATTGAGTTTAGAATTTTTTTTATTTTACTTGTTATATGCTTATGTTTTATTTTTAAAGCTATCATTTTGTACCTGGCGTGTAACACGTAACTCAATTTCTATCTTATTTTTGGGGTTATAAGTGCGCATTATGCACCGAATTTTATGGCAAGTTTTTCTACATTTTTTGCCAAAAAAAATTGTGTTTTAATAATTTTTTGTTATAATATTCTTAAAATAAGATTTTATACGTATATTTTCATTCAACAGACACTCTGGTCCCCAACGCAGTCAGTCACCTTAAGTTTAAAAAAAAATAACGATTTTAATAATAAAAAAGGTATTGGTTATCAAATTCATAAAGTATTCCAAATGATTGAAGAGAAAGACGCATACTTCAACAGCTTTTATCAGTATGGAATTTATGATCTTCATAACTGTAAAGCGTTGCCATTCCTTTTCTTTTTAAAAAAATGAATCAAATAAAAAAAAACGAGTTCATAAGTTAACCATAACAGGATAGCATTTGGTTTTGACGGGCACTCTTTCTCACAAAACACGACGGATTTTTGAACCGCGTTTCTACTGAAAAGAATTTGGAATAGGGGAAAGAAAGAAGGAAGCGGAACGATATATTTTCCCTTTTGGCGTCAGATGGCGTGGGCTGTTCTGGTCCAGTTCCCGCCATCCTTGCGAGATTGGATTTGTCACGGTGCGACGCTGGCAACAGCTGTCCCGAGGACTCTGGCCATGAAATTTTAATAACGACACCCCCCTTACTCCATCTTCTCGATTATTATTAAAGTGCGTCGCGAAATTAAAACGGCCCGCGTCAAAATCGTTTTATTGCACGCGCCCAGGCGATTGGGCGAGCGAGCAGAAAATCAAAAACGCTATCGTCTGAAATTATGGAATTGTCCAATTGGAGAAGAGATGAGGAAAAGAAAATAAATGCCGATCATCAGGAAATAAATGAATGGAAAAAGAAGAGAGGGGGAAAAAATAAAGAAAATATCACACAGAAATGTCGAAAATTTTCGGTACAAATTATATTGGCAATAAAACTTCAATTTTGAATTCCATTTTTTTTTAAGTGAATTAAAATTTTGCAGTTTTGGGGTTTCACACCTCAAAGTTGGATTCATTATTATTGTGAATATTACTCCAATTTTGTGCGGTTTTCAGAAGTAGATTGGAAATCTCTAGAAAAGATGAAATATATGAAATGGTTTTGAAATAGATAAATATATGAGGGAGGGAATAAACATAACATTTATTTTTCTTTCAAATATTTCGAATGCTTTAATTTCGATACCATAAAATCGAAGTACAAATTAAAATTAAGGTTGTAAGGAGTGAAAGAAATGGAAATCAAATACCATAAAATCTGCCGTATAATGCTCACTTTTATCACAAAAAATAAGATAGAAATTTATGGGTGCGCTTCATACGCCGGGTATAAAAGTGCTTTACAAATAAAAAAAAATGAGCGTAAAAAGTCAGACTTCTTCATAGATCGAAATACTATTTACAGTCGAGGTGGGCATTAAGTCGATCGCGTTCGACCGGTGGACCGCCAAGACATTTTGGGGTGACCACCTAATAATTTTACCCGTTAGTAATTATATACGGAAAATTCAAGATTGTCTGACATTATGAAGACTAAGCCTTCTACTGACTATAACAACGAAAATTTTAAATTAAAATGTTATATTTTTTTAAATGTATTTTGAATAGTTTCATAATAAATGTATCATTTGATATAATTATGTTTGGGGCTATTATTAGTAAGTTTCCTTGCGTTTTGCTCTAAACGTGGTTTTAAAAGAGTTGTTTTTATTTTGGTTCTGTAGGTATAAGTACATATATTCCGTGTATTTATTATTAAGTCATAACCTTTTCCTTACCTCACCACACCTACGACATTTGGCAGTAGCGTACAAAAGAACTTTTAAAGGGAAAAGGGTCGAGGAATGAAGGTCTACACGTCTCGTATCATACCCCATTACGCAGCCAAACATTTTTTGGATTTTGTCGATTGTCGGGAACAAAAAACAGTAAAAAATAAATTACTGAATAAATAAGTAACATAAATAAATAAAATTACAAATATCAAACACTTAATTACATTTTACATACTACCTACATGGGACTAGAATGAATCGGGAAAAAAATGGTTATGAGGGAGGGTCCGAATAGGTGGACCCCTCTCTCACCATTGTGCGTGCCACTGACACTGGGTGGATGGCAACTCCTTGAAAGAATTAGAAGTTGCATGCATTCTGGAAAAGTCTGTCCACTCATGGTTTACAGTAATACCCCGAACTTCCGCGATAACAGTGATAACCGCATAAATCGGGGTATAATTTCGCATATAAATACATATAATATTTTTTTAGTTGCGGCCGGAGACGAAAGAAAGAACAAACAAATCAAATAGCATGCGCTTTCCCGACTTCCTGTTACACATCTCCGTCCCTTTTCACGAAATCACTCTTACAAATATCCAGCAACCGAGAGGAAAGATGTTACACATCAAAGCTTTTATTAAACATTTTTGGTAACACAAATACAAAATCACAAACCTAAGTTATTTTGATGCAGAAGGTTTCATAAAATCTAACAAAGTCAAAGGTTTTTTACTGCACCCCAAAATTATTTTGTAGTCTGCTAATATTTTTTTTTTATTTTCTTGTTTTGTTGAAAAAATACGGTATTTTTGGGGGTCTATTTTTTTTCTCTAAATTTTGCAACTTTTTTTTTTCAATTAAACTCTGAGACCCTTTGTCAAATTCCCTACCATTATTAGATCTCTGAGTGAATTGGGTCTAAAGACACAAGATTTTCAATGTCTTGCTTTTCCTTATGTATTTCTATGAGTTTCGCAAACGTCAACTAATGATTGTAGGAATCCTTGAACATCTTCACTTATCCACTTATAAATTTATTTGCCTAGAAAGATCTATAACTTCTCTCCCATTAACAATTTCATCAGGCCTTAGCACTGATTCCATCCGAGTTTCAGAGAAGGAAGATAAAAATAACACAGTTTTTTCAAAAAAACAGCAAACAAAACTCAAACAAAAGAAGGATAGACGAGAATTGAGACTCGGAACTCCGAATTCGCAAAAGTCGGGAAACGTTAAGTTGAGGTATTACTGTACTTAAAAGAAAGATATCGTGTAGTTATAGAAGTATATTATTTTTTTTCCATATGTACACTTCTGGTTTCTTCGTAAAAAAGATGATGCGCGTTATGCGACGCGAATATGCCTAAACATTAAAAATTGCCGCTTGAAAGTATAGGTGCGCGTAATACTGCGGATTTAAATGTAAACAATCGGTTCAACAATGAGATTTCGCTAGTTTTCTGTTAAATACTACGATTACATAACTTCAAAAGAAAGGGCAAAAATAAAAAAGTGGCGTGAATGAAAACATTTTTCTTTTACAATTCCTTCAACGAGAAATCGTCAGTTCCATTTCCCGTTCTTCTCGGTACCGGAAATAATCTTTATAAAGAACCAAAACTCTCAATTCTTCCAAACGCGCAGCAGGAGGAAAAAGAACGTCTTCCAACTTTTCCATTGTCTTCAATTGGACTTCCATGTGGGACCGTCGGCCGGATATTCGATTTCGAGAACGTTAACATTCGATTATGCTCTCCAACCCAATTGAATGACGACCACAGTTAAAGTTATGGCCACACTTTCGAACGTTCCAGAACGTTTGTAGAAAAACAAAGCTTCGAATGTTATATTGGAAAGAACTCTTCATAGAAGAATTGAATTTAGAGCGAAAAAAGGGTTTGAAATAAAATTATTTTTAAAGATACTAACAACAAACAATGTGTCTCGAAATGTTATTGTACTACTTTCTTTAGTCCATCATTACTTTTGTGATATTTTTAACTAAAGATACTCATTAGTAAGATACACTTTAGAAAAAATAATTACTCGACTTACGATACCCCGATTTACGTGAACCCGTCTATTTTCAAATCTCGGCTATCAGCCATTTCAAAAGCTTTAATTTAACTTGCAATGTACGTATGTGTGTGTGTAAGCATGCATGTATGTAATTTGTTCGGGTGAAATCTTGCAACTCAATTTTGAAACTGATATCTTCACATTGAGCTGATATTTTGTATACATATTTAGTTTGGATGATGACAATGAATGTTTTGACTATGTATATTCCGATATTGCAATTAGTTAAAAATATATTAAAGACCTTAAAACGCATAATTGTTTTACCCCTGTGGTCTTTTTATTCCTCTGTGCTCGGCGTGAGTGAGAGTGAGTGAATATTAACGTCCCACTGTTCAGATACACGAGGGCTTTCGGGGACGGTCCGCGTAATTTTGAACCATGGTCAAGTGACGCGGATGACACCTGAGCTGGCACCCCCTCTCCTAACTACCACACCAATGGGAGGACGTTTGAGCTCTCGACAGATTTAACGTGCATCACCCCCCTACACGGCGGGTCTTTAGTGGTACTAGGATCGAACTCATGACATGCTAGTCATGATCCGATGCCTAGACCACTCGGTCACCGCAGCCGGCGACGCAACTCGGCGTGCTCGTGCGTGCGACGTGCTCGGCGACGCAAAATGAGGAACCAAGATGGGATTTTTTTTTTTTGACGTTTTTTAAAACAGCGGTCTAAAGTCCAATTTTTTTTTTTTATATAAAACTCAGACAAAAAATAATTACAGAATCAGAAAGATCATTTATTTCGCAACGATAGGGTAAAAAATCTTTTTACAGAATAATTATATTTGTATTTTTTACGGTTTTTTTTTTTTAAAGTCAAAATTGTTACGTTTTTATGAAAATGATTCTTTAAAGAGTTGCGCATGAATTTTTTACGTTTAAATGAATAGACGTTCCGTACTAAAACAGCTCATGCTTTGCTCTTTTAAAAGCAGTCGTTTAAAACATAAAATGCCAAAAACTTTTTTTACGATTTTTCAAAAAATACTCACAATTTTAATTAAACATTTAATAAATTCATCAGTTATGAAGATAGTCTCGCAAAACCTTTTTCTCGTGTGTAGAACAATATTACTCAAGATCTGTGCGAAGATTGAAAAATTTGCTTAAAAGTTACGGATTTAAAAAATTGTGTGTTTTGTCAAATACGCGCCTTTTTGCGAGAATTCATTTAGCTAGACTGTTCGAAATTAACCGGCAAACGATCTCGCAAGAATGATGTGTTGAATGAAATGAACAGACTGAGAAACCTGTCCAGCGATAACTAAAAAGTAAGAAATGAATTAAAAGTTAAAAAAAAAACTTTTTTAAAAACGAGTTTTTATTTATACACGCTGAAAGAATGAAATAAAATTTTTCTTTTAAACTTTTTTTTACTATCAACTTATAACGTCATTACACAATTTATATGATACTAGCTGTAAGGCCCGGCTTTGCGCGGGCTTCTTCAAGTGTATAGATATTTTTGATTTACAAATTTCCCTTTCCCGTCTCGATGTTAGCACTTTTTCTGATGTGTTTGTGACTTCCATATTGATATATATCATTAAAATACCCTTTTCGAAATTTCTTCCATTCCTTTGCTCCGTATGACGGGTCTGTTTCCCATCAGATTAGGCCGGCGTTGCACGGTCTCTTTCAAATTACATGACTTTATCCCCATGGAAATTTCCACCTTCCCTCTCGACACCAGCCCTTTTAGGAGAGTGATTTGTATATTTATGTCATTAAAATTCCCTTTTTTCTGAAATTTCTTTCACTTCCTTTCCTTGTTAAGAATATTTCTTTTCCCTCGTTTAGCTCGGTGTTGTACGGGCTTTTTCGAGGATAAAACTCTTTTTCCCTCTTTTTTTCCCCTCAAGGATAAAATTAAAATTGCATTACGAACCTAATCGTATTTTATCCAATAGAATACAGCCATTGTACGATTTTTTTCAAATAATTTAGTAATGAACTAGAAAAACGATACCGTTTCTTAAAAAATATTAATTGACATCCATATTTAGCTGTATGGCCTGGCGTTGCACGAAATGTTTCTTGTATGTATTTATTTTTGTTATTCTGTTTTTCTTATACACAAGGAATATGGTTGCCTACAAACTCTCCGAAAGTTCTCTTTCCGCACATGCTCCATAAGCCCTCCACTTCTTGAATTATGCGGTAGGTTTACCACCATTAATTATTATTGGCAGATGGAGATTTTTACAATTATTTTAGTTGTATTTTTGCGGTTCCCCGAAACGAAAAACTTTTTTAATAAACAGTTTTATGTACAAAAATAAAAAGTCAAAATATAAAAATTTAAAAAATTTCGTGAATTTTTAAAGATGTTATACAATATTCCGATTCAATTCAATTTAAAGTAGAAGCATTAAAATAGGTAAAAAAAAATTACCAATATGCTTAAAAAATAGTTTCATCTCTCTTTAAAGTTTAAAGGAAAAGCTTATTTTGTTCTTTTTAGCGCGTTTTAATAAAAGCTTTTTTAAAAGTTTTTTTTATTTTTACTTTTAATTTATTTTTTAATTACTGAAACTCAGGCCGTATGATTGCCAGTGCTCCTGATTAAATTGGTTAGATGATTTGAGAACTTGTCAATCTTGCCAGGGAAATAAATTTAGATGTGGTTATAGCGATGACGTTCAAGAAATGCTGGATTCCCATCATCAGGAGCTGACAATGGATGAACTCATAGCAAGAAATTGAAAATCTTGAGTCTTTAGACCCGGTTCAATAGGAAGATCGATTGACGTTTGGGAATTTTGCATAAGACATCAGTTTAATTGAAAAAGGGTTACAAATTTTTGAAAATATAGACTTCAACGAAGAGTGTATTTTAAACAAAACAAAGAATAACAAAAAACAAAACAAAAACAAACAAGATATCAATCATTGGCATGATCAAGTAATTTTAGCGCGTTTTTCACATGTTGTATTTTACAATAATGCAACTAATGAACTTTTTACTAACAGAAAGTTTCTCTCAGGTTTCAAAAAAACTTTTCTCACTTTTAGTTTTCAAAAACATTTTTCACACTTTTAGTTTTAAAAAAAATTATTTTCACTTTACACTATATATCTTATCACTTTATCACTTAAAATTTTTTTGAAAATTATTTTCGCTTCACACTATATATTTTATCACCTTACTGTTAAAAAAAAGAATAAAATCAGAGCCTTTTATACTTGTTTTGTGAACTTTTTTTGTGAAGATTTCCTCCAAAAAAAATGCAGGTAGATTTTTTAAAAAAAAAACTTTTTACGAACAAATTTACTAAGTAAAATTTGACAAAATTTTGTTATAAACTAGCGAAATTCATTAAAATTCGGGAAAACTATGGGAAAATTTAAATATGATTCGGCTTATCTAGGGCACAAATGCGACCCAATGCCGAAAACCCGAGGTCAATTGGTTGCTTATTGGCTGAGAAAAAGGTACGACAACATATGGAGCGAAGACGAAGACGAAATTTGCGTCCTAATAGCGCTTTTGTTCCACTACGTGAAAAACGTGCTAAAAATCATTAGCATGCTTCGAGGAAATTTTGAGGGAGCAAAAGAGTATTTGTGCTGGCTTACTTTGTTAAATTTTATGAAAAAACTTCAAAATATCAAAAAATTCAACCCGAAAATTTGTTTTGATGTAGAATTTTTTTCTTTCTTAGTTAACACAAATAAGATTTATTAAACAATTTTTTTTCGTTTCCAGCTCATCTTAAAGTATCCAATTTCCCTAAAATTGTGAATTTTGCCGAAAATTGACAAATTTTTTTTATGATTTTATTTTACAGGCCATCTTATTAGTTTTATAAAAATACCAAGTTAATCATTTTCTGTTCACTAGAACAGAAATTACAAGTGTTTTAATAAAAACAGATGTCATTACTTTAAGCAAGATGTCATACTTTAAAAAAAAAACACATTTCGAGTAAAATGCGTTTTAAATACTCACGCGGGGCCAGTGATTGCTAAAAAAGTATTGAAAATAATTAACTGTGTAAGTTCACTATTGTGTAAGTTCTGTATAATAATAGAAGTCTTTTAACCCTCATATTTATTAATTACTGTTTGACGGATCTATACGCGGATCTACTAATCGCTTCTTGACACTTTTAGAAAAATATTCATTTCAACCAACTTTTGCCGAGTAAGAAAGCGTGACTACGCAAATGAAGTATATTATATAAATTCTGTTTTCGTGAGTTTGAAGAGTTGGCCAGTTGGAGTTCGCAAAGAGTTGGCAAGCGAGTTAGTTTGTCAGTTGAAGATTGAAAGAACGGGGGATTATTAAGAGATTTTGGAGCTTGTCCATGAAAAGGATTACTGAGAGTGGATCCGACGACAGTGATTAAATCCAGATAAAGATCTCCTGCAAGATTCCAGTGTAGGATCCTCTTCATAAAAGTACAGGCATCGTGAGCCTTATTTAAATAGAAGTTAGCTTATTAGTGTGCAATGTAGTTTTACATTGAGCGTGTTTAAGCTATCGTAGAATCAGTTGAGGGTCCGTAGTATTATCCCCGTGTTATTGAATCTCAACTCCGCGCTCTACTATTTGATTATTTATCTTAATTAGATTGTTATTGTGTCTGATTGATATTTTGGCAACAATAAAATAATGTGAAATCATGTCTGTTGATTATTCAGTTTCTCCTACACACCTAGCAGGGCCTGCGGGTAGACATGGGGTTTCAGTTTGTTGTGAATCAAGACCACCCGTTACACTACTACCTCCCTGTATACCTGAAAATACTGCCGAATGTGTAGGCGGACTTAAATGATCAAAAGACATAATTGCAATTCAAATAGATTTATTGATTCTTATCAGCAAATAAGTTTAGGCACACACTAATCAATTTAAGAAAAACAAAAGAGAGTGGAGTAACTAAGCGGGGAATCACTACTAGCGGACTATTCAGAATATCAACTGAATCTAGGAAAGCTTAAACGCGCACAATTACAGCTATGCCACGTGAGAATAATCTCAATATCTTAAATAAAATCACTGACCTTATATTTTACACCGGCTGTTCCTTCGTGACGACTTCGGCCTTTTTACTAGTTAGAAGAATGGGTGAAGAATCTACGCTCTCTGTAATAAGGATTTTCACTATATTCAATCCGCTTCTCCTCGCGTACGTAACAAGCTATCTACGATTGGTAACAATTTCGTGTTGACGTCTCGATCTTTAATTTACTTAACTTCTCTCTTCCCATCACTTACTATCACTTCTTAACTCGCGAAAAAACCGAACTTGTATAATATATCTTATTTACATAAATCACGCCTGGCTCTCGGTGAAGATTGGTTGAAATAAATAAATTGTCTTAAGAAAATAGAGGTTAGTCAAAGACCGTATAGATCAGTCACAAGTTGGAAGCAGTAACCGTCCGGCATTACAACTGTTTTATTAAATAATTTACAGTACCTTATGTGAATATAGTCACCTTTAAGTAATTTCATGTAACAAAGATAAAGTGCTATAGTTTTTGTAAAAATTAAAATTTCTTATTCTGAAGGTCATTTAAAAAAAGACTAACATAGCAACACATCAGAATTGAAAAATTGAAAATCTGTTCATAAACTTTTGGTATGGAATGGGCCGCGTTTATGTTATTTTTTGTCAGTTTTACCCATTCTCCCTCCCCCTCCCATTTTAGTAATAATAATTTTTTCTATTCTTAATTGTAGCATATTTTTCTTAAAATGGGCTAAGCAAATCTAAAAACAGCAAAAAATCCCCATATCATCATTTTTTTAAAAAAAGTTGCCGCAAGTAGTCGGATACCTTAAAATAATTTATTCGTATTTATATGCGAAAGTATGCCTCGACTAACGCGGTTATTACTCAGTCCAACCTATCACGTAAGTTTTGGGTAATGATTTACATCAAAGTTTAAGATATTTTATTTCGAAATTTAACAACATAACTTATAAAACTTTCTATGGCCGTGGTACAATCAATTGCATCAATTTTTCAATGTCCATGGTAAAACATTTTCCCCACTTTTCATTATTGTGCTCCCATCTCTTAAGAACTTCAGAAAATTAAAGAAATTTTAAACCCTTACACACCTCGTTACCAAACCCTCTATATAACCAGAGGATTAAGAAAGGAAGTCAATACCTTGAAGATATTCCCCATACACAACGCGTTACCCTTCATTCCTTTGCTTATTTTCGTATATTTGATGTTAAAAGCACCTTCATATGCTCAGAATTTCAAGATTTTTAAGTAGGAAACAAAAGGACGATCCATACGTTTATTGGGCAGTCAAAAAATGTTTCTGGACTGACATTGAAGAAAATTGGTTCGCATTCTAATTTTAAGGAATACCTACAGACGCTGTTGTTTGTGGTCTACTAAGACACAACATAAGTGTACATTTATGTACATAAGTGGTACAACTTGTGATGTACCGTTATGTGTATATATGTGTTTTCCAAGAATTTTTTTTTTGTAATTTGCTACCTATGAATAAAAAAATCTACGATATTCGATTTTTTCCAGGTATGTAGATTTTATAAAATATATTTTACAATAAACCCGGACTGGGCAAGGTTGACTCAGCCTTTCATCCCTTCAGTGGGTCGATAAAATGAGCACCAAGCTTGCTTGGGAACTTAACACTGGAGGTTTCACGTCAAACGGGCCACCTGACCGGAACATCTGCTCATGCATCTCAGGGCCCAAAGTTGCATATACTGAGTTGGGCACAGTAGGTCTTGGCCGTCATGGGTTGTTGCGCCACTGAAGTTAAGTTATATTTTACAATTATTAAACAAAACAAAAAAAAAAGAAAGAAAAAACATTAAGTGCTGGTGTTCGGTTTTATGGGGAAATATATCCAACGGAGTGGTAATCGAATCATGAAACATTCCCTCAGGTGCATCAGAACATCAGGTGGAACATGAGCCATGATTGAACGTACTGGGCTTCCGCGAACAGCAGGGACACCCATATTTGAAGAGGGCGTGTTGCATGATATAGACCAAAATCCCAGTGTGTCGCGTTTGCACAGTGGTTTGTTAACTTAAGTGCGGCAGACATGCACTTTTCCGGTTCCGTGTGGTTCTGTAATGAAGCAACCTTTATACGTGAAGGAGTGCTAAATACGCATAACACGCCCATGTGGGCCTTAAACAACCCACACAGCACCTGAGCACGACAACGCTTCACTGCCATTGTGTGAGCAAGTATCATGAGGGACAGTTTATTTGACCCATACATCCTGTCGCCTGGACAGAACTTTAAAAGTGTCTCGTATTTCTACAGGAGGTACTTCCGGAACGGCTTACCGTTGTCTCAGCACTTGTTCCGAGTCGCATGTGGTCTCAACATGACGGGCACTATCGCATTATGGAAGGTGCGTTCGTGACCATTTGGACAGGACATTTCCAAACAGGTGGATTAGGCATGGTGGTCCCATCGCTTGTCTCCCAAACCCCCTGATTTATCCTCTCTGGGGTGCCATGAAGATACTTGTGTGCGACAAGGTCCGTCTTTTTCGAAATGGACCTGGTGGCGCGAATATCCATCTCTGCTGCTATGATCCGTGAAACGCCCTGGATTTTCGAACAAGTCCACCAATCTATGATGCGTCGGTGTCGTGCGTGCATACATGCCAATGGTCTCTATATCGAACACGTTCTGAGATGCTTTTTATTGTGTATTTATTATTATTATTATTATTTGTGTAATGAAATGTTTTATACTACATTCTGTGTTGGAGCCTTACAGCCTTTGTGTCTATCTCGTTAGGGTTACGTTTCTGCCAATGCTTTCCTATGTTATTATGGCTCCTCAGGATGTTTTCTACCTCCTCTCCAAGTTTGTACACGGTGTTCACGGACACCTTGTATTTCCCAAACATTCCCTTTTATAAAAGACGCTTCATAATAATTATATTTTGCCTATACATAGACATGACTTCTCTGTTGTGTGTTGCTGTTGTTGCTAATGCCACCTGTCTGATGGTGTCAGATCGAGGCCCCCGAAAGTCATCGCATCAAAGGCCTGTCATTAGAGCACCATACTGGTGACAGTATGATTTGGCTGGGTTCCAACCCAATTTTGATGGAGAACATTCTAAGGTGGTCAGGGACCTTCCACCTCTCTTCCGCCAACTTCACGAGAGGATTTGTCGTTCTACGGCTATTTAGAGTACCTCCATGCCACACAAGCAGTGTACTTAAGGGGTCTCAGGGGTGTTAACTTATTCTAGAGGGCTGAAAATATAAATATTCAAATACATATAACTCTTTGAAATTAAAATTAAATAATTCGAATCTTATTTATAAAGAAATATGGCTTCAGAAAAGCGTAAAATGTTTAAAATATAATCATAATTTTAAAAATTATAAGCATGTGAAAATAATTTATATTTCTTATAGAAATATTTCCTAAGTTTTACGTTGCGCATGCTATTTTCAAAAGTAGTAGCTTTAATTACTAGCAATAAGCTGATTTATAAAGTTAAATGTATCCTTATTACACCGTATTAATTTTGAAAATCTAAAAATTTTATTTTAAATATTATAATTTATTCTATTTATTTAAAAAAAAATTAAAAAATTTCCATGTTTTAAAAATATTTTGAAATACAAAAAATACATTATTCTTAATTTACCAGGGTATAAAGAGCATGATACATTATAGAATTCTATAAATTTTTATGCGTCAAAGGCTACTATTTCAGAAAATAGCACGCGCAACGCGAAAATTACTTAATATTTAATACAAAATTATTTCTTATTTACATACGCTTATAATTTCTAAAATTATGATTATATTACAAACATTTTGTACTTTCTTGAAACCACAATCCTTTGTAAATGACATGCAAAAGATTCGAATTATTTAATTTAAATTTAAAAGCATATCTGTTTGAAAATTGTTTATATTTTCAACCCTCGAGACAAAATTAACACCCCTCCCCGAGACCCCATCAACAAACATCCATGCCTTCTCCGGGATTCGAACCTAGGCCCTACGGCACAGCACTCAGCGTCATTAACCACTATACCTATGACTATTCTACAGAAACTGAACAAAAATTTTGAAAAATTTACGTATTTTCTTAGTTACGATCAATTAAAATAATGTAACGGATGTTTTTTTTAAATTTCTCTACCATGTGATACAAAATATCAATCAATCCACTTCTACTTCAAAAATCATAGAGAAGAGTCCTAGCTATATGTAGGCAAAATACTATTATAGAAGAATTTTCCATAAGAGGAGAATGTTTTGAAAATATGTCATTCTTTAATTTTTTGCCGAAAATTTGTAGATGAATAATTTTTTTACTCTCGGAATATATTTAACTGCTTCCCTTACAGGTTTTTTTTGAAAAAAGTTGCAAAACATTATCGTACTTTTATTTTATTATTAAATGCAAAGAAATGAAACAAAACAAAATATGTAAGTTTTAAGTTTAATTTTTAATGTTTTTATAGGTGTAAAAACATTTAGTTTTAGTGTTAGTTTACTATCCCGAGTTATCTCGGGGCAAATGGAAAGAAGTTAAATATTAGTCTTTGTATGATAGTTTTTGAATCAAGGAACAACACAAAGTGATACTTAACATTCTGTGGATTGGTATCTGGACACTTTTCTTACTGACTTGGTGTTTGCTCCCGTGAAAGAGATACCAGAGCTGTCTTAATAAGGCTATATACAGAAAAATCACTTCCACTATTTTCAATGTCCACCTCTTCATAATCACTACCTGAAAAATCATCGCTTCCGCTGTCTTGCATCATCACCATTATTTTACTTTTTTTCAACGCAACTATTTTACTTTATACATAAATAATCCACAAGCTGACGTATACTATACAATAGTAAAAACACGTGACCAGTCCCCGCCAAAAGAACCTCGAAACCAAAAAAACTTGGCAAACTTCTAATCAAAGCTGAATATTTCCTTTCATTTCCTCCAGGCCGATTAAAACAGTGATAAAACAAATTTTACTGATTATTCCTGATTCACCCGTTTTCTCGAGCAATAATAATTAACTGCAATAAAAAGGAACCCGAGATAACTCGGGATAATCAGGTAAGCGGTTAAACAATTTTATAGGTCTATTCTAATTCAGCTGACTCTAAATATAAATTTGTTTATACCCTTTCTCGAATTCACGGTTTCGACACAATTTGTAACAGTATCAAAGTTTTTTTGTTGTTGTTTACGATGAAACACAAAAGACATTTCTTACATTTTTTTTCTTCATCTGAAAATTATTCACAGAACCTCAAGGGAATAATTTGTTATGAATCACTTCGCGCTTAGCTCTAAATTGTGTTTTCAAACTTATGAAAAACATATACCCGTATTTTTGTAATGCATTGCTTGAGCAGAAGAAAAGATGAGAACAAAAGAGATACAAACAATTACCAGATTATTTTAGATATATTCTAGGAAAAAAAATAGGTTTTTCATTCTATTCAAAGCTTTCTTTTGAATCCTTTAAATGGATTCAGGGAAACAAAAACAAATGGAGCCTTTTAAAGACTTAAATGTAAGCGTAAGCATAGTGAAATGCATCAACTGGCAAATCTTTTTTTTGTCAAAGCCTTAAATGTAAGAGCCAAAGAATGACATCATGGCGCATCTTATCTTTTAATCCACTAAAGACCTAATTCAGTCGAAGCAACACGAAGTTTAATAGGAAAAAGACAGACGTACAGTTCAGAAAAAAATAGAGCAGAAATATTGTAGAGTCGCAATGAGTGACAGGCTTTATCGCTTCAAAAAATTTGACAGTTACGGAGGCCATTTTGAGATGTATTTTAAGCTTTAAAAGGGAAAGCAATTCGAGTTTAGTTGTTAAAAAATAAGAATTAATAATGAAAAAAAGAGTAGTTATTTCAAACTAAAATGCCGAAAACGACAATATAAACAAAGACACGCACACTGAAGTTTCTTAAACTTTTATGTGAAATCAGTAGTGCACAAAGGAATTTTTTAAGGGGAGGGTAGGTGATTCAGGGTCGTAAGTCCACCATGCTCGTATCATGCACCAATACGCCACCCAATATATTCTTTGGATTTAGTCGACTTTTGGGAACTAAAAACAGTAAAAAGTTGATTACTGAATAAATTATATGTAATAATTTATAAAATTAATTATTAATAAAAAATACTTAAATTTTACGTACTTTATACATAGGATTATAATGAATCGAGAAAAAAATCAAGGGCTTTAGGAAGAGGTGCGGCTTAGGAAGTCCCCTCCCCTACCTTCATATACGCCTGTGTGAAATGCCTTTTTCTAAAATTCTCGTTTTTCTTTTCTTTTGCGGTATTTTTAAAAAATACTGTTAATCTCGTCATTTCCCAGTTAAAGGGAATATGACATGTGTTTTATACATTTGTTCATTCCAACAGTTTTTCAATTCCTATATATTAGCTCTCACTATAATATATATATATATATTAGCTCTCTATAATATATATATATATATATTAGCTCTCTCTATAATATATATATATATACTAGTTGAACTGAAATTTTATATACACGACTCGTTTGGATGACAATACGGTATTTTATTCATAATTAATAAAAATTAATTGCCATTTAATGTTGTGATTCTGTCATATTTATATTATAATTGAAGCTACTTCATAAAATTAAAATAATTTTTTGTTGTTGATATAGGTAGGAATTGACTTAATTTTTTTTTTATATTACTTGTTTTTCATGATTGATGCAGAGTCTTAAGGGACCTTTTATGTAACCCTTGTTTAATTTGCAGCATGGTACCCAGATTGGAAAAACCATCAAACATAAATTAACTTAAGCAGATATAAATTAGGGGAGAGCCTCGTAAATCCAAGTAAACTGTGTGACTTAGTTTCATCATAATCTCAGTCCTTCTAACGGTGTGGTGAGGGCAGACTAGGGGCACATACTAGGGGTCGGGGTACAACCTCGTCCCCTTAGATCAACATATTTTTAATTTTTTCTCTCTAGATATTACCCCTCGGAGCTTTCGTCAACAGTTTTTTTATAATGTAGCCCCTCCCCCTTAAGGACCACATCCCCTGATGTAGAAAACGGGGAGAAGTTTAAATATCACAATTGTCTTTAAATGTTATTTCAAAATTACAAGCCTATGAGCAGTATTTAGCAAACTTTATATTGTATATAGATATGTACACAATGTACACATGTTTTACATATCTACGAGGACTGTTTTTTTTAAGTAAGGTCAGTTTGTTTAAAAAAAAATGACAATACTTTGTTTGAAAAAACTTTTATTTTAGGATTGTACATACTTTGCCTATTTTTCTTCATAGTTGCCGAGTTTATTAATGCACTTGTCTTACTTAAGAACTAAGTTTTGAAAACCCTCTTCAAAAAAGTCTGCCGCCTGATCGGACAGCCAAGAGTTCACGGCCGCTTTCACTTCTTCGTTGTCACTAAAGCGCTTTCCGCCAAGACTGTTTTTGAGGTACCGGAAAAAGGGGGCAAATCTCCGGGAGCAAGGTCGGGCTGTATGGAGCATGGTCCAAAATCTCCCAGCCAAAAGATTTGATTAAATCCCGAGTCGTTCGAAAAGTGTGAGGCTCTCATCTTTAAACTTCTGACCCATTTTCGAACTTTGCTGACACTCATTGCTTCAGTGCCAGAAACTTCTGTTATCTAACTATGAATGTCTGCAGCCGACATGTTTCTCAGTCAAAAAATGGATAACAGACCTATTTCGCATTTGGCGTGCGATTAAATCACCTTAAGTCTTAGGGGTGTTAACCCTTTTTTTTCGAATTTTCGAAAAAAATATACGTTGTTCTTCATTTTTTTCTGAACATTTTGATACTAACCATGTGACGGGTGCTTACGCGTTTCACTAACCTTCTCTCGAATTCTTAAAAATGTTTTATTTATTTCAACCAATCTCCTCCGAGAGCCAAAAAGTGTGACTTATGCAAACGAGATATTTTCGGGTTTAGCGAGTTCGAAAAGGATATAAAAGGGAGAAATGAAATGAAGAAAAGAGGGAATTGAGAGAGTAGTTTTTCTAGTGGAAATATATTCGTCGGGAGAAGAGTCTATTGAAAGGTATACAGAAATCGGTTCGAGACGGAACTAAGAAATAGCTGAGATTGAAGCCACTTATTAAAGGAATCTAAATAGTGAAGAAGTGTTTAGAAGAACCTGCCATAACTGAAGATATCAGGTTAGTTCAACTTCCCAAATTAAATATAAGTGTGTAGCTTAAATATGCGCGTCGACTACCGTGGATTCAGTTAGGATTCCGTCGTTCATAATCGAATTCTTCTCATACTCCACTGTGTTTTGTTGATCTTAAGGTTTGAATAGTATTTGTGTAATCTCTCAATTAAGAAAGGTCAATAAATAAGATTGATTTATTAAATAAGTTGTAATTAATAATGAATTCAACACATTCAGATTTAGATAATACAAGAAGGGGAGTTAATAATCTTAGGGGTAGTGATAGACTACGACAACCATGTGACAATACTCTAAAAACTTCGAAAGTTATTCAAAAAATTGCAAACAGCAATTTAGTCATAACAGCTTTTAAATGGACACATGCCACGCCCACTTATTCTTTATTTCATTTTTCTGTTTTTAATAAGCCTCATGAAATATTTTAAGCGCTTGAGTTGATCAGAAGGAAGCCTGCAACTCAACACATTCATTCTGCTGTGTTTACTTTAGCACGTTTTTTTAAAACGCTTATCTAAATCGAAGATATTTGTTGTTTTATACAAATAGCATTTGATTAATGGATAATCTGAAAAGATCATTGGGCAAACGCCCCAAAAGATTTAGAGGAAATAAATATTTAAAGGTAAGTGACTCACATGTTGCAGACATGAAAGATACGAGGAAGTGTGCAGAAATGAAAAATACAAGTAAGTGTGCCGAAATGAAAAATGCTTCAAGTAAAAACTTTCAGGAATTCAGACTTCATTAAAGTCAAATCTTGTTAAGGTAAGTGAAAACTTCAAAGGATATCGTATTTTTTATTTTATTTCAACCTTTAGCTCTATTTAGTCACTATCATGCTGTTTAAAATGTCATAAACCATTAACAATTAATGAAAAATCCACTCGTAGTTTATGTTCGAATTTTGAAATACATTGTAAAACCTGTGGGAGTATTTGTACCTTTTCAAGCTGTGAAAACACTGGGAATAAAAATAATGCTCCAGAAATTAACAGAAGATCTATTTTAGCAATGAGATGCATAGGTCAAGGTTTAGAGTCATTAAAAACCTTTTGTGCTGTAATGAGTCTTCCTAATCCTGTTGAACAAAAATCATATGATGTTATTAATAATAAACTTTCACTTGTTATGAAGGAAGTCGCCGAAGAAAGCATGAACAGGGCAGCTGACGAAGAAAATTCTTCGTCACCTGATAACATTTTAACGGTAAGTGGTGATGCGACCTGGAAGACGAGAGGACATTCATCGTTGATTGGAGTATGTACTCTAATAGGGGCCGGAACAGGTAAGGTTTTAGATAGGGAAGTGTTGTCCTCATTTTGCAAAGGATGCTACAGTTATAAAGGGGTAAAGTTTGGTATCAAGTACAATAAATGTCAAAGAGCGCATAAGATTTCATGTAGAAAAAATTATTCTGGCTCTGCTGGTAAGATGGTGGTTGACGGGATGTTGAGGATTTTTAATCGATCAGAAAAGCTTCACAACCTGAAATATTCGAACTACATAGGAGATGGCGACACAAAAACATTCAATGCCCTTTCTGAAAACAAGCCATACGGCGATGACCATCTTATTTAGAAAATAGAATGTGTAGGCCATGTGCAAAAGAGAATGGGTACAAGACTTAGGAAGCTTAAATTAGTATATGGTAAAAAGAAAAATTATCTGATGGTAAAACTATAGGCGGTGAAGGTAGGTTAACTGACAGTTTAATTGATAAGCTTGCGCATTGCTATGGTAATGCTATTCGATGCCATTCTACTAGTGTAAAGGAAATGCGGAAAGCCATTTGGGCTGTTTGGGGTCATTCTTGCAGCACCGATGATGAACCGATGCACTAGTTTTGTCCTACAAATCCAAATACATGGTGTAAGCATAATGCTGTAATTAATAATAATTTACAAAATTATAAACACAAACCCTCAGTTGCGAAAGCTGTTCGAGATGTAATTAAGCCTGTATGTGCAGACTTATCTCATCTGGCACTCCTGAAGAAATGTTTAGGAGGTAAGACACAGAATCCTAATGAAAGTTGAAATTCATTAATCTGGAAGTTTTGTCCTAAGACGATTGATTCTAGCCTTCAGATTGCAGAGATTGCTGCAAATCTAGCAATCAGCATTTTTAATGATGGAAATCAAATACTTCTTACTATTTTAGAGAAATTTGGCTTAAAAATTAACAGAAATGTTTGTGTGTCCCTGGCTGAACGTGGCAATCGTCGAATTTTTACGTCAAGAAAGAGGAGCTTAGCATCATCGTTTGAAGCTCGCAGAGCCAAAAAAATAAAAAAAGAGTATATAAATTGAGCTGTTTGAGCAACAGGAAGGCATATCGTATGATCCTGGAGCATTTTAGCATGTAAGTTTTAAAATTTATTTTCTCAAATTCAATTTAAAACTTTAAAGCCTTTTTTCTCAGTTTGTGTTTTTTTTTCACGTACGCGCATTGCGTTTCAAAAACTATCATACTTTTTTTGATGCATAAAACTTTACAGAATTATAAACTCTATCATAATCTTTAAATCCTAGCTATTTAAAGTATTACATATTTGTAATTTTTTGAAAAATTTCAAAAAAATTTAATTTTTTAAAAAAAATTTGAAAAATGTACTTTTATTTTTTAAAAGTATTATTTTTTATTCTATTTATATAAAATCGCTACCACATGTAATAAGGATATATTTGATTTTATAAATCAACTTATTGCTAGTAATTAGAATTATTATTGCAGAAAATATGCGCGTCGTAAAACTTACTATTTGTTTCTTACAAAAAATTCTTATATTTATGTGCTTATTATTTTTAAAATTATTATATTTTAGAAATTTTATACTTTTTTGAAACTATTCCTTTATAAAAAATGCGTAAAAGAATCAAATTATTTCATTTTAACCTCAAAGAATTATTTCTAGTTGAAAATTGTTCATATTTTGTGCTCTCGAAACATTTTTAACACCCCTGAGACCCCTTAAATATTTTAAAGACACACACACACACAGCAAGGCTTACACGACTGCTACAGAGCTGGAAATGGCGCGAGTGTGTTCGCAAACGATGCTGGTCAGTGACGCAGAAACTCATTGCGGCGTACGCGTGAACTAGGGAATTATACGCACCAACGGACCTCACTTAAAAAAATAGCCCTCGTATCTTACATATAGTCCTCAGCTAATTACATATATGGGGTTCCCTATTGGAGATTTACCTTTGCACTACTCCATTTTTCAATTGTGGGAATGAGTGAATATTAACGTCGCACTCTTTAGCTACACGAGGGGTTTTAGAGACGGACCTCGTCATTTTGAACCCTAGTCAAGTGACGAGGAGGACACCTGAGTTGGCAACCCCTCTCCTAACTAACTCACCACACCAAAGGGAGAACGTTTGAGCTCTATCGATAGATTTAACGTGCATCGCTTCCTTATACGGCGGATCTTCAGTGATACTGGGCTCGAACTCATGATATGCCAGCCACGAGTCCGATACCTTGACTCCTTGGCTACCATGGGCACCTCAATTATGTGAAAAAATTATCTAAATTTCTTTGCCTACTTATTCTGAATATACAAAGGCGTGGCCGAAACCTAAAAACCGTTTTGCAAAAAACTTGCATGATAAAAAAAACTTTTTTAAAAAAAAATTTATTTTCACATGAAAGAGCATGTCGGAAATTATTTTTCTACGTAGCTATTACCATTGTTCAGGCATTTTCATGTCGGGAAACTAAAAAAGTTTACATCCTCTTCAAAAAAAGATGCTGCCAGTGAAAAGAATTATTGCTGAAGAGAGTTCTTTGTGAAAACTTATCACAAAGCAGTCTTACTGTGAACCGCCTGTTTTCCTGAACTTTCTCATTCATTTTTTTCAACCAAACCATCATTGACAACAGAATAGCGCCCATTCTTTGCTTCGTCATGAGCATTGGTGCTTTCCTCATTGAATTGTCGAATCCACTTTCTCAACATTCCATCACTCATTATATTTTCACCATAAATCTCTACAAGATGATGAATTTCAACTGGCTTACCATTCATTGAGTAAAAAAAAACGATTACAGAATGCACTTCACAGTCGACGGGATCTGCAATCGTCTTTTACATTTTGAACGCTCACAACACGGATAAAAACAACTCAATCCGACTGTAATAGCGTCACTGGAGTGATAATCAACTAGAGACATGCGTACGAAAGTGTTGATCGGCAAAACTTCTACGTCTATATCTATCTCTATCTGTATCTATATTTATATAATTAAGTTATTATACTTGATGTAGTTTCAAACATATTTGTGCACCTAGATATGTTGGAATTATTTGGTAAACACTCGGGGGGAGGGGGTGCGTTTATAATATATTCGGACGAGCCACTTAATAAGGAGAGAATAGAAGGTTAACGTACTTCATTCTAACCGTAACCTTTTATATTGCCAACGTCAGCTCAACGGTTTAAGTCGAGTTGTAGACACGCGTGAGCATGGCTTGTAGATATTAACGCGAAATGCGAATCGTGTGACTGTTCATTATCAAACTTAAAGATGATTACGAAGAGTTACTCGAAAGATAAGATGGACGCTTACTCTTAAAATTGTCCTCCTTCTAGACAATGCCCCCCACTCGCAATACCACATACTCAACAGCTTCTGGATCAGTACCAGTAGGAAGTGTTTGATTCCCCGGAGTGAGCACCGAGTGATTTCCCTAAGCAGAAGAAGTCGCTTGGAGACGAAAGTTTTTAGTCCAATGAGGAGTATCAAAACAGCATTGTTTCCTTTTATGTCCCTGTCAACAACATTTTTTAAAGATGGCATCGACATTTTTTTTTCAATAATGTTCTTAATTCCAACGTAGGTAATTTTTAAACCACAATAACAGATACATTATTTTAAAACTTGCGTAAGAAAATGACGAAGTTTCAAAAGTTAAACTGTCTACTCATTCAACGCACGTTACACTTAAAAAATCCAAGAAAACCCTATATTGTATCACAAGAACGGAAATCTTATGGCATTACTGCTTTCTCCTAAAAGCCATTAAAACAAGATAAAATATTGCTTTACTTGTTAAAAATATTACACTTTAAACTCCGTTGACGCTTAAGAAGATTTTGTTAGTTAAAATTTAAATAACCAATGTTAGACAATTAACTATTTGTATGAGTTACACGCAGAAACAGACAATAAAATCCGACATGACTGGTATTAAAAAGGTATAACTATAATATAAATATATATATTTGCATAAATAGTAAATTTATATTTTCAATGGGTTCCACAGATATGGAGATTTTAATTATTCTTAATAGTTTCAAGGACATAAAATAGTAAAATAAACTATATATATATATTCAAATGACTTGTTAAACATTAAGCTAATATTGCGGGGGATAATAAAGCAGCTTTTATAAAGATATTAATTTTAAGCCGTTTTAATAGTACAATGCACAATATATAGATATAAAAGAGTTTGGGTTATTTAAATATATTTCCCTTGGTAAGCTTTTTATGTTTTTGTAGTATTGTTTGTCATGCAAATGATTTGTGTGTTCACACATATATGATTTAAAAAACAAACAATGGACTGAATTCATGAGGGTCACATGACAAAGAAAAACACATCTTCTCTCCATTGAATTCAAGACAGAGATTAAACTAATTGTACGATTTGTTCTGTTTGCAAAACTTGGATAAAATTTCAAATTTCATAATTAGATAAATATGTTTACAGGAATTTTTTAAATAATATTTAAAGATTTTTTTTAATTAAAAAAAATCCTATTTTATGCCTATACTTTTAAATAAAATGCATTTTGTATACATATATACTTTTTAAGCCAAAGTTTCTGCAAAGAGCAAAAGTTGGCAACACAATAGTTTTTAGCGTGTGACTATGACATCACGCGTGGTTTTGAACTGATTGGCTAGAATCATGTATTTATCATTGTCGTGAATTATATCCTCCCCTCAGATTATCATTCCCCGTCTATCATTAAATGTTTCTGGACGTGTAGGCGGATTTGAATGATTATGAGACATAATTGCAAATCACTATATGTATTGATTCTTATAATCACAGAAGGATATAAACACACAATTCAAATTCAAGAGAAATAAAACACAGTGGAGTATGAAAAAGGAATTACTACTAGCGGACTAAGGAATCGTAACTGAATCCACGAAAGCTCAAACACGCACAATTACAGCTAAACCACGTATAAGTATTCACAATATTTTACATCACTAACCTTATCTTTTAACATCGGCTGTTCCGACGTGATGATAAATTTCTTGTTGACTGGATAGGAGAATGACGAAGGATCTGTAATATGGAATCTTTACCAATTTCAATCTACTTCTCCTGGCGTATCTCACCACGTAACTGCTATCTACTAATGTCAGCAACTGCGTGTTGATCTACCGATGCTTCAATTCCTTTGATTTCACTCTTCTAACCTTTCACTTTACTTAACTTGTTAACTCGCGAAACCCGAACTTATGTAATATATCTCATTTGCATAAATCACGCTTTGGCTCCCGGTGGAGATTGGTTGAAATAAATAACATACTTTAAGGAAATATTGAGGAGGTTAGTGTAAGACCGTATAGATCCGTCACATCATTATCATGTGACTATGACGTCACATGAGTTTAGCCCATTATCCTAACTTTATCATTGGAACAGTTTAAAAAAATCTGTCTCAAAATAATTCCAACTTAGAGCTTCCCTCTAAGTTTCAGAAATACCCATAATTTAAAATATTTTATCGAATTAATTCAATGGTAATAGATTCTTGTTTGAACCATCCGACGTCAAGATTAAAAGCAATAAATATATTTGTCGCAATAATAACTAAAATAACACAAAAATAATAAAATTATATTTAATTTCTTTAACAGTTGTATCTACAGTAAGACCCCGCTTAACGCTGCTTCATTTAGCACTGTTTCGGTGTAACGCTCTTTGAATTGTGAGATTTCCCGAAATGGCACGCAGCTTTAGGCTTCCCGATATCCGAAGCAGTTTATCAGCGTTTCTTCTTTCCTGCGTTGTTATACGAACGTATTTTTATCGTTTCAAACATTTGTTGACGTTATTGTATAAATTTATATAATATAAGGATTGCTATAGTGACAAATATTATTTTTAGTTTTTATCATGGTTGGGTGTGGTCATCAAAAGGTTCGTTCTAGTATCTAGTTTTTCTAATCTTTAAGTTTTTCTTTGCATTGGTGGTTAATTTTTTATACATCTAATTTTTCAATAAACCAATAGGACTAAGAAAACAGAAATTATGGACCAATTTGGGTCATTTTTAATAAATTTTGACAGGAGTTCAAAAACAAGACAGGGTGTTATGGATGTCTTATCCACCTACCAACAACTTCTTACAGAGCGCAAAAGGAAAACGCACAAATTACATTAGATACCTTCTTGATAAAAAGGCAGAAAATCGGAAATAGAGAAGAGACTGAATGTTCTGAAATATAAAAATAAAATTTTAAGTCAGTATGTTTACATGTATATTCTCGTTTATTATGTTTCTATATTTGTAAGAAATAAATTTTTGTTTTATTGTTATAAAAGCATAAGTGATAAGTTTAATGGAAAAATACCCGACCAATTTTCTACCCACTTCCCCTAACCAAATTATTTACATGATGAGATAACCTTGTTTAACGCTGTTTCATATTACGCCTACTTTGTTGGAATGTATACCCCGAGTTAAGCGGGGTCTTACCATACTTATTTTTTTCCATTATAATAGAAAATTTAAGCTATCTGCAACGGAAAAAAGGCTAATTTCTTTCACATGATTTGGATTCCCCATGTATCCAATGATTGGGAAAAATATAATGAAAATTGTATGGTAAAAATTGTAAAAAAAAATAAACTAAGTTAAATTACTCAATAATGAATTCGTTTTTAAAGTATACATGTGTGTCCTAAACATAGCACCCAAACTCTGCACCGCCAGAGTACTTTTGGGCAGTACATAAAAAATGCCATAAGAACCTGTGTGATCCAAAGTTTATAAGTGAGTGAATATTAACATCTCAGTGTTCAGCTAAACGAGGACTTTTGGCCACGGTCCTCGTAATTTTTAGCCATGGTCAAGTGACACGGGTAACACCTGAGCTGGCACCCTCTCTAATTGGGTGGGTTTTGAGCTTCGGGAGATTTGACGTGCATCGCCCCTCTACACTAAGTGTTCAACGTTACTAGGCTTGAACTCACATCTGTAACGAGTCCATTACCTTAACCAATATGCTGCCGTGGTCCCAAAGTTAACGAGAAAAATACGTTAAATCAGGGGTGTCCAAATCTCGGCCCGCTGGCCAAATGCGACCACAGTGAGCATTTTTGCACCAGCGTTTCTCCAATTGTGAGGCGCCTGCCCCCTTCGGAGGCGTGATAACTCTACGAGTGTGGGGGGGGGCGAGCATCTTCAAAAGTCGAAAACTAAAGATTACTTAAGAAAAGTACTAATTTACTGAAATAAACAAAATACATTCTGACATAATAAAAAATAAAAGACATTTTTACACTGATATAATACACTTATAAATGTATCAGTACTGCACAATGTATTTTATAATTAGTTTAGCAATACTAAGTTAAGAAAAATAAGTTTAATAATTTCTTCCCCCCCCCCCTCCATGATCTTGTCCTATACAAAATTTTATACAAAAATTAACACTTATGTTGATAATTTTTTCTGTTTATAATTAATCCCTTGGCTGCCGATTAAAAGTTACGGAATTCGCTCCCCAATGCCACCGTTTTCCAAGTAGGCGTGCGTATGTGATGTATTGGGGGGGGGCGAATAAAAACAATAAATAAGCAAATCTTCTGAAATAAGTAAATCTCTCTGAAACACTGTCCCCCTCAGGGGGCTCACCTTCTTTAGGTGAGTACGGGTGTCACAATCCCGAGGTGCCCTAGTGATCTTTTCTTTTTCCCACGGGGTTTACTGTCTTTGGTAAACACGGCTTCACGACCGGGTACCTAGTGATCCTTCTCTATTTTCGACCCTCTTTCATGTCATTCAGTTCATTCTTTCTTTCTCTTCCCGTCTAGACCACAGATGTTAAAACAAATGTTTGGCGCAGTATAGCCGAAATCGGCTCTTGCGCCAATAAACCCCAAAATCACTCACTCACTCACTGAAACACTGTCAAGTCCCATTTGTTGCATTCCATTGTTTTCGGAATAATTTTATGAATAGTAGTGCAAAAAATCGCACTTTGGAAAGACATATATACATTTAGTAGAAATAACGCTTTGGGGCTGAGCGAAACGATTATATTACTTAAACGTCTTAAAGTCGTTTTGTGGCTTTACCATCAAAGTATAGTATTAGTGAATTCAATACATTGTTATTGTGTGGAGGGGAGGCGCGATGAAAATTATGATTGAAAATTGGGTCGCAAACATTAAAAGTTTGATAAGCATTGCGGTACACAATTATACTACATAAAAAAAATATTTCTCCCGAAACAGGAAATATAGTGGCAGAGAAGTGATACCAAGGGTCAAGACGTAAAAGCTAAATTTTTCTTGTTCGTTTATATCTGTTTATTATAATGTATTATTCGAAATAAACTTACGTTTCTATGAATACTAATTTGAGGACACACCTTAAGTTAAACCTTGTTTGGCCCAAGTTAATCTTTGAGCTTTACACCCTTACGTTAAAGAATGATGAATGAATCATATGATGGTTTATTCTGGGACTCCTTGAGCATTTTCGTGCTCCTGTAGTATATGATTAGATGGATAAGACATATCCTGGCCTCTGCATCGGGCCTGGTTCTGGTTCTATGATCCTCTCTCACTGTTAGATTTTTCCCTTATGGGGTCATGTCAAGGAATTAGTTTTCAGAGGCGTAGTTACTGCACCAACCGACTTAATTACTTGTACATCGGTGAGTATCGCCCTTCTGCGACGTGGGTTCCCATCCATCCTAAGGCTCGCTCAAGCATGCCTCGATATGCAAGGTGGACACTTTATGACGGATCTATACGCGTCCTTATTAACTAATCCTCTTGGAGAAACTTTAGGGCTGGCATTCATATTTTCACAACCTCTCAAGAAGAAACCCTGATATTTAAATTAATTTGACTATATAAAGTCTAGGTTTTGTAGATGTAAGATAGAAGGAGCAGAAGAGCTGTTGCGGTGATACGTGGGTGAGAATATTAGAATATTTCATTGAGTATTTCACAAGCATAGCGCGGGTTAAGGAAGGAGTTGCTAAGATATTAAATTATTAGATTGAGGATCTAAGATAGATTGAACTAGATTTGGTCTTAGGATCACTAACGCTTGTTCACTTTGTCTAGTTCACTTAGTCGTGTTTACTTAGAGTTATTCATTAAGAATAGATTGCTCGCTTTATATATCACTCCTAGGTTTCCTTTTGCAGTTTCACTTGTGATTGATTAACTGTGTTTGAAGAAAAATAAAATAATAGTTATTATGGAAGCTGTTGGTGATGTTTTGTTTCCCCCCACATCATTAGGCAGGCAAGACGGTGAAGGAGTGGTGCCAAGTAGGTCGCTTTCACAACTTTTAACATCCGACTTTTTTTAATAGTCAGACCTTGATTTAATGAATTTATTAGTACCAAATATTTTATTTGTTAATTCGGAGATATTATTACGCACCAGTTAATTAGAAATTTTAAAATACTGACTAATAGATGTTTGACAATCTTTGATTAAAAAAATAAATACTGCGTTATTTACATCCTGCTGTACGAGGCAAGACATCAGAAAATGTAACAGTTTGATAAGAGTTTTAATTATTAATTTCTGTATCAGAATTGCTATTCATTGGCTCTTGTAAATAAACATTTTCTTAAACTTTAGTTTCCCAGACATCAGTCCATCATCAAATGCAACATAATCTTTAAATTTGTCCAAGGAGTGAATGAGTTATGCGTTTCACTCAAGGAAAAACATTTTCGTTTATTGCAATCTTCCATGCTTCACTAATTTTCAAAAAAGAAATTTTCTGCCAAACCGTTCTACAAGGTGTCTCCAATATTTCAGGGGCAAACTTTAAGAGACATCACAAGGATTTAGATTTGCTTAGCAACCCATGGTCGGAAACATCTTCGTTCGGCGATAGGTTACGTTGTTCACAAGAGCATTTAAGGAAGTAGACTTGCATTACCGCAGTAATTTGAACTGTCATCGCCAGCAGAATAGTATGGAACGTTTTACGAACACCGAACTGGTAGATGTGCATCTAATTTACAGATTGGACGAAGGAGATGCTTTGAGCAGCAGAAAGATTGTATCGTGAAAGGTGTAATGCCGGACAATTCCTGCTTCCATCTGAAACCCCTTGTCTACCCGCAGACTCGGCTAGGTGTGTGGGAGAAACTGAATAATGAGCAGACATGATTTCACATTAACTATTTTATTGTTACCAAAATATCAGACACAATAACAATCTGATCAAGAAAACTGATGAGATAGTAGAGCGCGGAGGTGAGATTCAATAATACGGGGATAATACTACGGCCTCTCAACTGAATCCACGATAGCTTAAACACGCTCAATATAAACTACGTCGCACACTAATAAGCTAACTTCTATTTAAATAGGGATCACGATACCTGTACTTTTATGAAGCAGATCCTATACTTAAATCTTGCAGGAGATCTTTATCTGGATTTAATCACTGTCGTTGGATCCACTCTCAGTAATCCTTTTCATGGACAAATTCCAAAATCTCTTAATTGCAAGATCCTTCAATCTTCAACTAACAAGCTAACTTACCAACTAACTTGCCAACCCTTCAAACTCGCGAAAACAAAATTGATATAATATATTTCATTTGCATAATCACGCTTCCTAACTCGGAGAAAGTTGGTTGATATAAAGATTTTTCTAAAAGTGTCATGAAGGGATTAGTAGAACCACGTATAGATCCGTCACATGCACTGGACTACCGGAAGTTTACTAATATGCTTCACAATGAGTGAATATGGATCATTACTAGGTAATAGACATAGCGAGAGAAAGCCACGAGTCACTCGAATTTCCAGCATAGAATAAAATGTGTTGGAAACCGATCGAAGCAATCCGAGTACCAGCGTACGAGCCATCGCAACTGCCGTAGGAAGATCTCGCAAAAGTGTTGATCGTGTTTTGCAACGTTAAGGCCATTACACTCATTCCATCTTTCATGAGTACCATCACAAATTATGTTGTTGTTACTAATGCCACCTGCCTGACGTAGTCAGATCTAGGCCCACGAAATTCATCATGGCATCGGGCTATATTGTAAGCCTGTCGTTAGCCTAAGCTTTTGAGCCCCTATGAAGGTGACAGTAAGTTTTTGCTCACACAACACGATAGATGGCGACCCCATTCGGACCCACTGATTTAACGAGCACGTTCTCCGTATTGTACTCGGCTTATATTTGGTGGCATCAGGCATCGAAACCAGGCCTTCCGGTCTGTAGTCCGATGCTCTAACCACTAGGCTACCCACGGCAACTGAAATTATGATGCAGATTAGTAAACATCTGGTGGTTCGTTGCATCTTGTTCACGATACAATCTTTCTGCTGCTCGTGCATTTCCTTCTGCCAATCCGTAGATCAGATGCATACAGTAGTGCGTCATTTATCCGAACGTCTATTATCCGGAGCGTCAAATATCCGAACCAAAGTCCGGATGCGTTTTCGAACAGTGCAATGCTCAACAGTTGTTTCGTGTGAGGCCAAAAGTGACGGGAAAAGCTAAGGTAAGGGGTATATGGGGAATATCAGTTGTGTGATTTGGTAAACACCTGCGTCAAATATTAGGTCAGTTTGTTTCTAAGTGAAGGGGTGTATACATGCTCTTTTTTGAGCTTTGTTGATGTAGAAACCTGGATAGCATGCGATGAAGACTGGATCTCAAATGCTAAATGATGACGAGATTGGGACTTCCACGCAAGAAGAACCCGACCCTGTCGACGATGAAACGGATTAAGACAAGGACAACAACAACGGAAGTAGCAAATGCTGATACGTTTCCTGCGTTAGAGACGGCTACGGAGGGGTACGAACAACAATCAGAGTGCTGTCCTACTCTACTGCTGCTCAAGAGAATCAGAGACCTCGCATTGAAAAAAATGAACGTGTAAAATGGTACAGCGAAAAATAAGTGATTATTTTCCACAATAAAGGTAAAATTGCGACATTTTGCACCTATTTTGCTTTTTCTTCAAGCACGTTTCCCGCATAGGATGATTTTCAATATTTGTATAGTGTGCGGTATCATATACTGCATAGATCGCATTCGGTTTTCGGTTATCCGAACAATCGCGTATTCGAACGGTGTCCGGTCCCAATTGATTCGGATAAACGATGTTCTGCTATCTATGCAATCGAGGTGTTCTTAACTCCGTTCCTTACTCCTACGCGGGCGATGACAGTTCAAATAACTGCGGTAATGCTAGTCTGTGTTTCCTCCAATGCTCTTGTGAACACCGCCACCTATCGCCGGACGAAGACGTTTCCGACCATGGGTTGCTATGCAAATCTGAATCCTTGCGATGTCTCCTGCCTCCCCTTAAAATTTGTCCCAATAATCCAGGGACACTCTGTAAAATAAACCTCAATTTTCTTAAGAAACAGAGCAAATGATAAAGCTCTTAAAATATGTCCTGCGTAATGGAATGAGACGAGATAAAGAAATTTTTAGTCTAATTCAAAACTCACGCGATAGGTTAAGTACATTGAGCTCTCAGAAAATGGTGGCCGCGATAGTCAAGGTATCGGACTCTGGACTGGCGTGTCATGAATTCGAACCCAGTACCACTGAAGAGAGCATATACGTTAAATCTGTCAAGAGCTCAAACGTCCTCCCGTTGGTGTGGGGTGAAAGTTAGGAGGGGGTGCCATCTCAGATGTCTTTCTCGTCACTTGACCATGGTTCAAAATGACGCGGTCCGTCGCCAAATGCCCTCGTGTAGCTGAGAGAGTGAGTGAGTGAATATTAACGTCGCACTGTTTTAGCTACACGAGGGCTTTTAGCGACGGTCCGCGTAATTTTGAACCATGGTCAAGAGACGCGGACGACACCTGAGCTGGCATCCCCCCTCTCCTAACCACCACACCAACGGGAAGACGTTTGAGCTCTCGACAGATTTAACGTGCATCTCCCCCCTACAGGGCCGGTCTTCATTGGTACTGGGCTCGAACTCATGACACGCTAGCCATGATCCGATACCTTGACCATTTAGCTACCGTGGTCACCCTAGTGTATAACTGAACAGTGCGACGTTAATATTCTCTCACTTCATTCACTCAGAAAATGGTAATTCTTAAAAAATAACGCAACGAGTGAGAATTTTTGTAAGAAGTCATTTGTATACATACACATATTTTGAAATTGTATAACTAAACCAGCATACATAATTGAAATTAAATATTTCTAACGTTCTACGCATAATTAAAAAATATTTTTGTCATTTAGTTAAATCAAGTTTGTTAATATTCTTGCAGGCACTGTATTCAGTTTATAAAAAAAACTATTTTTCTCGCAGACTAATTAAATTTTAAATTAAATACAGATTATTATTTTTCCCCAGTCTTCGTTCTTCCAAATAATGAAATTTCCTGGAATGCAGATAAAGCTCACCAAGGGAGTCTTTCGAGATCATAATGAATAATTATCCCTGAGAAACGCAGAGATAATTTAAATTGCAATAGAGTTGCTATACTGTGGCCTTCGGAGGAACATAACCGTAACCATGGTTACAATATATCACGGTCGATAACATAACTCGATGAGCTAGAGTGTTGCATTACTTGCTATACAGTCTTGAGTATGTGGTAGGAATTGTCATTATGATAATTTGAATAAGGATGAAATGTTATTCGAAAGTAAATTTGAAACTCTATACGGTTTGAGTAGTAAATTTGTAATTATCCAAGTAAATGTAGCTTCGTAAAGTAGATTTAATTAGAATAAGATTTGAATTGAACTTATTTTCAAAAGTTATTCGATATTCCCAACAGAAGAAAAAAGAATCAAAAATTAATTTAAATAATCAGATAATTTAGGTAATCAAATGGTTTAAGTCTCAAAGGCAATGCTATCAACTAAAATAGATCACACGTTGAAAATTATTGGATTATTCCGAGTGCTCACTAATAAATCAATGTGTAATACCTGTCGGTTCCTGCTCGACTCTGAAACCCCTTGTCTAACTGTACCTTGTCTCATTCAAGAACTCAAGAGTAGGACTTGACTTCATAAAAGTACAGGTATAGTGATCCTTATAGAAGTTTAGCTTATTAGTGCCTGACGTAGTTATATTGAGCTTGTTTAAGTTATCGTGGAATCAGTTGAGGGTCCGTATTATTATCCCCAGGCTAACGAGTCTCACCTCCGCGCTCTACTATCTGATCTGTTATCTTAGATTGTTATAGTGTCTGCTTGATATTTCGGTGTCAAAAAAATTAGTGAATCATGTCTACTGATTATTCAGTTTCTCCCACACAAATAACCGGGTCCGAGGGTAGACAAGGGGGTTCAGAAAGAAACAGGAACCGACAGGCATTACAAGTTCTTCTACCATCACTATCAATCATCATTCCTCTGCATTGACCTGTTCTTAGCCTAGCAATAGTCTTTGTTATAAGGCGATCTCCCCTTATATTACAAAATTCATTCCTTACAGGAATTGACTTCTCTTTCAATTTGAAATTTGAGACACCTTATTAGACGCAAATGCTAACATTGAGTAAGGTGTCATTATTGAGATTTCTAGCTTCATTCACCAGTTTATCCACATTTTCATTCCCTGCAATGTCAGTATGTGCAAGCAACCATTGGAGAGAGCAAACTTTATTTAACCCCCCCCCCCCGCAATCTAAACAATCTAAAGCAAATCTCTTCAGTAATCCACGAACCTCTAAATAGGATCATGATACAAATAATTTTAATCGCCAAGTTGTAATGCCTGTCGGTTCCTGCTTCCTTCTGAAACCCCTTGTCTACCCTTATACCTGGCTAGGTGTGTGGGAGAAACTGAATAATCAGTAGACATGATTCCCACTAATTATTTTATTGTCACCAAAATATCAAGCAGACACTATAACAATCTAAGATAACAGATCAGATAGTAGAGCGCGGAGGTGAGACTCAATAGCCTGGAATAATAATACAGACCCTCAGCTGATTCCCCGATAGCTTAAATACGCTCAATATAAACTACGTCGCGCACACTAATAAGCTAACTTTTTTAAATAAGGATCACGATACCTGTACTTTTATGAAGTCAAGTCTTACACTTATACCTTGAAGGCGATCCATATCTGGATTTAAGCCCGTCGATTGATCCACTCTCGGTAATCTTTCATTGATAAACTCCAAATGCACTTAATCATTCCACGATCATTGACTTTCCAACTAACCCGCCAACTCGCGAATGCAGAATTTATATAATATACTTAATTCGCATAATCACGCTTCTTTCACTCGGCGAAAGTTGGTTGAAATAAATATTTTTCTTAAAGAGTCCTGAAGGGATTAGTAGAGCCGCGTATAGATCCGTCACAAAGTGTTATTTCAGGATATATTCTAAGAAATGCTTTCTATGAATTTTTAACGACATACCAACTGGCAACAGTGACAAGAGTGTATTATGTCATGCTCGTGTCTAAGCCTACTACTATTATTCGCATTTAGTTGTAAGGCGGTGGTTGGTCGAGTCGGTTTCTCAGATTGCGAGTCACGCACATTTGTTACAGATTATCATTTGTACGAGTATTTGAGAATGTATGTTATACCTACTGAAAAGGGTAGCAGGGGAGGCTTACTTTTGCATAGAGGCTCTGAGACTCTAGAAATCTTATGACATTCCTTCACAGTGGTGTCTTAAGTAGGGATTGCAATACCTGTATACCGAATACCGGTATTTTGGGTCATTTGTACAATTTTGTAATATCGGTATTCAAAAGTTTAAATACTGTTTTTTTTCTGTATTAACTAGAAATTTTTAAAATTGTCTCCGAAGCAGAAAATGCCTTACGATATTTACATATTTATAATGATTTTAAAAATAAAAATGAAGAAAAAAAAAAGAGACTAACCAATTTAAATTTGATCAAGTTGTGACGGACCTATACGCGGCTCTACTAACCCCTTGGGGATTCTTCTGGGGAGACAATATTATCAACCAACTTTCACCGAGTGAGGAAAGTGTGATTATGCAAATTAAGTACATTATATAAATTCAGTATTCGCGAGTTTTAGGAGTTGGCAAGTTGGAGAGTGAAGGATCGTGAAATGATTAAGTACATTTGGAGTTTATCAATTGAAGATTACCGAGAGTGGATCAATCAACAGTGATAAAATCCGGATAAAGATCGCCTTCAAGGACCCAAGTGTAGGACTTGATTTCATAAAAGTACAGGTATCGTGATCCTTATTTTAATTGAAGTTTAGCTTATTAATGCGCGACGTAGTTAATATTGAACGTGTTTATGTTATCGTGGAATCAGTTGAGGGTCCGTAGTATTATCCCCAGGCTATTGAGTCTCACCTCCGCACTCTGCTATCTGATCTGTTACCTTATTAGATTGTTATTGTGCCTGCTTGATATTTTGGTAACAGTAAAATATATCGCGTGAATCCACATGTCTGTTGATTATTCAGTTTCTCCCACACACCTAGCCGGGTCCGTGGGTAAGGGGTTCAGAGGGAAGCAGGAACCGACAGGCATTACAAAGTTTCTAGTAAATTTTATTTAAGTGTTTTACTCACAAACCTATTTATATTCATAAGAATTCGGTCCAGTTATCGAAGATTATGATGACATTAATGTCGATAACGAAAATGAATTCTCTTGAACAAAAATTAGATCTAGCGAAGTTAAAAAAATTTCAATGAACCAATATATAATACAGAAATTAGCTATATCCAAAACCATTCGACGAGAAATTGATTTGAAAAGATGATAGACTTTTAGGTAAATACTTAGACAAAGTATATCTCGCATTGTTAGCAATACCACCAACTAGCGTAGATGCCGAAAGAGCGTTTTCGAAAGCTGGTAAATTTTGCCCAAATTTACGTTCCAAGCTTAACGGCAGTACAATTGATACATTATGTTTTTAAGATCACATTTCAAAAATTTGTAATAGTACCACAGACTGAATAGTGATATTTACACTACTTTGTGATTTAAACAAGATGTTCCTTTACTTTTGTGTGATTCTTTATGTACTGTTATAATTTATAAGTTGCAAATTATTTTTTTGTGATATTTACGCTCTCTAATAAAACTGTCAAATAAAACAAAACATCTGTGTTTTCTCTCTAAAATTCCTACTACCGGTATTAAGATCTAAAAAATACCGAATACCGATATTGAACTTTTGGTCCGATATTGCAATCTCTAGTCAGAAGACATTCGAATAATCATATACTAGTACACAGGGGTGGCCAACCTTTTTGGGAAGAGTGCCATTATTTGATAACAAGATATCAATCATTGGCATGGGCCAAGTAATTTTAGCGCGTTTTTCACGTGTTGTATTTTACAAGAATGCAACTAATGAACTTTTTACTAACAGAAAGTAGTGTACTGTACCACTCCTCTAAATGTACTACTATTGAGATGAAAAGAAAAAATTTCTGGGAAAATTTTGTGGAAAACTCAGGAAAATTCGGGGGAAATTTTGCGTTAACTCAATAAAATTTGGGATAAATTTTGTAAAATCCCGAGATATTCAGGAAAATCTTGTGGGAAAATTCCATGGAAACTTGGGAAAATTTGAAATATTTTATGGAAAATTTGGTACGTTTTTGTTGAAAACTAGGTAAAATTTGAGGAAATTTTGTTATAAACTAGCGATATTCAGGAAAATATTGTAGGAAGATTCGGGAAAACTATGGGAAAATTTAAATTTGATTCGGCTCATCTAGGCCACAAATGCGACCCATTGCCGAAAACCCGAGGTCAATTGGTTGCTTATTGGCTGAGAAAAAGGTACGACAAAATATGGAACGAAGACGAAATTTGTGTCCCAATAGCGCTTTTGTTCCCCTACGTGAAAAACGCGCTAAAAAATAGTTATGCGTGACACTTCCAACTTTTCCAGCAAACAAATATGGAAAAGAGAATAAATGTTACTTATATAGGTTTATTATGGGATTTTTCCGCAAATAGCACCTTTTTTAAAGCGTCCATGTAGTCAAATTTAAAAATAATGTAATAAATAAGACGAGAGTAAAAACTTAGGTTTCATTGTTAATAAGCTTTTTACAAGTTCAATCAATTAGGTTAACCATAAAAAAAAGCGAGCAACTTAAATCATTCAATTCAAAATAATTATCAAACGCTTAGTACTTAATGTGGCTATTGAATTGCTACTTTTTTTTATCATGTCATCTGTATTACGATTAGCTCTTGCAGATGCTAAAAAATGGGTTGTTATAAGTGTCCATCAGCTAGTTTTGAGGAATATATATTTTATAATGTTCGTAGCAGAAAACATTTATCCACTAACATTTTTAATCCAAATTTTGAGATTCTTTTTTCTGATACAACCCCACTTCAATAAAATTGTAAAAAATAGTTATTCACCTTTTCAAAATTTGTAGTTTTAGAAAGAGGTTGCAATACCTGTCGGTTCCTGCTTCCCTCTGAACCCTTTTGTCTACCACCTGACCTAGCTAGATGTGTGGGAGAAACTGAATAATCAGTAGACATGATTCACTCTAATTACTTTGTCACCAAAAGATCAAGCAAACACAACAACAATCTAATTAAGATAACAGATCAGAGCGCGGGAGGTGAGACTCAGCCTAGGTATGATTCTTCTTCTCAACTGATTTCACGAAAACCTAAACAAGCTCAATATAACTATGTCGCGCTCTAATAAGCTAAACTTCTATTTAAATAAGGATCACGATACCTGTACTTTTATGAAATCAAGTCCTAGACTTGGGTCCTTGAAGGTGATCTTTATCCGGATTTTATCACTGTCTATTGATCCATTCTCAGTAATCTTCAATTGATAAACTCCAAATGTTCTTAATCATTCCACGATCCTTCACTCTCCAACTTGCCAACTAACTCCTAAAACTCGCGAATACAGAATTTATACAACATATTTAGTTTGCATAATTACGCTTTCCTCACTCGGTGAAAGTTAGCTGATAATATTGTTTCCCCAGAAAAATCCCTAAGGGGTTAGTAGAGCCACGTATAGATCCATCACAAGGTACATTTTTCAATTTCTAATAAAAAAAAGGCTAATCTTTTAAAATCTTTTATAATTTTTCAGTAAGTTTTCAATTGCCACTATTACTTCTCCGTGGCACATCGTGACACGCGTACCGTGGGTTGGCCACCCTTATACTAGTATACTAGTTTCTGCTTAGAAGTATCTTTGTAGACAGCACGATACGGGTGGATATGATTTTCGATCTAAAATTTATTTACTAAATTTCAAATCAGAAAAATCTTTACCTACCGATTGATTTCTTATTAGCGTTGTATTTTGAAGCTCTATCAGGATTATTGGCGATAGTCCTCATAATTTTGAGCCACGGTCAAGTGACGAGGACTCACTCTCCAAATTTCCACATTACTATATCGTGTGACCTCGATATATTTAACGCGTATCAGACGTTCACAATTTATCTTCTCGAAAAAACAATGCCTTATATTTTATGTGTGATATTCCACCCAAATATAATTTTTGCCGCCCATCCGGTCTAGTGGTTAGTGACTGACTGCGGTGTTGTAGGGCATGGGGTCGAATCCCGGAGAAGGCATGGATGTTTGTGTTGTGATCCTTCTTTTGTGTTGTAAGCCTCCTTGTGATACATTGTGTGGTGCACGAGGTTTATAAATGTTCTGAATAAATAAACACAATTCTAAAAGTGTCTATGTGTGACGGATCTATCTGCGACTATATTAACACCTTAGGGACTCTTCTGAAGAAAAATTGATTGATTTTGGGGTTTATTGGCGCAAGAAGCCGATTTCGGCTATACTGCGCCAAACATTTGTTTTAATATCTGTGGTCTAGACGGGAAGAGAAAGAAAGAATGAATTGAATGACAAGAAAGAGGGTCGAAAATAGAGAAGGATCACTAGGGTACCCCAGGTTCGGGAGACCCATGTTTACCACAAAGACAGTAAACCCCATGGGAAAAGATCACTAGGGCACCTCGGGATTGTGACACCCGTACTCACCTAAAGAAGGTGAGCCCCCTGAAGGGTCCCCGAAGAAAAATAAATTAATTCAACCAACTTTCGCCGACCAAGAAAACGTTATTATGTAAATGAAGTATCTACACTATTAAAATTCGAAGGTAAACAAACGTATCTATATCTATGTATGTGCGTCTATTTTCTCACGAACCGCACCACGCAGAAAGTCGCGGAAGGTACCAAAAGATCGGGAATTTTCCGGGGAAGCCGTATTGCCCATTTATATTCCGATATTGTAATTAGTTGAAAAGATATTAATTAAAAACCTTAAAACGCCTAATTGTTTTAACTCCTGCCGGTTGTTTACTTGGCGGAACTTCCTTTCCGTTTCGGCCGAGCGGTAATCTTACGTTTTCCACCATATTAAAATTGTCATCCAATTTTCGGTGTCGAAATTTGACAAAAAATAATTACAGGATCAGAAAGTTCATTTATTTCGCCACAATACGGTATAATTTTTTTTGTAAAATAACGATATTTTCTATTTTTTTCGAATTTTTTAATATAGTGTTAAAACTGATGCGTTTTTATGAAAATTATTTCTAAATCGTTGGGTATAAACTACTTTTCGTGTTATTAAATCGATATTCTACACTAATTAACTACAAGCCTTTCTCTTTTAGATTCATTCATTTAAAAATAAAATTCCCAAAACTTTTTTTTAAAGAATTTTTAAAATGTATAGTCCCAATTTTTACTTTACATTGAATAACTGCGTCATTTATGAAGGTAATCTCGCAAAACCTTTTTTCCGTGTGTAAAGCAATATTATCCGTAACATATACGAAGATTGAAAAAATTACTTCAAAATTACGGATTTTAAAAAACATTGTGTTTTCGTATAAATGCTGTTTTTCTGAGAAATAACTTAAACAGTAGTAATTTGTACATTTTTTATTTCAAAGTACGTTATCTTGTGAAGTTTGAGAGCATTTTCTTGAAAATTATGCCCTAAAAATGAAGGTAATGATTTTTAAAATAATTAATAATACGCGATTTTGCATTTAGCCAAACATTGGTGTCGCAAATTAGCTTTGCGCCAAAGACTTTTGACCTGTTTCGCCTTCGACCGCATCTAACTCAAGGGTTACACTAAAATAATTCTGCCTTAAACAGGGGAAATCAGTAACTCTGGCGAGTAAAAAAAATGCGAGTGAAAGAGTTATTTTTTCGTCAATTTTTCTTTATATAATTTTCAAAATTAAATAACTATATATGTCAGATTAAGATGATAAAATGCATTCAATGCATTTCTGAGATTCATTTAAAATATTTATCAGTATCGAATTTTTGTTCTCTTTCATAAAACTTATAGTTTACTTTAAAATAATGCCTAATGTATATTTCTTTTTTTGACATATAATTTCATAATAAAATCGAAGAATTTGCCCATTTCGAAATTTTTTTTTTTGGAAATAGTCAGTTAAATAGGTATAAATTCCTTAGAAAAAAAAGCTATGTTCGTATTATATATTCTTTATTATTAATTGCTTTTTTTTTTAAATATCAAAAATCAATAAATTTTTTGCAATACATTTAAATGTAATCTTCAATCGAAATCTTTCAATCGTTATGTGAATATCCTCTGGATCCCCTCAATTAAAAATTAAATTCAATTTGAACCTCCCATTCATTAGTATTGCCTATTTTCACTTCTGCTGCAGGGCTGGGTAGCGTGGTTGGCTAGAGCGCCGCTTTCGCCCTTCCACTAAGTGTCTCATTCTTATTTTCTGGGTTCAAATCTAGAGGATTCCATTTTGTTCATTTCTGCTTATTTTCCCCACCCCGTAAATTAATTCTCTCTTCTTCAATGAATGAATTCACTTGCTGCATCCCCACTGATCTGAAATTTACTTCATTTTCAGTGCTGCCATTATGTAAGCAAATGGTATGTCACAATTAATTGCTAAATGAGCATTTTTAATCAATTTTATTAAAAATAATTAATAAGTTAGTTTTTTATAACTGATGCGTTTTTATGAAAATTATTTCTAAATCGTTGGGTATGAATTACTTTTTCGTGTTATTAAATCAATATTCAACACTAATTA